>CM029380.1:7567272-7764772 GCA_017165825.1 Hepsetus odoe | reverse complement strand
CGGCTACAGGCGGAGCAGAGTCAGTTGGAGGGCAGGATGAAGGAGCTGCAGCTGGCAAACGAAAGCAAGCAGAGCCAGCTGGAAGCTATGAGGAAGGTACTGCTACATTTCCTTAACACTTGGGTTGCCCTCTGAAACCGGTTTTGAGCAGAACCTGGTTATGTATAGCCAAAACTTTGAGATAGGTCTGAAATCATAACATAATGGGAGAGGGTCTGCTATAATGGTCGTTGGAGCCCAATGGGTGGGTTCACACTGTCTTCAATATCAGTCTCTCTCTCTCTCTCTCTCTCTCTCTCTCTCTCTCTCTCTCTCTTTCTCTCTCACAAACATGCACTGCCAACTTCCCCTTTGCATTCTTTTTCACCTTACCCACCAGTTTCAGTTTGGTTCACTGTTTTTGTAACAGCTCGCATTTCAAGGGTGCCAGGTCCAGTCTTATGTCGAGGCTTTGCAGACTTTCTATGCTTTACTGAATCTGGTCACACTGCCATGGGCTTCACAGCTGCAGAAGCTCCAGTGAATACCCGCAGTCAGATAAGCTGATATTTCTGGAGCTTATCAATGTAATAGACACCCATGCAAAGCATGCACACCTGTGAGCAGTAAACTCATGAACACCACACTTGTGGCTGTTTCGGTACGTGTTCTAGTTCCTTTTTGTGTTCCCTGATCTTTCAGAGCTGACCTTTCACTTTGATGTATATTTCCTCTAAGTGACAAAGCTAGTCAATCAGGTTCCATGGCTGACACACTCATCTGCTCTCTAAAAATATCCTTCATTGTAAGATGAAGCAGGTTTGAATGATGAATGACACTGAAGGAAGTTATCACTGAATAAAGTTAACTATTAATCTTTTTTTCTTGTTTGCTGGTGGTCTGATTGAGGAAGCTGATTGCAATTCGATAAAAACTGGTGCTCTAGGAGACTGAAACTAGAGTAATTATTGTTTTAGCTGTGTGAACAAAATCAACTTTGGCTATGTGTCTCTCTTGTGTCTGTCAGAACTTGGCAGAGGCAGCTACAAGGGCTGCAATGGAGGAACAAAGAAGAATTCGAACCCAGTCAGAACTTCAGAACCGGTACAGAATCGAACTGGAAAGAGAAAAAATGGTAACCTATTTTTTTCAAGGACGCACACATTTATATTTATCAGTGCAGTGAAAGTTAATGGCATGTCAAAAATTCTGCTTGCAAACATTTTTCATTCCAGTTATAGTCAATCAGCCAGAAAACCCTGTGGTCTTTATTTCTAACGTCTTTCATCCCACATAACCCTCCAAGTCTCCTAAAGCTTTAGACATTATACAAATACATAATGCAGTTTTTCAGTTTAGCTGTGACACCAATTTAGCTTATCACTCATGAACATCATACTGATGTGACTCTTCATTTTTAAAATAACTGGATCACATCGCTGATTGAGCATCAGTAATTCCAAGAAAAGTCAGACATAAGAGTTCCACTGATGTTAGGATCTCTATTCCACTGATGTTAAGAATTCTAACTCATGTTTTTTTTAAATGAACAATAAAAAATAATGTTTCTTTTAAAGATTTTTTTGTTTGTTGGGTAAGGTTTCTAAAAAACAGTCTGTTAAAAGTGTCTGAATTCTGAATGTTGTAATGTAAACGTAAACTAAAGAAATTCAGATACAAAACAAAGATAGTTCTAGGCAGAATTATCAACCAGGAGAAGGTAAATCTCATCCTTTTCTGCTGTGGATAAAGTGGCTCAAGTGTCTTATAGCTGCGTTGCCGTGTTTCAGGTACGGTTACAGATGGAGGAGCAGGTGGCACAGAAGTCCAGTGAGTTAGAACAGTATCTGCAACGTATGCAGGAGCTGGAGGACATGTATCGTCGCTTGGAGGAGGCGTTGGAGGAAGAGAGACAGTCTAGACTAGATGAAGAGGCTTTGCGTAAACTGCAAGCAAGGTACACCTACCCTCAAAACATCTTGCCATTTTTAGTAACATTTTGGGAAAACATGCAACATGTTTTGTTGATGTTTTTATTCATTCATTTGAAGTGAAAGTGACAACCCTTGTCATTGCGAGGTCACAGCACAGCAAGCCTGAACCACAACGAAATTGGACCTCTGCTTTTAACGCATGCACACAAACAACGTGCAGCAGTGGGCTATTCAAAGCGCCCGGGGAGCAGTGACGGGGACGGTACCTTGCTTAGGGGTACCGCAGGGCAACCTACTTGTGAGGGAATCGAACCCACAATCCTCCGATGCGGGGCAACTCCCTAACCACTAGGCCACCTCTGCCCCTATTTTTATGATTAATATATAGATGTTTGTGTTGTTGTGTGTGTGTGTGTTATTTAATATAACAATGTTATTTAATATAACAAATATAACACTATTTTTATGCTGAAAATAACTTTTTGAAACTACATTCTATCACACAAACTGGCTTGGCTTCTTAGTGTGCATGCATGGACATCCTGTTGAAGCAGCCTGTGTATGTTTTGTTAAAGGCTGCTGGAGGAGGAGGCCAGTAAGCGAGCTGAGTTGGAACAAATTCACCTACAGCAGCAGCATGCAATGTCTCAGACTCAGATGGAGAAGGAGCAGCTTGAGATGCAGAGAGTGGAGCAGGAATGTGCACTGCAGGCTGCCATGAAGCAGCTCGAGAACCTCGAACAGCAGCGTCAGGGAGCGTTTGAGGAGTATGAGGCCAGTGACCAATCACTCACTCAACATGCAAAATACCACTGCTCAGTTTTGCCCACTTTTTGTAATTTGATTCGGATATTTGGTATACTGACATTTGCTGTAACTGTATTTTTGGAAGAAAATTTTCTTTTTTTCTTTTTCTCAGTACAAAGGTTTTGACTTTTGCAACAGTTTGCTTTTGTTGCCATCTTGTGGCAAATAAGCATAAACAGTCTTCAAATTTTACACACACACACACACACACACACACACACACACACACACACACACACACACACACACACACACACAACAACACAAATATCTATATATTAACCATCAAATAGCATGTTAAGTGTTGTAAATGAAAATAATGTTACCTTTGGTACTGATTAAAATACACATGAAGAAAAACATTACAGCTCAGATTAAGAGGGTCTAACTTCTGACTAGTTTTTATTTATTTTTTTTTAAATTTCAGCATAACCATCTTTCTCGAAATTCACAACTTTAGTTCGATCCCCACATGGAGATCATGGTTTAAGGGTTAATATATCTGACTTTTTTTAATACATAATAAACTATTTGTGCTGATAAAATAACAGGCAGTTACAAAGAAACTGGAGCAGGCAACCAACAAGACGAAGAGCTGGAAGGATAAAGTTACTCACCAGGAGGGGCTTCTTCGACTCATTCAGCCAGGTAAGAGAAAACAGTTTGAATCTTGGACTGGGTTTTATTTTCAACCTAAAATGGCTAAAATACTTAGGGTTGACTTGAGGATTAGATGGAGGATTTGGTTTCAACACAAACTGGATATCTTTTTTTTGCTCCAAAATGGTTTGATAAAGGTACCGTTAGCAACTATAAACTAACTCCAGGTAGTAGAAAGTAGTAGTGACAATATCAAGCCGTTTTAATTGATTTATTATGCCAGTTTTTTATTTAAAGCATTTTATAGTTTGTTGTTAAAATCATTTGTAATAAATTGTATTTACCCTGCCAGGAGTTTTGATAATAGTGCTATCCCAAATATCCCCTCCAAAGTATTGGAATAGCAAGGCTGGTTTATTTCTTTTTGCTATGCGCTGAGGGTATTGGGGTTTGAGATCAAAAGAAGAATATGGAACGAGAGATCAGACTGCAAAATTATATAGATATTAGCAGCTTGTGTATCTGACCATCCAGTTTTTCAAGCGATGAAAAGTGTTGGAATACATGAGGCTGAAAGGTGTTTCAGAAAACCAGACGGATGAGCCTTTGGACTGATTGAAGTTTATGGAACAAAGTTTTATGGGCTGTTGAGGCAAATATTAATCTTTATTAATGTGATGTGAAGGCTAAGTGTGGATCTTTACACATCTGTCGAGCACTGTATGGCTTGGATTTGCAAGGCTGTCTTGGAGTGTGATTTTTATTAACGATGTAGCTGAAAATGGAAAAACAGTTAAAAATCAACAGAAGCAGTAGTGAAGGCAGTGGGTGGCAGATTCGATTTAATCATACAACCCAATATACAGTGGCATTTAATTCACTTTTAAACTTTCAGTTTCAATACTTTTGGTTACTTCAAAAATTAGGTGGTCAGCTACACAAGATGCCATGCTCTGTGTGATTTGATATTTCATCTTATATTCGCTGCTGGGGCAGTGGTGGCCTAGCGGTTCGGGTGTTAGCCACATGATCGGAGGATTGGGGGTTCAAACCCCTTCCCAATAGGTTACCCTGAGATACCCTTGAGCAAGGTACCGTCCCCATCACTGCTCCCCGGGCGCTTTCAATAGCTGCCCACTGCTGCACGGGTTTGAGTGTGCATGGGTTAAATGCAGAGGTCCAATTTCGTTGTGGTTCATGTGTGCTGTGCCATGACCTCGCAATGACAAGGGTTGTCACTTTCACTTTTCATTTAGCTTTTGATCTCCAACCTAAAGGTCTTTAGTGCATAAATGTCTTTGCTGGTAATAACTGTATAATGATTAGTATTATGTATTCCACATAAATCCACTGACCTCCTCTTGAAAGTACATTGTGTTGATGTTTTGGATTTTTAATCAAGTTTATGTCATTCATTGTTAGTGCAAACTGAACTTAAGACCTGATCTGTTCTCTCTCTGCCACTCCTCTTCTTCTGTTAACTGAAGCCCCACCGTAAAATGTTCCTTGGTTTTGTGAGAGGCACTTTAAAAATCAAACTTGTTCTTGTTGTTGATCCACAATTTCATTTTGTCCCATTTTCAGGTAACAAAGGTCCCCAGAAAATGACCAACTGGGGTGCTGCAGCGTTCACAGAGGCAGAGCTGGAAGTGAGAGAGAAATCTTGGCAGGAAACCAAGAACAGGACACCAAATGCACTGTAAAAAAAAACATGATTTACATGTCTACACTGTCTACAAATCTAAATTGTATACAGTTGTGACCTGTTTACTGTTTTAAAGCAAATGCTCTCATGCTGTATTTCTAATAGTTTAAGTTAACTATGTTGGATTAGTATTTTATTGCCTGTATTAACTGCTTAAAATCAACAGATTAATAATCTTAATATGCTGCACTCAGTTATAAGGGCTATATATAAACTTTAACCTTAAACGGAGGTGCTTTTATCCATCGGCCTCCTTCAAGTTCTGACAGACACCAAAGGAATATAGCCAAAGGAAGATCACAATAATCTGTTGAGGGTTTACATCATCATTTTATAAAAATGTGTTAACATTCAAACTTTGATCATAATCTCTTGTTCTTCTCTTTTCAGTTTATTCTTAAAGGGCATTTTGTATTTTAATCTATTGTTAAATGAACGATTTATAGATTCAATCATTTCAGCCTCATGACTCTGCATAAATACACTGTGCAGATTTATCCACTAGATGTCACTCTTGTCATTTGAGTTTTGTAGCTTATTAGAGAGTCATTCCCAAATCTGTTTGCATGTGCCTGTGATGCAGACAGGCTCAGTCGCACTATTCCAAAGTCCACACTCTGGTGATATCAACAGTGTGCAGACCTATAGGGCATGCTTGCTTTATGTGTGTGCATTTGTGATAGACCTGTGCATTTGCCAAGCTTATTTTATGAAGTTATTACAAGTATAATACAGCTAAATGAAAATTTACAAGCATAATATAATTAAATTAATAAAAAAAAAAAACCTAAAACATGTATGCTGCAGCCTTTTACTCTCATCTGAATATTTGCCTCTACTTGAATTTGCATCTTTGTTGTTGTCATGAGCACCCCTGCAAGTGCAATCCTGCAGGGATGGAATCATGTTCGGTCAACACACCTGACTCAGTTATCAGTTATCAGTTAAATACCAGGTTTAGTGAGTGTGTTAGAGCAATGTAATGGCTAGTCTCTGACCCTCCAGCACTAGACTTGTTCTATAGCCCTGTGGGCTATATGCACACAAGGGACTGTGCTAATGAGTCTCATGGCACAGTTCCTTCTTTCTCCAAGTCAGCTCTTTGGTGAAGTCAGCAACTAGTTTATACGTTTGCGTGTACCGTACCTGGCAAGTTCTGTTATCAATTACTCTTATAAATTAGCCAATGTGCTCATCTACAGTGGCTTGATACAGATACATAAAGTGGGTCAGTAACAACTAGTAAGTCTGTCAATTGAGTTCCATCAAAATGATTTATTTTACATTTGCAATCACATCTCCATCTCCATGTTGGTCATACAGCTTTGAACAGATTGTCTTTTATTAATCCTAGTTTAATCAAAAGGGTCTTGTTTAGTAGAATACTGCCGAGGTCATGTCTTATAAAACGGGACGCCCTTTAACCTTCAGATTATTGCAAGGGTGCCAAATGGGACAGGGCCTGTGACTGTATAGATTATCGAACAGCATGATAATGGTTAAAAAGGGAAGCCATCATCCTTAAGTGCCTTAATGTCCTGCTCACGCACCTACCCATCAGCAATTTAATCTCAGATCAAAAGAAATGATTAAAATAAAGCTAATTAAGTTTGAACATGTTTTATTTGTGTTGAGATTATGAATTATGTGAGATGCAAACACTAGCTCCAGTTTTCACCTACTGTTTTTGCAGGCAAAATGCTGATCAACTTCAAGCTGCATTAAAGCAAACTTGGGTTCAGTGGAGCCATATTGTGCACTCGTATATGCCATACTCTGTAATAGTGTCTGAGATGGCCTCTGCTGACAAAATGATTAGGGTGTTCTCACACTGATAAAAGCCCTGTAAACAATGGCGTTAAGATGTGTGTCTGTGTGATGAAGCGTTCCTGCTGAGCTTAAAAACAATAAACAAACTTAAAAGATAGCATTGCTATCTTGTTTGATCCGCTTACTCTTAAGTCTTGTTCTTTTCCTGGAGATCATCACAAACTGAGACTTGTGTCCAACAAATTTTGGCCTGAATCGCTCACTGTCCAATGGGCTTAATGTCTTTCTCGACATAATCCTAGGGGGGCCCGCCAAAAAGCTACATTTTTACCCTCCCCCAGACTCGTACCTTACATAAACCAGATAAATAAGAAGCAAATACATTGCTGAGGTGTGCTGGGATCTTGGAGAGGGCACTTGAAGAATGTGCCTTAGGACTGGGTTGGGAAACATTGCAGCAGGCCATAGTTGTGTTCCAACCGTCAAATATTTACTCTTTATCTCTGTTATCACTGAAATGATTTCATGGCGTGTGCTGAAGTTTGCCTCCACTTGCATGCCCTCACCTGATGTCATGTCTGGCCTGCGTTGAGGAGCTTTCAGAAAGGCTCCAGTCCTACATGAGCCTGAGGCAAAGTGCCAGCGTAATATTGTTACGTGCGGATCAATCCAGTTAGGGTGGATTGCTCCTTTTAGCTGCAGGGCCTCAGATCACAGTGTTGTCATGATATATTTTTCCATATTATTCAATAATAACTATTAATCATTATAATGCATTTCTAAACCCATTTTACAAATGAACAGTGTTGTGAAACATGAAAATAAAAGACTTTATGGCAGACTAGGCATTACCTTCAGGACAAACACATAAAAATGTAAAAGGAATTTTTTTACCCCATTAACATTGAAGATAGAAAGCTAACTAGCTTTCCTAACTGTCCAAGTCATCGTGTAGTTATGTCTGAACATGCCATCTAGTGTAGTGAAGTCACAGCTTTCAGTGTTGAAGCCACCAAACTGAAGGAAAGAGTCACTTTGCAAAAAAGTATTTAGAAAAAATGAGTGACTTGTAAATGCTCCTGTAACTACAGGGGCCTGGTATGTCCCTCACTGGTCATTGCCGCCGGCTGCAGTACTCTCCTCCAGCTGCCGCCTGGCTTTCCTACAGGTTATTCTGCATGCATGCCTCTGACCTCATTAAGTAAATGGGGTCCCAAATCCATTCTCCACCCTTCAGCTTGGACACTGACTTGGGTGCTATATTTATATGGGCCGCTGGCACAGATTTGTTGTGGTTACAGCCCGTAAAGCAGCGGCCGAGACATTATTCTGAGAGCTCCAGGAATGTCGGAGAATGGAACATTTAACCATGTGATTGGAATGTGTTTGAGAAACCCTGGAAGAGGATAATCAATGAGTCCTGAGAGATATGGGCCTCATGTGTGAATGATCTGCTCTAACATAAAACAGTGCTGGGAGAAGGATGACAAAAAAAATCAACTGAGCGCATATTTAAAAATAGCTGAGGAAGGCTAAAGACTAGCCCGCGGGTTCACCTGTATTCAGCTTAAACAAATGAGGCCAGTAATTGGGAATTCTAGTAGTTCAGGTGCTGCCCTGCAGCGTGAACTCCGAGTGAACCCACTCATTTCAGAAATGGAATAGAAACTGAAACCGCAGAATGTGACAAATGAAATACTGTTGATCTTAAAGTGGCAAGAAACACTAGTCACTTCGCTGGCAGGTATGGATTAGACGAGATACTGGTCTTCAATGGTGTGTGAGAGTGTCAAAACAAACACAGGGTCATGACGCCATCCTCATGTTCTTGGCCCCCATGAAACCCCGCCGCTCCCTCATGTCTGTAACAGAGAGGGATTGTTGCACTGAAACAGCGATCTGTGGGCATTGCTTAAACAAACGCAGGCAAACGGAGCCATGTGGCGCAGCAGGCGAGAAGTGATGTGTGATGAAGGTGCAAGTTCATTGTGAGGTCCAGAGCTGGAGATGATATGGGTAACATGTCTGGATGTGTCCTTTTTTAACTGTTCTGGCAAATGTGCCAGGATCAGGGTACTAAGGCACGCACACAGTAACAAAAACACTTCTATTACTTTGTCAGTACTGCAATGTTAGGTGTAACCAAACCTCTTACCCCCAAGCCTAAACTCTTAGGTCTGATCCCGAGTCTATCCAGAACCCCTGACCCTAAAGTGAAGACACAAGCAGAAAAGATATGCTGTTTTTGTTAAAAAAAAATAGGGATGACTACATGTTTACACTAACATTTATTGCCACATTCTTTCCCTCGTTGTTTTTAAGGTCACACTCGTGCTCCCACTCAAGCATACGCCAGCGAAATCATGGCCTGGATGCTCAAATCGATTCAAGGGCTCTTAAAAAGATGCGCCTTGACACATCTGCGTGGACCGTGATGGACGAAAAATGCTGCATCATAACAGTTCCTTTTACGGTCTTGTTTGTTTGTGTGATTGGCTGTCTTTCAGAAGGTATACCTCTAGGCTTTGTCTTATCCAAGACCTGGAGTTTGAATCTGACTGCAGCATCCCAGCGGTACTCAACTTTTTCCATAAACTCTCCCCCTGCTTTTTTCACTAAAACACGTGGTGAGAGTGACTGATAGAGGCCAGATCAATATTTCAAAAGCTCACAAACAATGATGTGGAAAAATTAGCTCAGGATTTTGAACCATGGCTTGACCTTTGCAGTTTATAAATAGAGATGGTTGTGAAATGATTTCTCTTTAAAATGTGGATGCGGGCAGGCACGCTCAATTATGAGCAAATCTTTCTGCGATGTGTTTGTGGTGGTTCTCACTGTGCTCCGGGAAGACGCGATCCCCGTGACTGAAAGGTCCCAGCCTTGGCATCCCAAATTCATGCAAAAATATCATCTGTGGCCTCGTGTGGCCTGTGAAAACCTCATGCCCACAACCAGCTGACTTGGCCCGCTTCCAGGAGATTCTCCCGTAAAGCCTCTCAGAATGGGAACATTCCTGTTGGAACGTCTGGTCAGGAAGAGATCTTTGGCAAAAATTTGTCTTCAGATGGACTTCCAAAATGAGCTCATATTGTTGTGCGCTTATTGTCCTCTTGGATGACAGGGGTGGATGCTACATGCTACAGGGAGCAGCAGTGCAGGCTAAATGACATCATGGCGCCTGGGCATTGTCACAGTTTAATGCCACCAATGGGCCAGTGAGAGCCAACAATGCTGTTTTCTTTTGTAACCTTCTCAGCTGACATGAGTAGGGCAGCTCCCCTGCAATGAAAATCGGCCATAGATGGACCTTGCTCCGGCAGTCATAAATTGACAGATTATGTTATGTCCACATGTTTCCAATCACAGTTTGTGTTAGCCATTTTTAAACCCTTAATCAGAGGGACTGGCAACCTGTCCAGCGTTTTTCTCTGTGAGTTTTTGCACTTTGAGTACTGAGATTGGATGGCTGGATGGTTGGATGGATGAATGGATGGATGGATGGATGGAAGGATGAAAGAATGGATGGGTGGATGGAAGGAATGAAGTATGGAAGGATGGATGGGAAGATGGATGGAAGAAAAGAAGGAAGGATGGATGCTGACAGCTGACAAATGGAATGCAAATGGACCAATGAGGTAGATGGAGCTAAAAATCCAGGCCTATAATTTAGCTGATCGATGGATGAGTGTATTTGAAGGAATGGAGATTAATAGGGACGCTTATAATGACTAAATAAATTGTGTTATTAATATGAAGGCCAAATGTGTTCAAAATAGGAACATATTCTTTCACTGAGCAATGAACTTCCATGAAATGTATGAGCAAGAGCCGTGTATTGGACAGGTGTAGCTGAAGCTGAATGTGTTCTATGTGTTTTTCTGTTAATCTCCATTCTGCATGGTTGTGTCACACTCACATAGTGCACATTGCTGATCTGCTTTATGAATGAGAACAGCCGGAATTTTCGATATCTTCAGACAAGAACATCTGTTCTGCGTTCCTTCTGCTAACAACAATCTGAAATATCTCAGTCACCCTGTCATGCAGGGGAACATTAATCTGATTGGGTCCTGTCATCGTTTTGGAATGGGAACAGCAATAATCAGTTATGACCTTTTTATCGATGTTTCTTCAAAATGCTGGTTCAAAGTTGCTGTGAATGTCTTTTTAAAAGTTGGGTGTAATGCAGCTTTAATATCCTCTGCATGTCCAATTACTCAGTGCATTGCAGGAATGAGATACATTCTTTTTTGGCCCTGTGAGCTGTGATAGGCTGATGATTTTCAAGCTGGCTGACTATGAGATAAATGTGTAAGCGTCTCTTAGGAGAGCTTTTTATGACTTTAGTCATTGAGCACATATCCAAAAGATTCATAAGCCTCCTCCAATGAGCCTGTTAACCACCATTTCTCAAGAAGAGCCAGTTTGTCCCATTCCAGAGGTTCCATCGGGACCCTCTCTTCCGCCGAATCCCTCTCTTCTGGCCCCAGCTGCCTGATCCCCTTCTCCCTGCCTTGGCTATATTTGGAGAAAGCAGCTAGGGAGCCCCAAGTCCAGATGTTTGGTCAGGGCCCACACCTGCTCTCAGCACAAGACAGCTGAGAGGGAGATGGAACACCCTCAATCTGCCTGTGAATGCCTGGCTTATTGGCTGCACTCAGAGTTGCGAGTGTTTCATTTTTCTTTTCATTCACTCGTGTTCTGCTGCACAATGCAGGGTTATTTAATCACCATCAGGGCGCAACAAGATGTAACACAGATGGAAGATGGATTTAAAAACTTGACTAATTTATTAGCCAAGTATGTTTTTCACTTGCAGGGCATTTATTTCTGGGGAGTGAAAATCTAACACAGTCAAGTAAACTTTATTTATATAACACTTTTTACAACTGTTGTCACAAAGCAGCTTTACAGAATCTGGGTCCGAGCCCCAGTTGGGTAAGCCAAGGGACAGAGGCGAGGAAAAACTACCCCAAACACGAGGAAGAAACCTCGGTGGAAACCAAGACCCAAACGGGGAACCCATCCTCCTTTGGTCGATAAAGAAATTAATGTTAATGATTTTTCTTTGGTGTTCAGCTTTAAGTTGACGTGACTCTTCTTGCCATTGCGAGAACACAGCACAACACACATTGAGCCACAACAAAATTACACCTCTGCATTTTACCCACATACACAAACACGTGCAGCAGGCAGCAGCTATTGAAAGGGCCTGGGGAGCAGTGATGGGAATGGTACCTTGCTGAAGGGTACCTCAGGGCAACCTACTGGTAAAGGAGTCAGGACCAAGATCTTCAGAACCAGGGGCCTAGTCCCTAAACACTAGACCACCACTGCCCCAGTTCTTAGTTCTTCAGTTTAGCAATGAAATGGAAAGGTTTTCTGATTAAATACCAGGGTCCCAATCACCTGGTATCACCTGGTACTATGACTCCCAAGTCCAGTAATTCCACCTCAGATTCACATCCTACGTTATTCCCTGACTTAGAATGACACTTGTGGTGATGTGGATACATTTGACACTTACTAGATTTTGGTCACAAATACAGCAATTTTCAGCAGCGGCAGGCAACCTACTGTTCTGGGATTTAAATCTACTACCTTACGACACAGGGGCCAAGTCTCTAACTGCTAGACCACCACTGCCCTAGAAGAGCAGTGGTAGAAGAGCAGTGGTAGAAGAGCAGTGGTAGTAGTGGTAGATGACTGCTAAGAAGCTTCTATACTGAGCATTGTGGACATTAGATATCTGCCTGTATACTCGTTCTCTTGGAGACACTTCCACAGACGACTCTTGCTGAGGGCAGGCCATCCAGAATAGGAACTGCTCCTACCCAGTAGTGGATAGCCCAATAAGTCAACAGCACATCAACAAATGTCCACCGCCACCCCCTTAACGAAGAGCTGGATGCAAAATAATTTTCAAAAAGGTTTTGGGACTTATTCATGCAAAATTGTTGCTAAATAATGTGATAATGTGAGCAGGTTTGGCCTCCCAGCTGTATTAGCTGTATTGAAGAAAAATGCACCGTAAAACTGCGAAATGTAAAGTAAAACATCAATCAGTCACAGTTCTATAATCAAGCTTAATGGTCAACAATGAATAATCCAACAAAACAAGTTGACAGTTTTCCTATACAACTCTCCCAGGAAAAATCTGGAGAAGTGATGGACTTGATCTCAGGAAAGTGGAAAATGTGAAAACTGATTTATATGCAGAATAATTGCACTTTTACAATTAATGATATGCTCTTGAGTTTGGTGTAAATTCATCTTGGGTGAGCAATGGGTGTCATCGCTATGGCGACTCAGAGGCGCCAAGTGAGTTCTGCCTCACTCATTGCTGCAAGTGAGAAGACTTGGCCCAGAAGAGCTCAAGCCTGGCAGCAGCAGCTCTGTTCCAGCAGTGTCTTCTTACCTCTAATTGAGAGAAGCTTGAGAGGTCCCATTCAGGTCCTCAGGAACAAAGGACATTTGTTAGTGCCACGTTTTCCTCAATGGAGTCCAGGAAAACATCTTACCCAGGTGAGTCACTCTGAATCACTGTCACTATCTAATAACAGAGATTTGCTATAAAGATCAACAGGCAACAGATGCACTGCTTGTGCTTTATACAGTTGCATGCTAAAGTTCGGGCACACTTGCTTAAAATATCAGTTACTGTGAATAGGTAAGTGAGCAGAAGATGAACTGATCACAAAAAGCATCCGTTCTTGGCAAAGTTAAGAATGACACATTTAATATTTTAAGCGAGATCATTTTTATTTCCACCATATTTAATTTCCATCAAAACAATTAAATAAAACCCAAAGCAATAATAAGACGCTGTAATAAATATCACTGCTTGTTAATACTAGCCAGCTAAGAGTCTTCTACTACTTAATAGGGTATGTATATATATTTGAAAACTTTCAAGGTGTTTCAATGCAGGGAAAAGTCGCTCTGGATAAGAGCGTATGCTACAAGCTGAAAATGTAATTGCATTTTCACTTTTTCACTATACATTTGTATAAAACAAAATCAATAAATTTACCTTTCATAAAATGCTGAAAAGAAATGGGGCCTCTTTAACTTGATGCCTTTTTGGAGATCAATTTATTTTCTACTCACTTAATTACTCACGATTTTTCATCATGAGGCGAGGCAAGGGTGTCCACTGTATGCAAAAAGCTCTGCACTGTTAAAAGTAATTGCACTCTGTAATCTGTAGCAGTAAATCTGCTGCCTCCATCGTTTCTCAGTAGCTTTAACTGTGCTTCCTTTAACAGGGTGAAAATGATCGATGCTTTAGGTCCACTGATTATGTGGGATTATGCTGTGGAGCACAAAATGTCTCAGTCTCCCTGAAACTGAGACTTCTATTTGAAAAAAAAACAACAACTTTTATTTCAAAATGGAAATGATTTATTGATGATTTATTTTTTCAGTTTTTAACCTAAAAGAAAAAGTTTCTAATTTCACTTTTAGAGTCAGTAGTGCAATGCAGTTAATAAAGTCTAATACACATAAATTATGAACATTTTATATGCAATAATAAATGTAGTAATAGACTTATTATAATTTACCTTATATTCTGCTTTGCTTAAAAAAGGGGAACATTTTAAGCATGATACAAGCTTCTTCAATAGAACTCCTCTTACGAACGGCAGCTGTTTAATATATGGCCACTGATCCAGTGATCTTCATGCTGAGGCAGAACATCACTACCTGTCAACTTAATTTGCGTGTCAAGTAAGAAATGTTCAAATCGGGGCAGCAGTAGCCTAGTGGTTGGGGAGTTGGGCCTAGGATTAGAAAGTTGAGGGTGCAAATCCCAGACCGGCAGGTTGCTGTGTGGTACCCTTGAGCAAGGTACTGTCCCCATCACTGCTCCCTGGGCTGCCCACTGCTGCACGTGTGTATATTGGTAAAATGCAGAAATTGAATTTCGTTGTGTCTCACAGAGTGCTGTGAGCTTACCCTACACAAGAACTCCGACAAAGCAGAAATACTTGAAAAGCTTCAACATAAGAATTATAAACTTTGCTGCAGGTTTTACATGACAGCAGGGTTCTTGACTTAAATGCTTACAATACTAAACTGGCCTCAGTACATAAATGTAGATGAAAGCAGTGATGTGCATGAGACAAGAATTCAAATGACCACTTTTACTGTTAATTCATGCAATCTCTGCTTTTCCAGAGCTGCCCCAGTCAACTGTAAGTGCAGTTACTGTGAGTTGATAACAACCCTGCAGGCTCACAGGATGGAACCACTGAATGCTGGTGTTCCAAACTGCCTCTGTAACTTTAATCAGAGAAGTATTTAGATCTTGTGTTTCAAAGGTTGAGCGAGAGCACCCTGGAACTGCCAAAGATCTTCAATAGCAGTGCAAAGTTCTGGTTAAGACGGTGTAAAGCACACCACCATTATGACCAGCAGAAACTCATTCTCTCGAGTGACTCACAGTTCACAATCTAGCAGTCTGACAGCCAAATCTGGGTTTGGCAGATGCCAGGAGAATCTCCCCTTTCTTTTTTCTAGATCGTCTCCTTAGTTTCAGTGAAAGGGAAAGCAACACTACACCTTACAGGCACATTGTCACAGCATTTTTGCTCATTGCCGTTTCTGCATGACGCCCTGTGCACGTTTTGCCTTTGACAGATGAATTTGTCAGATGAGTCTATGACTGTAATGGATTCCAGAATCAAAATAATAGCTCTTAAATGACTTTTGATGCTGAAGAGTGTTGTTTCTCCAAACCAGTTAAGAAATCCAAAGACAAACCCATCATAAGAAAGGGAAAATATAATGAAAAATAGGAAAAAAAGCCAGTGGCCAAATCTTATAGGTCAATCCTCATCGGTTTAGATTCTACGTTTTAACTGCATTCCAATATGTGGCTTCTTGCATTAACAAGGGAGACCAACAGAACCCAGCTTTGCTCTATGGTTGGCTGGGAAAGATGATGAAAAATAATTCTGCACTAGCAGCGTCCAAGCAGTTGGATATCTGAGCTAGTGGCTTGAGCTGGAGATACAACATTGCATTTTTTTAATAAAATAACTTTAGCAATAGTAATGTCAATGGGGAATCCTGATGGCCTTCCAGGTCTAAGGATTGTTGTAAAACCTTTTTTTATCATTTTATACCTATTACAAATTGTTTTACTTATTCCATTTATAATGGTATAGGAATGGTGTGAATGAAGATTTAACTAAGGGATTAAACTGAAAACAACTGGGGAGAAAATTGGGCAAAATCCAAAACAACCCCAAACGTGCACACTTTCCTTCTTCCAGCCTCACAGGGCTGGAATCGATCAATCTGTAGTTAATCAAATTGAAGCTTTTATCAATTAAATTTGGCTCGTTTGTTGATTGGGTGAAGAAGCAGCAGTTCCGTTTTCACACGAGTGAGAAAAAAGTGGCGAGGGATTTCTTAATGGGCTGATGCTCTTGCAGCCGAACGAAGACAAATTCCTCCAGTCGTGCTCCACATTCTGGAGGAAACCATCCCAGAAGAGTGGATGCAGTGGAGAGTTTTGGTATGAGATAATAAGCACATATGGATTCGATATTTGGGCGTCCATGAATAAGAGCCAATAGATCGTTATATAATGCTACGTGACAGTCTTTATGCAACTTTACAGCAAACTAGTGAGTTCTGATGACATTTTAAATCCAATACATAAGGGATCTGTCATTCTGTTCCTCAGCAGGTCCAATTTAGACTTCTAGCTAGAGGTCAGCAGATGCTGCCACATTTCCTTAGATGTTCTCTGAGCTACTGAGAAACATAGTTTTGCCTCAACAATGGCATAATGATAACATGAAAATCCAAGCATTCAATTGCAACAAATATAAACCTGATATAAAGAATGACGTTTTCTCCATTTTACCCCTCAGACAGTACATCCCTTTAATTCATGACACTTTTTTTTTTTAATCAGATATTTTCAAGTACTCAGATTTATTAAAAAAAAACATTAGTGGCACGACAAAACATGGTACATGGTACAGTAACATCTTTTTCAGGTACAGTAAGACTCTCTTTAGTTTCGTTTCTTCAAAATGTACATGTACATATAAAAAAAAAAAACGAAAACCAGATCATGTAGTGTCCCACAGAGCCCAAACGAGAGGCCTTTGACACGTTGTGAGAACCTTGCAAAGAAGAGAGAAATGTAGTGTACTTCCCTTCAGGTCAAACGCAAAAGCCTCTTAGACAAAGTCACTGGGAGGAAGTGTTTTGCTTGGTCAGTATGTGTAACGGTATCATATGTAAAACTATATGTTGGTTTCGTTTCAGTTAAAAGGTTAGAAAAGCAAACTCCACAGCATATTCACCAAAGTATAAAACAGCTCGACAGGTCACAACTATTTACAGGAAACATAAAATTGCCATTCAAGAACATACGCCAGTTACTCTTTTAATGATAAAAAAATAATTTACATCACAAAAACCAACCTGTTATCGATACGCAAACAAATTCATGTATTAAAAACAATGACATCAATGACTTAAATAGAAAACGTCAGGAAATATGTATGCTTTAGTGTGCAAAGTACTTTTTCTAGAGAATTTGCTTAATAGACGCAGATGTTTCTTTTTGTACAGAATTAGAAAGTAATGCCTTTTGCTTCGCTGTGTTTCTGTGTTAGAAAATCTGTATAATCAGGAGTGCATATTGTAGAATTAAGTGCAAATAAACTGCCTTGTTACATTGTGCATCTATTCAAAATAGTCAACAGTTTTTTGGCGGTTCTTTTGCATCTCATAAGCAGCAATACCCTTTTCTTATTAGAAATATATTCTCTTGCTGATTCTACTACTTTATCCTATTTTGAACCCAGAGTTTTTAACAGCTAGTACTTTTTCTTTGTCTCCGATGAATGTAAAAATCAGATAAGCTCTCCTGAAGCCAAGGTCAGGAACAGTTTAGTGGAAATTGCCAGATGGGTAAAACAGACCCATCTAATGTGAAGGAGTTCAGTTCCGTAGAAGACGATTGTGGCAGTGATTCCGCTGCCTGAGTGCACTCCTTTTAGTGGAAAAGTGAGAGAGTGCTCCACTTAGAAGTGCTCATCACACTCTGCTCTTCAACAGGCACTGGGGCTTTGCTATGGTCCTACTAATGCACAGTGAGTCTCCCTGCAAGGAAGGAGACGGTAGTGATGAGAGGTGAGGAACCCATCCTTAAGTCATCCAAGAGTTCGTCCGGGAAGGAGTTTCATGCATCTGAGATGCAGCTCTGGATCCTATCTATCCACTGTTGGGCATTCTGGGCATTCTCTGCACAAAAGTTGTACACTCGCTTGGTAGTCTTCAGCTGGAGAAAGATTTTCATTTGAAAAAAGTCAGTTTTTCCATCATTATTTAATAAATGACCTCAATGCAATGCACATGTTTACGTAATGTTTTTTCTTTTTGTGAGAAGTTGTCACTTTTTTGTAAGCATGCGTCCAGGTAAAGCTCAGCAGCAGCACACAGAATGAAATTAAGTACTCACGTCAAAGAATGCCTTGTCGCTGATATTTTTGGGAGCTCCTATGGTAGGTGTGGCAATCACAACTGATTCCACCTCAGCCAAGTCTATGTGGCCTCTAGAGCTGACATCTTCATCTGTGTCATAATATCTCAGCTGGAAAGAAAAAAAAAAAAAAAAAAGAAAAAAAAAAAAAAAAACACAACCCAAAAAACAAGTCAGCACTCACTTCCCTACAATTTTCACAAGACACAGGAAACCACAGCACTCACCTGATGCTTTGTTATGTCAAGAGCAAACCACCTACGCTTCCAGGCTTTCAGTAACGCACCTCTCTTGTACAGGACGCCTTCGAAAGACCTGCAAGAACAAGAGAATGAACTGCGTGCCTTAAATGAAGACGTGTTTACATCTGAAATGACCAAATTTCAGTACCTGTTCTCCTCATTCTTGGGAGTGAACTGGTTGTAAAGAGTGGCAGCTCTGCGGCTGACCCCGTTGGCAGCGGTGGGGCTGCTGTCCTCACCCAAGCCACTGTCAGGCAAGTGTAGCATGGAGTGGCGCTGGTAGGCCTGCAGACTGGAGGTGGGGATCAGGCCTGAGATGGACACTGATTGTTTTCGGAGCTATCATAGCAGGTCAAAACAGAGAAAAGAAAACTATTAAGGAGAGCAGGGGTTGTGAAACTACAAACTCAGTATGCAGATTCCGACTCAAACTCAGCGTTCAGTGTTCTGGAGAAGTTTAGAACGAGCCAGTCCTTTAATCTTCAAATCATTTGTGATGTAGTAGACATAGAAGCATGAAGAAGCCTGATTTACATTGCCTTCTTGTTTGAGGTCTTCCTGCACGCTGGCTTTCACTTTCTCCAGCGTTGCATACCATCGCTCAGGTGCTTGACCCAGCTCCCCTTCCAATCTCTCGATGTCCTGCAAGAACATTTCCATTCTAAATGCACTGCATCACACTACCCTGCTCATCTTCTCAGGGCCTATATTTCCTAACAGCTTTGACGGATATTAAGAGGGAAAGCTAAGCAGACTTACAGCCAGCATTTTTGTGATGGCATCAGGTTGAGCACGGGAAACGCTGCTATAACAAGGCCAGATGATCCTCCTCTTGCTGGTGGCAATAGTGTCTGGCTCCTCTGTGCTCCCTGAGGGCACAGCTAGCATCCTCCAATCATACGAGGGTCCAGTGGACAGAGTCTCGGCTGTGTAGAACTCCCACTTTGTCAGGTTGGGAATGGAGATGGATGGTTTCAACACAGGCTAAAGCAAAAGACAAAATAAAAGAGGGAAGATGGAGGGGAAACAATTATAGTTATGACACATCAAGACATACAAAAGAAATACATAAATACATTTTAGGTTAGGAGTACTGGCACTGCAATCTTTATCACCACAGTATTCATGCTGAGCCTATCTGAGAATGTGGAGTAAAACACTGAGAAGGCAAATAACAGGCAATGATGTGAATATGGGTGGCCATTTTCTGCAATGCTGCATATGCATGGGGCTGGGTAAACAAGGAAAGTGTTTCATGTGTAATATTCTGAAGCAACTCATTTTTTTTATGTTGTATGTAGCACTATTACAGACAAAAACATGCATTTAACAAATGCTACAAAAAAGATAAAATATTCCTAGGCTTTGTGTGTTGATTTCCACATGTTGGAACACAGATAATGAGATAATATTCACCCAATGAGAAGATAATCAACTGTTCCAACAACATGAAAAAAAAACCTTTCATCAAAGATCCAGGGTCATACTCAGATCCCAAATGTTCCAGAGCAGAGGTAAGAGCCAGTGTCACTTTATAAACACAAGACACAGATGTGTTTCCCAGAAACACAACCTTACAAGATGCTTTTTTTATGACCCGGTCTGTGGATCAAGAGTCATTTAATTTCAAGGAGCTCAACGTCTCAGGCAAATCTAAGAAGACTGCTTAGAAGGTCAGAGATAAGCATGTTTTTCTAAGCAAGAGTGTTCAGCTATTCATCATGGATGAAATCTAGGATGGCAGATCGAAATGTTTGGAGATGATAGTCAACACAACCTCCAGAAGAAGTGTACTAGGGGAAAAGTCACGAGGGCTGGCTGACAAACATGCGCCAGCATGCCTGATTGAGCGTGCGCATGCACACACATACTTTTTTCCTCGATTTTTACCTCTGCATCAGAGGGACTGTACAAGTAGTTGAAGAAGATTGGACTCCTGCGGTGCATTCTGTTGATACACTCCCAGATACAGATACCTCTCTTTGCCTGCTTGTCTCCTTTATCCTCAAACAATGTGCCTTTATAGGAGAAACAAAGGGCCAGTTGTTAACATAGGCTGCTTACTGCAACAAAATCAGGTGTGAAACAAGGGGTAAAAGTGTAATGGGTGCCTCAATACAGACAAGTGCTATACTGTCAGTTTCTGCATGTTTCGGAGGCTGTTTCTACAAAACATATCCTGAAGACATAAAAAGGTCAGGCAAATGAAAATGAGGTCAGTAGAGTGGAGATTCTTCTCACCACATACTCAAATGGTTATTTCATGGACTCACTGCACCTTTGTTCTGTAACAGTTCTTGTGATTACAGTGTAGATGAATGTTCAAATCATCACGCGCCAAAAAGACGCAGTTCATAAGTCATGAATACACACCGTGCTCCAGGCGCTCATAGTCTGAGTCCAAGAGGAAGTTCTTGAAGCGATTGGAGATGTAGTGGTATGCCAGGAACTTCAGATAGTGCTGATTAAACTCAAACTCCAGGGGGTACTGGTTATGGATCTGGAATGAGAGGGTCAGCCCAGCGCATTAGAGCCTCATTTGGCCTGGCTGCTGTGCTGTGTATTGTGGCTACAGTGGCCACAGCACATAAGCTAACCATTACAGACAGGACATAGATCAGCCCAGGGAGCAAAACCCTATGACATCATCGATTTCAGGGACTAAGAGGGGAAAACAAATAGCAGATATGAAGACAATAATAAGGGATGTTGTCCAACTGTCGGCAGTGGCTAACTTCTTGCTGGTTCTCACATTCAAGGCCACCTGCACTTGCTGGCAAAAACAACAGCTGCTTGTAAGATGAGGCACTTCTATTTTCAGATGCTTTCTGCTATATTTCTCCTTACTGCAACACTAAGGGACATTTGGCCTAGGTCACTCTGGCTATCCACACCCTGGGTTTCATCACCCTTGCATGGCTTACGAAAGGCTGGGAATGGTGCTGGGTTCCCAGTGGGGAGATGCAAAGAAGATGCTGCTTCCTAGAGTCACAGACCCTGTGATTACCACCTAATCAAATACAAATACAATGATAGTGCAGTTAGAATGCTCTTAACTGCTGTTTTCCACTGGTCTCCAAGTGCAGGCCAATTTACTGAAAATGAAACAAGCCAGTAAGCTGTTCTCTCTGCAGGTTGAAAGCCCATGTAAAATAAAAAAAAATCAATTATTTATACAATTATACAATTATTTCCATGTGCACTAACAACCTATCTTTCTCTACAGCTTCCCCTCTTTTGGTGGCTTTTCACTGCAGCAATTTAGTGACCACACAGATAAGACAGGATCATAGAGGATGCCAGAGTGATGTCAGGCTGTGTGGGCAGTTGACAGTAAGAGTGAAAAGTAAATGTATTTGCCTGGTGCACACAGTCGAGAAATTGCAGGAAGATGGGGGTGAACCCGCTGCCCTGGCTGCTGGGAGTTAGGTTACTCCGCTGGCTGAACTTGTGGCCAAAAGATAGCCATTCCTTCTCCACCAAGACTTGGAAACCCTCCAATGTGCGGTAGAAAGGGTCACTCAGCAGCTGGACTAAAGATACCACCTATAACAGAGAGAAAAAAAAAATGCTGTTAAAAGAGACTGTGAAGACAGAAAACTCTGATTTGCCACTGACAGTGTCCCATGATACTACTTTTAAAATGAATTACATCATATTCTATAAAGAACATATTTTGTGTCAGAGAGATAGAACATGTGTCAGGATGAGGACACAAGACAAACGATATGGCAGCATCCTGCACTGCCCTGCTCTGCCCACCCAAAGAAAGCATGGCATTATAGTATTATAGCTCATGGCTCATGGCATCCAAAGCATATGGACCCCATTTAGCCAGAGCATAACTGACAGATCCTGAGAGAGAGAGCACGAGAGCACAAGAGTGAGAGAGCGAGACAGAGAGAGAAAGAGAGAGAGAAAGTGAGAGATCTAACACATGTCTGGCATTGGAAGGTCCCCCTATTAACTGTTCATCGCTCAGCTTTACAAATGGGAAGACTGGAACTGAGGACATCCAATGCCTTCACTAATTATGATGTTCTTGCCTAACCAGTGGACATGGAAAAATTTAGCTCAGGCTGCAAGAATGTGACAAACCCTGCTGGAACTGTAGTTACAGAACAAAACTCTGCACAGACTTTGTCCATTCCATTTGTAATCAGGGGCAGATGGCGAGGCAAAGTCTGCAAATGAGGACACGCCAAAGTGACACCGACAGGCGTTTAAAGAATGTGTGAGATAAAGACTTACCTGTGTAGTGATGTCCCAGCCATCCTCCAGACTCAGCAACACGGAAGAGCCAGAGTCCAACAACTCCACCAGGATCAGAGCCAGCTGTAGCAACTTGTGAAGCTGTGACACACAAACACAAAACATACATACATAAACAAAACATTAAATTTAATCTAGATATCCAAGTTTAGATCTTCCTGTGCATTTATTGTTGTGGCTGGGTGAGTATAGGCACAGGTCACTGCTGACTAAGGTCTCAGAACTACTTTGGCAAAGAGCCCCATAGATAATATTGTTCTGCCTTATGAAAGGTGGGGTATTGTATGGCAAGTGGCTAAAGGGGGCACGTTTTTAGCATGGTAAGCAAATGGACTGCATTCCCATCTTTGTGTCGGACTGTTTTCCTGGGGAGAGTGCACAAGAGGAAACCCTTTGAAAAGGGGGTCAGAGTCATGGGGAAAGAGAACCGCTAATTCTCACAGTCCTCCCCAGGAACGCCAATGCTAGGAAACATGCTACTTAGAAGGGATAAAGGGAAGCGCAAGGAGAAACAGAAGTGAAACAGTAGTAAACATTTCTTAAAGCTAAACTGGAAGGATGCAGCTGGCAAGAGACGAAGGATGTGGCAGTAGAGTTCAAGGTCTGACCTGCAAGATCCACTCGCTGTCCTCCAGTGCTTTGAGGAAAGAGTCTTCATTAGAGCTGGGCATAGAGCTGGGAGCGCATGCACGCAGCAGCTTCTTGAAGGAGGCTTTAGCCTGCCGTGTGTCAGCAAACTCCACAGGCACCAGCTCACAGTTCAGCATGGAGTCGAGCTTGAAGCCCTGAGAGAGAAAGACTCAGTTGGTTCTCATTCTAAATCCAACTTACACTGTGTGCACAATTATTAGGCAATGAGTATTCTAAGGATTCATTTTAATCTGGAACAAATCCAGTTTTATCAGTAAATCCAAAATGTTAAAAACCCTCAAACCTGAATGTTTTACAAAGAAAATGTGAGTGTGAATACATACGTGTGCACGTTCATTAGGCAATTATCAGTGTGCAGAATATTAGTGTGCTGAACTATTATGCAACTACATGAAAAACAACAACAAAAAAAATCTCACTTGTTTGTTATCTTCTGGTAAAGTGAGAATAATAAACTCATTATCCCTAATAATAAGCTCAATATGTACAATTAAACATTGCTGACATTCAAAGAACAAACAAACAAAAAGAAAATCAGTGACCAGTATAGCCCTATAACCCTTCTTTTCAATAACAGTCATAATGCTTCCATTCAAGGCATCTGTCAGTTTCTTAATCTGTTGATCAAATTTTTGTATGGCAGCAACCATAGCCTCCCAGACACTGTTTACCTTCGCCATAAATCTCTAGTTTAAGAAGGTCCACAAGTTCACAATAGGGTTCAAGTCAGTTGAGGAAGGGCCATGTTATTACTCTTTCATCTTTAAGGCCTTTACTGGCTAACCTGTGATGGATCACTGCATAAAATCATGGCCTTCTTGAAAGATGCAGACTTTTTTCCTGAACCACTGTTCGAAGAAAGTGTCTTCTAAAAAATGGCAGTAGGTTTGGGAGTTGATCTGGAGTCCATCTTCAACCCAAAAAGGTCCAACTAGCTCATCCTTAATAAAACCAGCCCATACCAGTACAAGCGGAGCTCTGTGCCCGTTACTAATCCAGCCACAGGCCCATCCATCAAGAGTCACTCTCATCTCATCAGTCCATCAAACCTTGAGATATTTTTTGACCCAGTCTTGACTTTTCAACTTCTGTGTCTTGTGCAGTGGTGGTCGGATTTCAGTTGACATTTCACTTCTTAAATCTTTGGCAGTTCATTTGCGTCTTTTTCCCCTCAAAAGGTTCCCTGTTGAATATTTGCAACAAGCTGTTTGATGTTTCTGCTATCACTCCACATTATCTTAGCAATTTCAAGAATTTTTGACTTTTCAGAGTCGGTTATCTTTTTTTTTTTTTCTCATTTTTTGATCTCCTTGGGCCACACCCTCCCTCATTACACAAATACATATCACCTGATCTGCTCCATCCAACTAGCACCTGGTTTATACAGCTTGGAGTTGGAATATATGCATAAAAATGATGATATGGTCAAAATACTCACTTGCCTGATAATTGTGCACACAGTATAGAACAATAAATCTAAATCAACAGGCACACCAATCTAGAACAGAACAAAATACATTACAGAAAAATTCTAACTGATAAAACCCACAAAAAGAGGGTCAAAATCCCATGCAAATTTGATTACATACAACTAGTGGATCCAATGCCTAATTAAAATAGTCTGTGCATCAATAGATTACAGAAAAATAATAAGTTAAAAATAAACAAATGGAGGATAAAGAATCCAGTTTAGGCCAAAAAAATCTATTTCCCATCAAGTACATGCACAAATGCAACACAGATAAAGTAAAAAGAGATCGCGTCCCTCCTCGTGGTTCAAATATACAGTACTGTGCAAAAGTTTTAGGCAGGTGTGAAAAAATGCTGTAAACAAAGAACGCTTTCAGAAATGGAAGTGTTAATCATTGATTTTCATCAATCAACAAAATGCAGTGAATGAACAAAAGAGAAATCTAAATCAAATCAATATTTGGTGGGACCACCCTTTGCCTTCAAAACAGCATCAATTCTTCTAGGTACACTTACACACAGTTTTTGAAGGAACTCGGCTGGTAGGTTGTTCCAAACATGACTGTGTTTCAACCTCCATGTGACACTGATGATCATCAGCACCTGTTTGGTAAAACTGGTTGATCACACACCGACTATACTCCTACAAAATCCCTGACTTTGTGCAAGTGTACCTAGAAGAACTGATGCTGGTTTGAAGGCAAAAGGTAGTAACACCAAATATTGATTTGATTTAGATTTTTCTTTTGTTCGCTCACTTTGCATTTTGTAAATTTTTGTTCGCTCACTTTGCATTTTGTAAACAATCATTATTTATATTTCTGAAAGCATTCTTTGTTTACAGCATTTTTTCCACACCTGCCTAAAACTTTCACAGTACTGTAAGTCAGTTCAATCCACAACAGCAAACCTGTATCACTCACACTTTTTATAAATGGTTATTAGGTGCATTGTATCATCTATCAGATTATTTCAATTGGGAATGGCGATAAAAAAAACAATGGAACAAATTATTACCTTCGCCAACAGTCAGATAAATATGATATTTAATGATAGCTAATGTAACTAAAGGATTTTAAGGAAATCTAGGTTTGTTTACACATGATGTACATGTCTTTGGGTAATCTGATTACAAACTTAAGTGCTCAACTGTTTACAAATGGCGTTTTTGATGCATGCGCTTATTCATTACATCATTCCTACTGAAGGATTTCACTGCTCATTTGCCATATGACTCACTGGCTGCATTTGTTTAAAGACTAAAATATCCTCGCTTGTTTTCAGTAAACCCAGGTTGCTTAACTTGGATAGCAGGCAACCAGACGGTCTCTAATTTTTTTTTTTTTCAACTTTGTAGCAATGATGTGGTTTATTACTATTGAGGATGTCCCAAGATTCTTTAGAGCAACCATTAGAGTATACCAACTGCTTTCAGACACATTTTATGTTTCAAGCTCATCAAAGGATTTCATTCAATTCCCCCTCATCAATCTACACACAAAAACATATCATGTATGTCAGAGAGAAAACCATGCCATGTGGTTGAGAGAACTGTCTTTAGACCAAGACCTTTTCAGGATTGTGTTAACAGATTTGGTTAAAGGGAAGAGCATGGAAGACGTTGGGAAACATCAATAGTCCCCCTAGATCTGGCCGCCCACACAATCTAAGTAATCAAGGACAAAAGAAACATGGTCATGGGACCAAGAATTCAAGAATATGTATGAATGAGATTCTTGTGTGGAGAAAGGAACACTTACAGAAGGACATCCATCAGTGCAGCACTCCACCAATTTCAACAAAACAACAACGTTCAAGTGTTCAAACAGGAAAACGGGTGACTTTGGGAAAACATGAAAGTCCTGGTTTGTTTGTACAAAAAAAAATGAGATTAATCAAAACCATTGTGTTCCCTATATTTAATAAAGGCTGTCCGGCTTGGATGACATACAGACACGAGGAGGTTGGCTTCCTAGCATTCATTCATGTGATATGCACCTATTTTTGACAAAAATATTTGGAATGGATCCAGTCATTCATAAAGTGATGCAGGCGTGCTCGAGAGCAGTGCCTAACTCAAGTCCTCTTGCACAGTATGCTTAAATCACAGAAAAGCCTCTTCCCTTTGTTCTGCAAACTAAAATATTAGTTTGTAGAGCATTGACTGAAACATGTTATTGTAGCACTGAAAAGGTGGTGGATGTGAAGCTTATGTGGTGTTTCCACCTAGCCCTTTCAAAACAAGGAAACTACTAAGAGCTCCCCCTACTGGATGTTTGCAGATATTAGCTATAGCATCCTACAGCCTTTCTTAAGCTCCAATTATCAAAAACAGAACATTAAAGATTAAGAAAATGTAAAACATGGTATATCCACATGCGTAGTGCATTCTCTTCGTTATTTTAAAAACTAATTCTGTATGATGATGATACCCTGGCCCGCATGTGTTTGATGACACCGATCTTCCTAAGAAAACTGGCTAGAAAAGGTACTACCACATGATCTGAAAAGAAAATCAGGAGAAAACACAGACTGATCACTGCTCATATCTGAACTCAAAAACATTAAGTGCAAAATAGTATGTTAATGCCTGTCATTTATATTTCGCAGGTTGTTTTGAAAGCTTTCTCTGTTTAGCTAGCAGGAGGCCTGACCTGAAAGTCTGACCAACTAAGTAAAAGTAGCTAAGGAAGACGGGGCGATCAAATATATCCCTTTAACCAACACTTAAAGAATTTATGACCACAATTAAGTGTCACTCTATTCCCAATTCATTTTTCTGAACATGTACCCTGAGGTGAGACTTCTCGCCAAAGATGTAGAAGGCTGCTTGCTGCTTCATTAGTTGTGCTTGCAGATTTTCACAGCCTGTAGGGGGTGCCAGATCCTTGCCCGCCAACCGTGCCCCCACCTCAGCTGTTGAGGGGTTCTGGATGAACCTGCTGCTGGAGCGAAGGCTTGCCCAAACTCCTTTAATTGAGACAGGGACAAAGGGATAATGAGTAATGTGTTGTATGAGGTGTATGTAAACACACGTTAGACAGAGTAACAAACATACCAAATGCTACTTTACAGATTACAGGACAGAAACTAGGGAGGAGGGGTAGAAAATGGGGACAGTGCATACCTAATACCCCCAACGCTAAACATCAGCAGCGGTCTAGTTATAACCCTATCAGCAATTCACCAAAAACAAACAAATCCATTTTATTGACTCAGCATTTAGTTACACTCTCCTCAACACACCAGAATTCAATCACAGTTTACTCCCAACTCAAGGACGGAGTTAAAAATAGCAAAAAAATAGCCAAAGTGCTCAACTGAACATGGCAGTGAACATGAACAGACCCTGACAAAAAAAACAAAACAAAACAAAAACTGTTCTTGAGCCACCACAGACCTGCTCTTCCATACCACAAAAATGGAACTAAGGTCATTCTTTGCTCACCACACTAAAGACATACTACATACTTATTAAGGGGGACTGGAGGCTTGGAGAGGGCTTTGTGGTGGCCTTGTGGTAAAACATATTACAACCTACAGAAATGGGGTTAGTGGAGTACATGGCCATTGATAGAGCAAGATGTGTTAAGAAGATTTCTAAAAGCAAAGGGCAGATACATAAGTTGTAAGTCAGTAAACAGTGGGACTATACCTTGATTGTAGACTCTTCCCTTAGCTGAAGGTTTTTGGTTTGTGTGAGTGAATAGTTTGTCCCTGTACCCAAGTACTGGTAGATTAAGGGTGCGGGGGTTGGAGGAGGCACAGAAAAGTCACATCAGATGGAGAAAATCACACACTGGCAAACAGACTCCTCCAAACAGGCAGAACGGTCACTAACAGTACAGCCTGACCTACAGAATTACTGTCAAGGGTCAGAAGGCTTATAAGACTCAAGTAATCTTTTGTAACATCAAAAGCCACTGCAGTAAACGTACTCAAAGAAGATGGATGAACATGAGTTAACATGCATGACATGAACAGTTCTGATTGTTCAGAGGTGTGAGGTTTCAGGCATCAAGCCCTGGGCTTTCTGGATTTTAAAAGGGCTCAGTTCAGAAAAGGATTATTCTTACACAAAAACAATGCCAAAAAGTGCAACTTTTAAAAATACAATTAGGAAAGATGACCTTTTCCCATAAATTATTTAACGCTTCTAGCGCTTCCTTTTAGCGTATCGCTATCTACACTCAAATACATTGATCATCCATAGCATTAAGTAACGGCCTGCCTAATGTTGTGTAATAATGCTGTCATAACAGTTCTGACCTTCTGAGTCATGGAATTTATAAGACCTCTGAAGGTATGCCGTAGTATCTGGAACAGAGACATTCACAGCAGGTTCTTGCAGGGTAAGCACGCTATTAGGGCCTCAATGGATCAGATTAGTTTGAACAGCATATCCCACAGTCGCTTGATCGAATTGAGATCTGTGGAAGTTGGAGGTTAACACCCTAAAACTCTTTCTTGTAAATTTTCTTGAACAGTTTTAGCAGTTTGGCAAGGTACATTAAACCATTGCTGTGAAAGGGTGCACTTGCTCTGTAAGGTTAGTTAGTAATGAAATGCCTCCACCAGTTTGCCTGCTTTTGGCCAAGACACGAAATAAAAGGAAACTTGACTCATCAGACCGGCACAGCTTCCTCCATTACTCTGTGGTCCAGGTCTGATGCTCACATGCCTATTGTAGGCATGTTTGGCAGTGGGAAAAAGGTCAGCATGGGCACTGTGAGCAGTCTGTGGCAGCGATGCACTGTGTTCTGAAACATTGCCAGCATTTATTTTGGCAGCAATGTATGCCGCAGTAGCTCGACTGTTGCATCAGAATAAATGCTTTCTCTCCCAACATGAGCTATGGGAATATGAAACCTCTTGTGGGTTTAACTGGTTGTTCATGGAATACTTTTGGTAGAGACTGATCACTGCTATCACACCTCAGAACAGTCAGTTGGGGTTGAATTCATGATAAAGATGGCAAACAGGTGACTCAGTTGTATATTTTTGAGAGGAAAAAAAAAAGCGTTAGGGCAATACAGTCATCCCTGGAATCGATACAAATGCTAATGAAATGATGGTACATTCCACTTAGATATACATCATCCTTTCCCGTTCTGCTTTACGAGTTGTCACTTGCATCTTAACTCCGATTACAACATCGTTGGCAGTAAACAAGACACCAAAGTCACACCCTTTCCCTTCAAGTTTTACCCCTGTAAATAACAAACGCTTCATTCAGTTATGCTGTATGATCACTGATAAAAGCGGTGCTGATTAAAGCAACTCACAGTCACAGCACACAAGCAAAAACACACAGCAGGAACTTACAATCTATATTGTTTTTTTCTGACTATCTAGTAAGATCTGAAGGTCTGTATCTGCAGCAAAGATGGTGATCTGGATTAAGAGGTGTTGAGACCAGAAACAGTTTAAATGCGATGAAGTCCCTATTCTACTGCCTAAATGTAAGGTTGGCTTTGTAGGACTTTTTTTTTTTATGGGTTTATGTAAACAAAAAACAAAAAAAACAAACCAAAAAAAAAAATCAACAACGCTGTCAGTGGAAAATTTAGGCCAAAGCCAACAGAGAACATTCTAGAGCGTGTGCATTTTGTTTTGGAAAGTAAGAAGGTGCTCAATGGTGGGATGGAGCACAAAACTGATAACGAGCTATCGCAATACTACATGAAATGAAGGAGTTAAAAATAAAAAACTTTTTAACCATTTGTGTCAATGAATTGAACTGAGAGTGGTCCACTCACCTCCCCTGGTGAAACTGTTGGAGAAAGAAATATCCAAATGGACAGGAGCCATTTTTGGTATTCTCGATGACCTCCTTTCACTCGCTGAAGAGACATTTAATTCTTATGAAACAAACACCACGTAATCTTGAAAGTGTTTTATGATCATTACTGAATAGAGTTCCAAAAACAGTGAAATCTCCAGTCTTTGCTTCACTTAAATATAAACTATCAAGGACATTTTCCAGTGTACACACATTTGCATGTTTAAAAAATACTGTAGATGTTTCAGAGTTCAGGAGAGGTCCTCTACCGCTCCAGGCATTCATCACCAAAACCCAGTTATACTAAGTTAACCACAGTCATGATACACCAAGTTTTCACAAAAGAAGAAAGCTTCTTTCAAGAACCTTATGTGGCCGAACCCAAAAATGCTGAGGCTTGCACTGATTGAATACTTGAGGAAATCGGGTCTATGATATGTCTTAACTTGCTGATATAGCATCTTTCCCCAAAATTAATTAAAATGAAATCTTCAGTTTTTAATAGGCCAGGGGACCAGTTAACAAAATGTGCAGGTAACTTAATAAAGGCTCATGTAACTGCAAGCGATCATCACTGGCTTGAGCTCCATTACAAGCCTTTGAAAGGGAACACACTTTGTGTTTCAGGCTTTGGGCTACATAACTGTATTTATCTATTTTAATAGACAATTTAAATTATTTTCAGGTGATTACATGTGAATGTAACACCATCTCAATTGACTTTTAAAACAACCATTTTGTGCTCATCCAGGACCAATATGCCATTAGAGGAAAGATGCATGCCTTTTAGTCTGCTCAGGCAAGGCGGAAGGTTGCTTCAACCCAGTAAACTGAGACAACGGGGACAATGTGGAGGAGAAGCATTGCTGACGGGGCAAGTTTTAGCCAGATTGGGGCAGCGGGGGAGCAGTGGGTAATGGAAGAGAGATGGATTTAAGGTGACCTCTTCATGTCCTGTTCCTCTTATATAAGTGCACACATTGTGATTTAGTTCCTCTGGAGCTCAGACCCACAAATATAAATAACAGTTTAGGCAATGAGAGGAAGCCGTGTAAAGATAAGAACCCGAAACAGGGATTTAAAGTGAGGACAACAAAAGTCAAAACAAGAGCAGGACCAACATGCAAACAACCTTTTTGGAAACAAAGTGCACCGGAAGCAGAGAGATTCAGGGAGTCTGAGAGAAGCATACCTGGAGAAAGGCCGACGAGTGAGCGGTTGGACAGTGTGTTGCTGCTGTTGGATTTGAAGTAAATGGGGATGGAGCTGAGGATGGCCTGGAGGTATTTCTCCTGCTCCAGACTACTTGATGATTCTGATGAAGCAGCAGGAGCTAGAGAAAAACAGAGAGACAGAGAGCTCACATAACACTTTCGCCCTAACATAAACCAGATTTTTCTTCTGCTGACATTTGGAGCGAAGCTGTGGGACCTGATGACCTTTTGCTTAATGCCATTTATGCCCATACGTTATTACCCACCTGTTGTAGTCGGGTTCTGAGACTTGAACAATCCCACCACGCTTTTGCCGTGGAAGCCCCCAGACCTGAGAAGAACAGCTTTGGTGCGAGGATGCTTCCAGGACAAAACTGGCAAACGATTGTGTCTGTAGCAGCGCGCAACTTTGTGCAGACTGCTGTCCTGGACGGACTGAGGCACCACCAGCAGTCCAGGGTAACTGTGGAAAACAGGGACACAGGCAACCTAATGATGAGCTATGTTCTCAATTCGCACCCAGCAAAGCTTGTGCAAGCCTGACAGTAAGCCTGGAATGTTGATATTAAACCAAATAAAGAACACGAACTTTATATTTTAACCTGACTCAAACCGAATCATTCATGTTTTGAATCACAAACTGACCTGAGCCAGTCCATCACCTATCATCCTGTTTTACCAATAAAACCGGTTACAACATGTTACAATAAATAATGATTTATTTGGTTTATTCCAGCACTAAAAGCATGCGGAGGAGTGTCTGACCTGCGACAGAGGGAGTAGAGTCTGTTGACTGCAGTCACGCGAAACTGTTCTCCACTTTTGGAGCGTGATGAGCTTGCTGTTATGGTGCCCAGACCAAGTCTCTGGTAGTCCCGGAAACAGGCACGCTCCACCAGCTGCTCCATGGTGGACTTCTCTGTGGCCTTAAGAGTGCTACTGGCAGGGGGCTCGCCCTCATCTGACACTGCAACATATCCCATCAGCTGCAGCTCATGACTTGTGTTTGGATCCACAACTTCCGATGCCATACATTAATGATCACATAACCTCGTCTCACCTGAGATGTCGTCGTCCTCGTGCCATGTCATGCGACAGCCTTTCTCCATTTTCTTCTGCAGCGTGGACTGACGGCCCATGGTAATTTTACCAGCTCTTTTTGCTCCTTTTACTATGGTCTTGGACAATGTGCTAATGAAAATGCAACAATTCATCAATAAGTCGTTTGTTAGTTCTCCGTGTTCATTTACCACGGTTTTATAAGTTCTAACTGAACAATGATTGTTTTGGATTGGTTGCCTGCTTTATGCTTCGACTTGAACTGACCGGAAGCCTGTGTTCCTTTCCTTCTGTTTGGGCAGAAGAAGTGGAGGGGCTGTCTGTCCTGCAGCAAAAGCGAAAGTGCTGAATATGGATTGAGGGTAACGAATTCTCTGCAAGTGCTTTCTGAAAATCTCCACCATCTCAGAGGTCACCTCTTCATCGAATGCCACCTTAATTAGCTGAGACATCCAATAGCATAGGATTAGACAAAACTGTACACACGCCTAAATACTCAATAATAAGCAACTAGTGAGATTTATCTGCCTGTTGACAGCTGAAATACTTTCCGCCTGGGGTCACCACACCACATGACAAAACAAATCTGTAAATAATCAGTGGAAATTCTGGAGACCGACAACAGGACTTGCTGAACTGCTCTGAACTGGATATTGGGGTTGAAATGGGCTTGTTCCCCAGTTTCCTGGGGGGAATTTTTTTAAGCAGGGTTTTGGCCATATAAGTGCTGGTCTCTGTGACTTCATATCCCAATCCCCCTATTCTTCTGTCTCTGTTATTCGGGAGTCTGTTCTAACCCCCCCAGTGGTCCGCTGTGCTTAATGAAGGTCTAATAATCCATCCCAGACAGCACTGGCCATCCACACATGGGCAGAGAGACCCAAATGACCCATACTTTCATACAAGGCTCAGTTTTATAGCATTAGTGTTAGTAAAGAGATAGGAATGGGCAGTAAAATATTTATGGCCTTATAGTACATGTAGAAAACAATCCAAATTGTTCAGTTGCTTGGTCTGCATCTAAGAAATGTTACACCAACCTAAAAAAGGGCAGCAGAACTGAGTCAAAACATATATATTACTTAAGCAGTAATCATAACTAAAAAACTAGGTGTTACAGTAGAAAGCTTTTACAGTTCTTTAGCTTTTTTGAGTACTTCCTCTCCAAAAAAAAAAAGATTTTTGATTGGATACTTTTGTCAGCTCTTTCACCATCATAAGCACTAGAAAAAAAAAAAGAAAAAAAAAGGTCCCTCTCCCTCTGCTTTCTCAATCTCAGCTTTACCTGGAAAGAGGCGGACCTAAGCTGTAGCCCCTCCTGCAGGCTCTGTTGAAGCTGGTTCTGAATGGTGATCTTTTTGTCTTTGGTCAGTGTGGACACTGGGAAACTTCTGATCACTGGCTGCTCACCAACTGAACAGATGCGGATGCAAATACACACACACACACACACACACACACACACACACACAAAGGACATAAAGAATTGTGTTAATGATAAGCTCTACATCACAATGATAAACTACTGACACAAGTTTCAGGCACTGTATAATCAGTAACAGTTACTAAATACTAATTGTAGTGCTAATAAGGATCACAGCGACTATGAAAACATCATGAAAATAAAGCGAGACTTATTGGGAAATACAGCACAGTCAGAATGAGAATTAGTATTTACCTAAGGCGTCATGTGGAGTGCCTTTAAAGACGATTCGGTAAGATGTAAGGAAGAGGGCCCCCTCTGCTGGGAGAATGTGCGGCCCTCCCAGCAGGCCCCCCGTAGCCTCCTCCCGGCCATCAGGGTCCAGGACCACCCGCAGGCCCTCAGTCACAAGTTCCTCACCAGGGAGCAAAGCGGGCCGGAGGATCTTTGGCTGCAGAGGACAGGCGCATGGTCAGAAATGCTGAATTCCCATGACTTCTACACCACATTCTTGAAAGGCAGCGCTTTGATGCTTTAGTTTGACACTGTGCAGTATCCTCAGCATAGACACAATATAACTCAAAACAGACAACACATTCTTCTCTAAAACACTGTGTCATGCCCTCTATCATTACTCTCATTATGCATTAATGATTTATAAGAGCTGTAACTGACATAGAAGACTCAAAAGCACCACTGAATATTTACAGTCCAGTTTTAACACAATATCGAGCCGTTGTGACAACTTCGAAGTCTTAATTTGTATTGACAATGTCCAGATTGCTGAAGAGCTCACAATGTGCTGGGTTCATTATCCACCTCATTAGGACATAGATAAGTGAGTACAGCAAAACAGCAAAACAAACGTTTCTGGCCAAGTTGTAACATTGCACTCGTCTGTTATAAGAATTTTGGGGTTATCAGAACAAAAGACCTGCTTGTGTGTGGAAACAGCTCAGGTTCTTCACTGCCAGAGCCAGGGCAGCTCTCCATGGGCCTATGAAGCCAGTGGAGAAATGTTTGCTATGAGTACTGGAACCCTGGAAGAACCTCTGACCGCTCACACATCACACAGGAGACGCCAAGGAAAAGGGAGGTCAAATCAGTTTTCCACGAGGCCCTTCCCTGAAGCTCACACTAGCTACGGATCCCCTACTGGCCTTGCAACACTCACAAACAACATTACTTTCAGACAGTCCTGTATTCTGTCTTTATTCCTGAGAAGCTTTTTAAGGTCAGAACACACACAAACACACACACACACACACACCCCAAATACTAAAGCAGCAGACTTCAGTATTCATCATCGCATGAAAAACTCTTTTAGGTCTAAGTTTAATTTATGGACAGAGACATACACCCCAGTGGCCCGCTGGAGGTCACTTTGTAGGGCTCTGGCAGTACTCATCCTGTTCCTCTTCGCACAAAGGAGCAAATACCAGGCCTGCTGATGGGTTAAGGACCTCCGACAGCCCTGTCCAGCTCGCCTAGAGTAACTGCCTGTCTCCTGGAATCTCCTCCATGCTCTTGGGACTGTGCTGAGAGACACAGCAAACCTTCTGGCAATGGCACATATTGATGTGCCATGCTGGTGGAGTTGGACTGCCTGTGCAACTGCTGTAGGGTCCAGGTATCACCTCACGCTACCTGTAGTGACACTGAACCTAGTCAAATACAAAGCTACTGAAAAGCAATCAAAAGAAGGAGGGAAAAAATGTCTGTGGCCTCTACCTGTAAAACCATTCCTGTTTTTGGGGTCGCCTCATTGTTGCCCCTTTAATGCACCTGTTGTTATTTTCATACCACCAAAACAACTGACACTGATGAACAACCCCCTCTACTACTTAACTGACCAGATCAATATCCCAGAGGTTTAACTGACTTGATACTATACTCTGATTAAAAGTGTTCCTTTAATAATTTTGAGCAGTGTATGTCCAGCTATATTAGAACATCTTTAGCATCTAGTACAGCTTCGGGCTCCATGCCACCAAAGAAATGTGTTGCTGGCAGAAGACTTAAATCATGCTCTCTGTAACGTCAAACATGACTTGAACCACTGCAAAGTAAATAAAGTAATCTAAGCCAAAGCTCTGGGAACAAACTTACCTTCTGTATAGGAGGAAGTCTTCTACTTTCCCTATGAACAGCCTCAAGAGTCTCCATTTGTATGGCCACAATACCTAGACATGAGGCAGAAAAGATCAGCAAACCCTAGCACAGTATTATACAGGCAACTGTATTCTGTTAAAGTATGCAAAAGCGATTCACAGACTCATCTATGGATTTGCACTGTCAGATTGGCTGTTACGTCTGGTATGTCTAAGAAGTTTGCAAATTAGACCATGAACATTCTTTTGCTAGATGTCCACTTTCACCAGGTGTTGTAACCAAGTGCCACTGTATTATATATATATAAATAATATTTATAAGTCATTGTACCTGGAATCATGCTGTGCAGGTTCTTGATGTGATCCTGGGTGACTCCACTCTCAGTGCAGACCTTGTCAATGAACCGAGCAATGAACCTCACCACAGAGTTGGCAACGTCACTGTTTTCAGAGTCCTCAAATCCACTTTCAGTGTCAAAGCTTTCAGCCACGCTGCCTGCAATACTAGAGGGTGTAAACAACCGTCTGTAAGACAGGTATGCAGCTCTATATACTCTGCTTTTGATGTCAAAACAATCTGATGCTTTTCTGAGTTTTGCCTTTGCACAGTGTGCAACACAGATTTGAATTCATGGAAACAGTGTGCAAAGACTCCACACTCAAAGTGCCCTCAAAAGAGAGAAATGTAGTGAAGTTTTTCTCCCTCTTTTGTGATGCTTCAATGGCAGCACACCATGTACTCTATGAACTTTGTGACAAAATTCCTAGTTTAAAGTTCCGTGACTAGCATAGTGCCTTGAAGGGCAAAAATTCACCGCCAACTGCAGCAAAGGTAAGTACATGCCCTCCCCTTTCACAAGCAATGAGATCACCTTTCAACAAAAGAAAAACAACAAACCATAAATTCTGAGAAATTTCGATCCCTAAACGGCACGTGTCACAGTATTTCAGTCATTAAATACATGAACTCACTGGCAGAGCTCCACTTTGGCAATGCATGCATATATTTTGTGGAGAATCCCTGTCCTTACACTGCAGTTAAAATGAAAGTTTACAGTACAGACGGCTGTGTTTACTTTCAGTGATAAGGACTTCATGCTGCCACCTAGGAGGTGAAAAACAGTAAATTCTTCAATATCCGAGCAAATATGAATGATGCTAAGCTAATGTTAGCTGGCTATCTTCTTCTGCGGAGAAATCAGATGTTCAGCTTTCAGACTGAAAATTAACCTTTGCTTTAACTAGACAACTTATCCTTAGCTACATTTGCAACATGTGGCTGTATCCCTAACCGCATACTATCACACTAAATAGTGTGTAAGAATAGTACACAACTACTGGACAAAATATAGAAATGTGTGGTTTGGGACACAGCCCATCGTTCACTAGTATAATCTGTCAAGGTCACTTGACAATAAAGTGAAGTGAAAATGACTATTTGTTATTCTGAAACACCTCTACTTTTTTTTTTTTTTTTTAAACCGATACACACATATAGCAGGTTGCAACTATTTAAAACACCCGGGGAGCAGTGGATGGAGACAGTACCTTGCTCAAGGATACCTTTAGACAATCTACTGGTCTGGTGTTATAGTGTAATGTTAGATGTCGTCTTGTGTAGCACCTGGGTCCTGGAGGAATGGTGTTTCATTTCACTGTGAAATATGCATATGCATCTTATTGGTCAACAAGTACTCAGCTTTTTGTTTTACATTTCATGTGAGCAGTCTTAAATGTGTGACATCACATGAAAACTGAATAAGTTACCCTAGTTCCACCTCACTAACAGGAAGTTTGATGCAAGTTTTCACCACACTTTCACTTGTTAGGTGGAGATTTTCAGACTTTGTGTGAATGAGAGACTTATGATCACAAACTGTTAGAGGACCATATTATGAATTATCTGTGGATCTGGGCTTTTTAAAAAACAGCAGAACCTCTACAAGTGTTTTACTGTGAATCTGGCTGTAGCAAAGCTTTAGATACACACTGCTTAATGGGATGAGACTGCTTACTTACCATTATCTAAGTAACCTTTTAAAGTAAAGAAGTGAAATGAAAGTGACTGTCATTGTGAAGACAAAACAGCACCCAGTTATATGTGCAGCCATATCCAGCTTCCAGTGAGCAGTGATGGGGATGGTGGCTTGCTCAAGGGCATGTCAGTGTAACTTACTTGTCTGGGACTCGAACCCACAAACATCTGATTACGGCGCCTAGTCCCTAACCACGAGACCACCGCTTGATCAGCTGCAGGTACTTTAACTAAAACTGAGTTTACATGGGTATGCTCTTGTTTATAGAACACGCTTAAAAAAAAGAAACAATGTAGTTACCGGCAAGCTGGCCAATCAGAACACATTATAATATATACACATTATATTATCAATAGTATATTATAGATTAATATTTACATACACAATCTAGAAATAGATTTATCAGCAATATAAAATAGGCAGCATTAAAAAGTAACAAGCAAATTGTGTTCAAATTCTGAATGCAATGCTCGCTTAGAGCTGCCTTGCCTAAATATTGTAGGCTATACAGAAACAGCGACGATCACATTCTTGTGTTAAGAAGTAATAATAAACAAATTCCACACAAAATCAGCTCAAAGCTGGGACAAAGCCTGTCATGCTTGGGATGTAGGTCCATGTACACATGGTAAACTTTGATACCAGGCCCTCTTGGGCTTACTACAACTTTAGCATCTGGAAAAGTGATGTAACTGTCCTTTTTGTTTACAAACAGACAAGTTCCAGACACATTTGGAAGATTTCAAAACAAGTCTGAAGCAAGACATACTGAAAGATTTTAACAATAAAAACAAGGGCAAAACATTTTTACCAATAAAACAAATGATGTGTCACAAAAAGAAAATAAATCACATCTTAAGCAACCTCACTTAGAATAGTCATGAAAAAGCACACTGAAGAACCAAGAAAAGGTGTAAAGGGTAAGATTTCGTTTTAGCACTGACAGATTCCAGTGCGCAGTCTTCACTAATGTGCTCTGCAGTGGCTTCTGTACACCCTGAGAAGAAGACAAGAGTGAAAAAACCTAAGCAGGGAGCTCTGGAGATACTGGGTTGGCCATTATGCTTTTTTTTTTTTTTTTTTTTTTTTTTTTTGGGCACAAAAATGATCCTGCACACATAATTGCTACTACAAAGCTCTGGGTTTCCCCAATTTTGTTGTTTTTGGCTGGACCTGAGTGCTTTCTCCACAACAGCCCAGCACATTTCACCCACTCATTGGAGGCAGAGAGCCACAGTCAGTCTTCTTAAGGTGCCAGCTGGAGGAGAGGGAGGGAATATGGTACACTACTGATCTCTCTCCTGAGGAGCTAGAGTGTGTCCTCAGTCATCGCCCCCAGAGCTGTCAGCACCTTCCCCAAAACTGCTTCTCGTTTGGAAAGGAAGAATTGCCATTAACCAAAATAAATGTTGTGGGCTGTAATTGGGCTCAATTAAATATGTTAAACTGCTCTTAAAAAAAAACTAGAGTGTAATTTTTTCCCTTTTAAACATGCATGTCGCACAGCAAATGCACTGATGGACAAATGGCACATTAAAAAATACATGCTGCTGATTGTTTGAATCAGCTTGAATTAGCATTCAGTTTTTGCACGTGTAAATTTCTCAGTAGAAGTATTAATGCAATGTTAAATGAATGAATTTAAATCATTTCGTATCAGTGGCCATTATCCCAGTTACTGGGGATCTATCTTCTTGCAGATCTCTCTGGAGCGAGGTTGATTGTGAAGTCATTTGTATTGTGATCACTTGCCTGTTGGTGACGATGCTGTTGCTGCCACTCTCCCAGTCTGCTGTGGGTGCTGCACGAAGCAACTTGTTCTTGCTGGCATCCAAAGGCACGAGGAGATACACCATGAGGCTGGCATAGTGGATCGCCTGGCTGAACACGGTGCTTTCCTCACTCTTCACCAGCTCTTGCTGCTTTTCTTTGCTCAGGTTGGGCCAGACCCGCAGCTGCTCGGCAGCCAAATCCATGGCCGTCCGCTCTGACTCACTGGGGGCTGGAGGAGGCAAGGGGCCTTGCTCCTAATGATGAGGTCATTGTAGACATGAGAACCACGAGAGGGAATAGCTGACACAGAGTTCCCTTTAGAGTTTAAACTGTGTCAAGCTTGTTTACTGAAGTGACAAACATTCTCTCACACCTCATGCTTTTGTTTGTTTCAAATACAATCCTGAGTTACTCACTGGTATTAGACATTATAATTATAATTTATCACATCGACACATGCCTCTGTCAAGGTTGAGACAGATGTGTTTATGAACGAGACATTTGGTATTTACAAAAGATCAATTTATCCATGTAACAGATTCCACAAAACCTTCTTTTGTTTTGATCTGAGGAAAACAAACTTCACTTTTTCATATAAAACGTCTCTAAACTTTAGAAGTTACTTTTTAATTCAAAGTCTTGGACTTCATAATCTAGCTCTATACCTTGAGTTTCGCTGTGATGAGCTGCTTTTCCTCAGGTGTGTTTAAGTACAAGGCTCGGATCTGGTTCTGCACCTCCGAGTAGAACGTGGCCTCCCAGAACTGTTGACTGGTCCAGATGGGGTGTTCCTGCACGCAGGTGTAAGCAAACTGGTTTACCCCGGGAGCCAGTTTCTGAAAGCAAAAACAACAATTTTTTTTACTGACCTGCGTTCACTTTGGTCACTTTTTGAGCCTGTCACTAACGCCGACAGTCTTAACCATCACAGGTTTTCAGCAGTGGCATGCCTCTTTAGATACTAGCCAAATTGCTCATGAAAGGCTGGGTTTGTAAGGAAAATGTAAAGAGCATGGACAAAAACACACAAACCTACATGTGAAGGTACAAAAGGTTTCAATGAGTGTCCACAGTCTACTGAACATACAGTAACTGCCAAGAACAGAAAGCTTTTTTTTTTTTAAAAACAAGGCTCTGTTTTCTGCACTTTCAGATTCGCAAAACCTGCTTATTACCTGCCAATCTAAAGGGACGTACACCAGGGTCTGCTGAAGTCATGAGGACTGTTTTGAGTTTGTGTACTTTTCCACACTGTGCTTGAATGAAGTCCCACTCACCCATTGCTGTTCTCTGATTCAGAGTTCAGGCCATGTGCCATTCTTTAGTCTAAAGCCTCTTTTTAGATTAAACTCATTTCATTTCTCCTCAGGTTCAGAGTGCACCACGGTAGAGGTTCCCAGTTTTACCCACTTTCCTCTCAACCAAACAAGCCGCAGCCGCAATCGAAGTGACAGATGGAAAGAAAAAGAGAAAGGGAGAGAATAATAGAGGAAAGAATGTAACCGAGAAAGATTGATGATAGAGAAAGAGTTGGGGAAAAACAGCCTTGTAGACAATTGAGAGAAAAAAAAGAAAGAAAAAAAAAAAAAAAAAAAAGACGAGAAAGACGTCTCACCAGGGACCTTCATCAGCCTTTCTTCCGTTAGAGGGCAGCAATAAACTGCCGGCTGCACCTTGCAGAGCCACCTCTAGTTTGCAATAAATCACCATCCACGTATGATGTCCACATGAGAAAACAGCAGGTTTAAATCTAACGCAGTGAAATGTATACATTTTTTACAAAGTGTGCTTTTTTAACACGTTTCTTGATGAACAGTTGCGGACGGCACTTGTGCGAGCTTGTGTAGAGGGTTTATCATTACTTAAGACACAACGTTCTCCATCACTGACTCATGCAGAATTGAGACACTGCCCAGGGCTCCCACAATTCAGGTTCGAACTGGCTAAGCTGAGGATAACTGTGTCTCAAGTCTCAAGAGAACTCCATTAATTGACATATAAGTGAAAGGGAGGTAGAGGAAAATGCACGGAAAAGAGTGAAGAAGAGGTAGAGAGCTCTTTTTGGCAGGCTGAACATCAGGAGACAAGTCCAGCCAGCTGTGTCATATTTTTCCTCGTTGTATGATCAGCATTTGCCTGGTCTTTGATGGAGTGCAAGCTAGAGTGTGGGTGGGTTTGTGAGTGCCTGTGTTTGGCCTGTTGTCTTCCTTCAGATGTGACGGGGTCAAGGTGACCCACTCATGCCACACAGCATGCTGTTTAATCGGAGTGTGGGGTGGGGAGCGTAGAAAATAAGACTATATACACTATGTGTTGCTTGCTACATGATGCCGGACTGAAAACATCCACTAAAAGAAGAGAGGGAGGTATACATGTCCAAAGATGTAATATCTACACATCATTCAGCATGTGCACATGCACAAGTCACTGTCCTGCTTTAAAGAGCAAAAAGAAAGGAGGACGTAAATGCCTAATAGTCAACCAAAACCCAGAGACAGTTGGACGATTCCTTCCAGTAGTATCTTACATCTGATCAGTGTGGTGCAGTCTTCAGGCCTCCAGTGCCAGAAGGATTTGCTGTCTCATAAAACCTGTCTGTATTGCGTTGTGGGACGAAAGGGAAAATGCTCAGGCTTTGATCCATGAATAGGCTTGCTTAATGCAATGATTTACAAGTATTTTGGAACAAATAATCTGGCGTCCTTGCTTTTTTAATGCTGACACACATTCTTCTGCAGAGTCCGCAAAGGATTCGAAAGAAACCCGTCCGACCCTAATAAACTGGTTCAGTGTTTTAACAGAGGCCTTGGAGGGTGCTGCAGAATAGAAATAAAGACTTTGCAGCACAATATTTGTACTTAGGAGCACTCTTGAATCAAACAAAGCATTTAACACAAACTGTGAAAAAAAATAAAATAAATAAAAATGAAAAAATCAGCAAGATTTGGCCGGGCCATACAGGATGACCGCAGTACAATTGTGACGTACCATGATGCAAAGTAAACATGGGGAGGTCAGGATCTGAACCGAAGGAACGCAGGGGTCACACTAGCCAGTAACTGAGTGTCTAGTTTGAAGGATATAACAGTTTGACATACAAAACCCTCAAATCCCCTGCTGTACAAACTGTGACTGAAAGAATGCAAACAATTGTACAAAGTTGGGTCAGACACGCAGAAGCCAAAGCTGAGTTTTAGTCTGCAGAAGGGTTGTTTTCAATTCAGTTTCCACAGTAATGCATTAAATCCAAGTGTATATAAAAGTGTATATTCCTATTTTCGTGGCTGTCTACTTGCTGACAATGTTTCTTTATAATTTGCTAAATGGTGGCCACCTCTGGATCTGGTGAAAACATTTTGACTTAAATCAATAGATGTCAAGGATTTATACCTTCTACACAGACTGTGAGAGACAGCAGCCAGCATTGCATGAGGAAGAAAAGAGGCGAGATCTCCAGGCAGAAATAAATACTCACGCGGCTAGAACGAGACAGCCAGGCAAAGAAATGAAAGAGAAAAAAAGAGAGATGAAGAGGAAAAAAAGGGGGGAGCCAATGCTTAATCCCAGAAATGACAGCAGAATATACATAAATAAATAAATTGAGGTTTTTCTCAAAAATAAAAAAAAATGATGTTCAAAAGGTCATAACATTGACAGAACAGTTGTGAATTGAGGTTATTTTAACTACAAGAATGATGTGAAGATGGATTCAAATGACCTGTTTTTGGATTCTCTCTTCCTGAGAGATATATAGCGGGGCAGCGGTGGCCTAGTGGTTAGGGAGTTGCCCCGGATCAGAGGATTGTGGGTTCGATTCCCTCCCCAGTAGGTTGCCCTGAGGTACCCTCGAGCGTGGTACCATTCCCGTCACTGCTCCCCAGGCACTTTCAATAGCTGCCACCTGCCGCACGTGTGTGCATGGGTGAAATGCAGAGGTTGAACTTCGTTGTGTTGTGCTTTGCTGGTCACAATGACCAGGGTAGTCACTTTCACATTCCTGGAAGTCTTTGGGCTTGTTTTTTCTCATGTCAGAGAGTTTCCTGAAGACTCCAAAATGGACATGGACAAAACAGCTGCATGTGCTGGCAGCTACTCAAAGAGGCGACAAATATATTTGGATCCGTGAATGACATGTAGAACACAGACATCAGGAATGAGAATTGACCCATGAGCCATCGAGGTCTGCTTATAGCAACTCACCCAGTGCCCAAAGTGTGATCAAAATGTCAAATGTCTAAGTAAAACCTGGTAAAACCGATCTGAGGTTATAGCAAAGACTTAAAGTGATTGCCATATCAGATCCAAGAGCGATGCATGTATGCAAGTAAATTGGCCCAAAGATGGCTGGGTAGAGCAGTGTAGGAACAGTGTTAGACAAAGCATGGGTTCCCATGATGCATGCTCAGTGCGGTAGAAATCATTGATTGACCTGCCTTGGACCCAGAGTTAATCTTCCATCCATGATAACCCAGTAAATCCACTCAAGTCAAATCCTGAGTAAGTTAACCTGCAATTGATGCTGCATGTCCACCAGCTGTTTCGGGTCTCCATGGGCACAAACCAGGTTAGTTTACAGCTCTGGAGAATCTGAAGAAGCTCAACTTATTCTTATCCTCCTCCACTCAAAGCTGTCCTGTATCTCAGAAGAGCATCTGGGGGATAGAGGGGTAAACAGACAAGTCTCAAGCTAAGTGCATACACTGTGGACAACTGGGAGCTGAAAGGGAGTGCACTTTTTGTACCACAGTGCTACTGAAACACTGGAGGTAATTATTGATAAGGGGTTTATTTGAGGACATTCTGAGTACATAACAGGGAAAACGCTGTGAAGGATTTCAAGGTACTTTCTTGCAGATGCTCATGTCCTAAATCGAGGTAATTAATTGATCCCCAAACAGTAATTCAAGGGCCTAACCTTAGTGAACTTGCTTTGACATCTGCGTGAGAAAGCTCAACACAAATCCTGTTTCTTTGCAAAAATCAGCCTTTTTGGAACAGGGAAAAGTGTACAAGGTATCCGCCAGACGCATCTGTGGTCAGTTTCTCACCTCTTTTATCCTAGCATGACTTTTTCATCTTTTTACGCAATACTTTAATCAGGTTTTTGATTACGTAAAAAGGAGTAGCAATAACAGGAAATTCAATACTGAGCAATGGCTTTCAGATGTCTAAAAGCACTATAAACCTGATGCATCTTGCACAGCCTGCCAGTTCAGGCTCTGAAGAACAGGTGCAAACGCCACATCCATTACATTTATGCTTATTTACTAAACTAAATTAATTGCTAAACTGAATGACCCTTGAACGGCACATTTGAAACCACTTGTCTTTAATGTAGAATCTGGGGGATTTGGATTTGTATCATTTAAGGCCCAATCCAAGAGTCCATCTTGGGCTACAGTGAGACTACACCTAAATAAATATATGATTTATTGCCCAAATTAGATTTTTCTAAATACTCCATCACAATCCTAACATGACCCTTATGGCAAAAGAACACTGATTAACTCAGCAGTGTCATCCAACATCTGCAGCTGTCCTTCCCCTTTCCTAAAGATTAACAGGCTCCTTACACTTCTATTTGCAGTGTGAAAGCAGTGAAATGCTTCAGGTTTTATTCAAGCTAGAATTAAAACAAGGCATATCTTAGTGAAACTGTCTCCCAGGACAGTCCAGGAGATTCTTAGACAAGGATGCTGAGGAGCTGCTTCCAGGACAGTGCTGCTGGAGTGTCAGAGTTAAAGGCCTACTACACAGCAGAGTGGTTGGCAACCACATGGGCAGCGATGGCTTCGTGGTTTAGGACTAGGCGCCTGGATCAGAAGGTCATCCCAGGCTAGGAGGGGCTGCTCAGGTGCCATTGCGCCTTTGTCCCAATCACTGCTGCCTGGGTGCTGCATATATCTGCCAACTCCTGCATAGTATGTGTGCGTTAAACGCAGAGAACACATTTCGTTGTGGTTCACTGCGCCGTACTGTGTGCTCACAATGACCAGTCACTTTCAATTCTTATGCGGATTGGATGGGTTAAATGCGAGCTTAGGGTAGCTGTTCTGCAAATGTGTTTACAGCTTGGGTTTGGAACTAGGATGGAACAGGTGCTGTTGTCATGGCACGAAACAGGAATCACCCCCTGTGACTGGACTAGTTATGTAACATCTCCCATAGGTATTCATTAAGTCATTATGTGGATGCACTCCAGGGCATTCAACATTCACAGGCTTAAGGCAAGAAAGCAACAGTTGTGTCTGTCCCTATGACAACAACAATGTTGTTTTGTTCTAAAAATGTGTTGAAAGCCACAGTCTTTAGTGGCGTGGGATCAAAAATTCCAGAAAGCCAAGGGGTTTTTGAAAAAATGCTTGTTACTCAGTTCATCCAATCAGCTAAAAATGTGCTCTGATGTCCTACTGCTTTCTTTTATTATTATGAACACTTCACAAAGAGGGTAAAGAGTGCAATGCTACCACACAAAAGAACCAAATCAGTATGACCACTGGCATAATATGCTGCAGGATCTCCGTGTGCCGTCCAAATAGCCATAACTCACCAAACATTGCCTCTGCAGGCCTCTGGGGGTGCTTTATGGTATCTGACACAAATATGTTAGCATCATGCTGCTCCAGCACATCGCAGAGATGTCCAATCACATTGAGATATATGATGTGCATTATACTGCTAAAAGAGCCAACTGCTTTCAAAGAATACAGTTGAAATGAACGTGTGTACCTGTTTCACAACAATGTTTAAGAAGGTGCATTTCTAACTTTTGCCCACAATCCCCAAAACTCAGGGTTTCCCAGCAGAACAATGCCCAGAGCATCACACACTTTCTATAAACTTGTGTTGTTCACACAGCACTTCTTGGTGCCCTTGCAAGACAGCGATTCACAAGATTCAACAACAATATCAAAAACAGCACTCATTGAAACAGGCAAAGTCCACGTTTAACATTCGTATGGCAACTGTGTTCGTTACCGAAGGTGGCAAGGTCATTCTGACAGTTTTGCGGTTACCCAACTTCTTATTCAGAGGGATTCACCAACAGTCCCCTACAAAGGTATTGGAACAGCAAGGTCATTTCCATTTGCTCCATTTGCAAATTGTTTTAAATGAATGAGATGAAAGATCAGATTTTCAAATGTTATTTCCTGATTTTTACATTTAGACATATTAACTTATGCATAACATCTTATAATGCCATGAGCATCTGACCACCCACTTTTCTGAGTGAGCAAAAGCAATAGCACATAAACCCAACTACTGGAGATGCACAAGCCATTATATATTTCTTAGTGCCGGTCTCAAATGCCATTAATATAAATAGAATGGGTGCACTGAAAACGCATTTTTAGAGGGAGCAGCACAGGGTGACATAAGAGTGGAGGAAGATGCACACTGGTGTGAAAAATTGAGGTAATTGAAGAGGTGGAGTTTAGGGAGGAGTGAGAAGAAAAGTGGGTTGTGAAGAATTAAGAGTTCTGGGCATCTACTGAAAGTGGTAAGGGAGACAGCTAAGGTACATGGGGTGATACCAGAACAGAGGAAGGAAACCTGGTAGTGGAATGAGAAAGTGCTGTGTTACCTACATGTTGGTTTTCCCTTTTAAACTACAAATGCAGTCTAAACAGGTGAAAGCCAAATCAAGGGTATATCAGAGTGACATACTTATCTGTGACTTGAACCCATGACCTTGCAATCATGCAGCCTACTCCCTAGACACTAGGCCCTATAGAGTTTAAACAATCACCCATGTAACAAAGCTCGTCAGCCTCTCGTTCTACTAATTCTGTTCACTCGAAAAAAAAACGGGTGGACAGGTACAAAAGAAGCGATGTTCAATGTAAATACCAGAAAATCTAATCGGAAAATCTGATCTCTCATCCAGTATTGTTCATCTGACCTCAAACCAAAACGAAATCAGCATAAGAATGAACACGAACAAACAAAAGGAAGACTTGGTCCGTAGTTGACTACTGCTCAGTTAAATTTCTGAGTGCTGTTTGAGAAATCAAAATGAAATGTTGTGGGGGCCTGACCTCCAGACATACTCACCCGATAAAAGACTGTTGTCAGGGGCAGAAGGGCTGCAGCCACTGTGTACTCTTCAGAGTTGGAGCAGTCCTGTGGGCAGACAAAGTGGGAAAAGGACTATAAGTGTATTAATGGAAAAATGACTAAACAGGCAAGATATGACCTTAACAAGGAAAAACAAATAATCAAGGCATCATATAAATGATAAAATAACATCTGTTTCATGTTATATAATGGTTGTTATTGGTTTCTAAAGCTTTCACTGTCTTTTCGAATGTCTGCTGGCCTTTTTAATGTGTGTGTCACTAGTCCTGGCAAAAATATTAAGCATTAGGTTCTACCATACGCTTCCAATTGATTTATATAACCCTTTCTCAGAGTCAACTGGCAGAATGTTTCAGATTTCAAAAAAACAGAATGGCTTGCTTTCCCAAGAGATATTAAAGTGACAGGACTCAAAAGCTTCAAAAATCAAACTTGTCCAAACTGTTTATGGGTTGTTATATAAAAATACCGATTGCTTTTGTGAACATATCATTCCCCTGGAATTCTCTCAACAGCAGATGGAAATTATTTAAAAGCGTGTTATTAATAATTCTCGATGTATTGATGAAATCAACATCTAACAAGTAAGCGTTTCCAAATATCAAATCCTCATCAAAAACTGAAAGATTGGCGTTAAAAAAAGGGGGGAATGGCTTTGATGTCTTTCCTGATTAACAGTTAGATTTTTGTATTTAGTGAGAATAGATTTTTTAAAAGAAAAACAAATCAGACACTACAAATAAACACTTTTATCAAAAGCAAGTGTTACAATTATTGGCACTCTCTCCTTTTCACATTAACACCATTTCACTCACAAGACTTCTCCTATAAAGCCGAATGAAATGGGGGACAATACAGCCATTTGAAAAAATTAGGACAAAGCTTGTGTCTTTTTGTAACATTCTTGGACATATGGATATTTAATCTCAATTTGAACAATACTGGGAGATTCAAGTAATAACTAAACAATTTAAATAGAAGAAAAGACTTCTCAATATCATCATTACTCAGCATTTTGAAGGAGATTTGCCCGATTTAAACCTCAGACATTTAGTTTGATGTGCTCCGGACTGTTGAGGTGAGAGCTGTCTGAGGCCTTCAGAAAGAAGATTGTAGTAGCTTATAAATCTGGTAAGGGATTTAAAAAGATCTCAAATGAATTTGCAATCAGCCATTCCACTGTCCGGAAAATAGTCTACCAGTGGAGGACTTCCAAAACAACTGCCAACATGACCAGATCTGGCCTTCCAAGCAAGTTCACCCCGAGAGCAGACCGCAAGATGCTAAAAGAAGCCTCCAAAAACCCTAACGGGACCTACAGCAGGCTCTTGCTACTGTTGATGTGAAAGTGCCTCTACAATCAGAACGAGACTGCACAACTTTAACTTCATGGGAGGAGTGCAAAGAAGCCTTTGCTCTCTAAGAGAAACATCAAGGCCAGAATGAATTTGCCTGAGATAATGCAGACAAAGACCAGGACTTCTGGAACAATGTTCTTTGGACAGATGAATCTAAAATGTAATTATATGGACACCAGTACAGAGGACATGTCTGGCGTAAACCAAATACAGCATTCCAGGGAAAAGAACCTCATACCCACTGTGAAGCATGGAGACTAAGAAATGGAGAGTCCTGGAGTGCAAGCCCAGATCTAAATCCCATTGAGATGCTGTGGGGTGACTTGAAACGGGTTGTACATGCAAGAAACCCCTCAAACATTTCACAGCTTAAAGAATTCAGCATTGCGGACTGGGACAAAATTACAAGCAGCAGACCAGATGACTAGGCAGAAAATACATTTTACATTGGAAAAAATACATTGGAAAAAAGATTGTGGGACTGTGATAAAGATTTAAGATCATAAAGTCCATAAATAAGCATCAAATGAAAACGGATGGGTGTTTATGGCTATGACAAAATGTTGAAAAATGTTAAACTGAGTTAATTGATATATTTGTGCGTATTTTATGGAATGCCTTTGCACAGCTACCTCCACTCGACCCTCAAAAAAAAAAGGAGAGGAAAGATTGGAATGTATGGAGCAAATGCAAAACAGAAGTTCCTGAGTAGAACATGAAAGCATGCCCCCCATAGACCTTGAAGCAGATTTTCATTCTACTTTAGCTCCTTTAAGTGTCTTTGGTGGCTGTTGTATAACATACAGCTTTGCGATAAAAGCGTTCTTTAAAAAAAGAAAAAGGTGAAAGGGTTCACTGAAAGGAATAACAGTGATGATCTACTTTACATTAAATGCATTAGAATAACACACCACACAGTCAAAATGATGACTGATTACAGGCCTTGGAACAAGGCAGACGAATTCTCAGTTCTGTGACTTAAACATAAATTTGGTGAACAAAATCTTGCATAGTATGATACATTGCAGCTTGGCTGTGTATCTGTGGTGTAATAAATAATATTTTGTGTGTATTTCTGTCCAATTACTTTCAAAATTTGCAGATGAGGCTGCTGCGGGAATGGGAGAAGGCAAAAGCAGGTTCTTCGTAATTCTGTTTAACAACAAAAAATATTTAGGTTACGTTTTACATGTTGGGTTGTGTGCGACCATTTCTGTCTAAACAAATAAGCAAAACAAAGAATGTGAATATGAGATAATATAAAGAATAATATATATAGCTGGCTGAATGATTAAGAGCTAAAATGCTGGTTATGCCAGTGTACCTCTTTGGTGGCTAGCAGCACGTATGTGGCTTTTACTCAGCCACAGAGGAATGCAGGAGGAAACCATGTGCCTATGACTCAGGCTGCTTTATTCCCATACAGTACGTGCTTTTGAAGGAGTGTCTGCGTGTGTTTGTTTGTGTGTGTGTGTGTATAAATGCAGGATGAGAGTGGGTCATATCTCTCTCCCTCTCTTTAGGCTCTAGACCACGTGAAACAGTTGCCTTCTTTGACACGTTCACACTGTGAACTTTCGCACACTGGCAGGAAACAATGATGGATCAGCTTCCTTTAAGCATTTCTTCACTCACTCTTTCGAGGTACAAGCTGAGAAGAAAATGGATCAGGATGTTTTCAGCCTTTTCTATATCTGGTTATGACATAGCTGTGATACTACGTGGAAAAGATAAAATCTTCTCCATGCCAGACAACAATAAACACAGTAAACTCTAAAAAGCCTTTTAAGCAAGGATTAAGAACATACTGAAGGTGCTCTTTACCAGAGCAGTCTTTCTGCTCTGGAAGTTCAGTGATAGAACAGAATAGCGTTGTGCATAAATTACGCAACTTTCAGTCTCAGATCCGGCTACAGCTGGAGTCTGTGCCCATGCACACCCGAACAAACCACAGCAACCTTCTGCAAATATTCCAATTAGGCTAATTACTGTGTTTTTCATGAGGCTGCATGTCTGTAACGGATAACACTTATCCTTCATGGCCTGGAGAGGAAGCTAACAGTCCAAGGTCATTAACCCCAGCACTGACCTCATGCTAATTTGCCAAAAATGAAACCAGGAGGTGCTTGCTAGTGTTATTTGTCACAAGTGGCCATTTTTGACAAGCACTACAGGAATGAACAAAAAAAAAAAAAAAAAAGGTTTGTTAATAGTTCCCTGTTTATCCAAGAGGTTGTGCAAACTTAGCTCGCTGCTGCTCTGAAGGAAATAACAGTACCAGCAGAACTGACTGTCATCTGAGACACAGTGGGTGCCAGGGACCTCCGTTTTTAAACAGTTACCTGTGGATATTGATCATATATCACAGCATGGCGGCCGTTGGTTTGAAGGAGGAAGATGCAGAGGCCTAGGAGAAATTGGAGACGTATGATTCGCTGTGGCTACCTCTAATGCACGCATAGGCCATCAGCACCAACCAGCCACTTACAGATAACTCAAGATTTTCTTGAAACCCGCTGCAGATGAGCAAAAGGTCTATCTCAGACATCAATACTTCCAGAGGAACCGCTCAAGCTTTTATGTGCATGAATTCATCATTTAACATCCCCAAGTGCTTCAATGGAGTGTGAGGTCTTTTTAAAAGGTTTCTTAGGCATGTGCAACATGTTTGTCAGGCTACAGCTTGACTTCATATGCTTAAAGTCTCTCAAAAAAGCTCTCAAACATGCTTTACACCCCGGTTTATGCCCTTACCTAAAACTTTAGCTGATTTTCAGTGCCCATAGCATGTTCATATTCTTTATAGAACTTCAGAAGATGTGAATCTGCAAAGTGTCAAATTACATCGAACCCTTGCTCTTATGTAAAGTCAGCAAAACTAGAATTCTCCACATGCCATAGTAAATGTGCCAACAGATAAGGGGTATGTACAAGGCTCGTCAGCCTCGAAAAATTCATACCGCTGAATCGCAGCGCTCAATGAACATATGGATCTTCTAATGGGTTGATTCCCCAGTTTAGTCATTTAGTCATCCCATGAATAAAAGCGCAGGAATGGGCTGCATTTTTCACAAAAACACAGCCCTTCTATTTTCTCAAATGAGCCATTAAACAGCTTTAGAAACTGAACAGCTCAGCAGTGCAAACACCCAGATCACACTCTTGTGACAAGGCGGTGATGAGCCAAAGAAAAGGAGCAGATCTTTCTCCATGGGCCTGTTTATATGTATTGGGTGTTTCTAGGCGCCAAGGTCGTGACATGCACAGCCCATAAACAAGAACTGGCACCAGTGCTAACTGTCATATCTCAGCACTTTTTGTGTTGGCCTTCCCCCTGATGAAGCATGGTGATGAGAGCACAGAGAGTAGGATATGAAAGCAATTAGAGAAGAGGCCAGGCTATCTGCTATTTTTGTTTCGTTTACAGCTCATCCAAAACAAATCTCTCCAACCCCGGCTCCTCAGCGGTGCCGAAACCATGAGCAAGTATCTGGAAAATGTGAAGATCTTTTACAACGGCTGTTGCCTTAGTAAAATACAGCAGTGAAAACATCCATCCAAAATTACCTAGGAGTGAGATATGAAATTATTAAAAAATTCTTACCGTGCTTTGTCTGAGCTCTTTGGCCAGACAGGCCGTATTCAATCGGATATTTAAACGGCATATTTGAACGTATTATTTACTGTGTAACCAAACTGTCCATCTGAAAATAAACCATACTCGCAGAGAAGAAACATTTGTGCACCTACTTTGAAAAACACTGACCTCTCTCTCTCCCTGTCACACAATGTTCCAGAGATCCACGGTTTAATGATGCTTTTACAGGTGTCGAAATCTTGCAAATCTGGAACAGTTCTCTGAATGCAAACGTAAGTCACATGTGTCTATTAAATGTATCTGATGCATGAAGATTTATGACTATAGAACAATAAAAACAAAAATGTCTTTAAAGCACAATGTTTATGATATCAGCCTGAAGAAGTGCTCTCTGCTACATCCATTGAGGAAGACATTCCTCAGTGCAGGATTCCTGTCTACAGTAGAACTTCTGGCAGATCGCTGATTCACTGTGTCTGTGCGGACACTGGGACTGTACTTCAGGACTGCCCATTTCACTTGGGAATAAGCAAGCCTCTGAATGGGGCCAACCTTGCAACGCGCTTTCAGAAACTTTTCAGACCCATTCAGATCCAAAATCGTCCTTGGAAGATGAGTGCCAGACCAAAAGGGACATTCTAAACTCTCTTGCTCCCTGTGGATGAGTCTTTACTGTCACTCTGTTCAACACTTTTCCAACACCAGCTTAATGGGGCAATATCAGTCAAATGGTTTCCATTAGGGTATCTGCCACTATGCTTGGAAGGTTGCTCCTGACAAAACACAGAAGTGCCTGGACTGTTCCAGATGTGACCTTACAGGAGAGAAAAAAAAAAAAAGAAAAAAAAAAAGACCTGCGGCTCCTACAAAACGTTGTCTTCATCTTCTCTCCAAACACGTTCCATCTTATATTTGCATTGGTGATGCAAATGCCCTTTGACCACAAGCAGTCCATATGAAGTCTCTCCACTTTATGTATCACTAGCTGTCTCCTCAACCCTACATGTATGTCTTTTTTAATGGTTGATCATGCTGCCTAAGGAGGATGTCCAGAACATACTTTTAAACTCAAAACTGTCAATGAAGCAACAAGTGCTCCTGAAGCTCAAACAAAGTCTTAAACAATGTCTCATTCTTGTATTAGTCATTCAAGGGCTTTAAACTACCCCATAGACACCCCACCCTTCTCTTTGTGCTTGGATATGAAAATGATGTCCCGTAAACAGGTATGGATTTCACAAATATCTCAACATCATCTTTTGAGAAAAGTGGGATTCCCAGTGGATCGTCATAGGAGCTGTTATCAATTAAAAACTCATTTCTTGTCTTTATTTGATCACAGAAATCATCATCATCATCCGGCTCTAACCATTCCACATTCTTTGGAAAATTTCTGCGTTGTAAAAATGCCTAGAGCTAAAGATCCATAATCCAAGATGCAATTAGTTTAACCTGAGTTTAACTCATACTTTCATTTATAGATGAACACTGAACAAACTGAACATATTTCACTATTATTAACACAGGAGTGGCTGTCAGAAATGTTAAACGGTGGCCAAAGCCTGTTCTTTTTTTTTTTTTTTTTTAAGTTTGGAGAATGCATAATTGACCTAGTATTATACACAAGAGTGGAGAACATGCAAACTGTGATGCCCCCCAACTGATTTTACAACTCCATTTTGCAGCGAACTGCAGAAGTGCTGAAGTCCAGTCAGCTGCCCGCACTAACAGCCCCAGTGATCCGGAGCACCAAAGTATTCCAGGAACTCAAAGTGACTCAATAAAAGTCATTCATTGGGAAACAGCACTGTGCTGAGTGTAAAAGCCTCAAAACTCATGATGTGAAGCTGTTAAACATGAAGCACTACCAGCAGAACCTTGTTATGCTCGGTGATTGATGGCACCATGACAGTTTAAAGAGGCACGCAACAGAGAGACATTTAATAACGTGCCAATCATTATTTGGCACATTTGTAGAAAAAAAGTGAAGAAAGCAAAGCACAAAAAAAATATAATAATAATAATAATAATTAATAATAATGTTTATCCCACAGCCTCTTTGGGGGGGATTTGTTTTTGGCGACCGAAGGTGTTTTTTTTTCCTCTTTGAAGAAACCATAAAAAAATGTTTTTTTAAAAAGCAGGGAATTAAAATTAAAGCAAGGTGCAGTAATTAGCCCAAATCACTTCTCTCCATGTGGTCATGTGTTTCAGATGAGTCACAAGAAGTTGTTATGCCTCAGCACTGGTTTCCAAAGCAATGGCTCAATATTACAGCGTGAAAGAGAAGGTACTGTATGTGGGCTTGTTGCTGCAGATACATCTGCTGAGCACCGCCCTGCCAGGTATTCACTTCTTCAGCACGTATGTTCATAGGTTCAAGCTAAAGCAAATCAATGAAAAAATCTCCAGGAGGTCCAATCATAACATACTAATAGGGCAGACTGTGGTGGACTGGTGACCCATGTGAACTGGGACAGTCTCCAAGACCACCAGCGACACGACTCTGGATAAGTGGTTCTTTTAATATTTGAGTGAGAGTAAATAATAATGCGGGAACTCACAGATTCCTTCTCTGTAACTGGAGATAAAAAGGCTTGTACAATGTTTTAAGAAAGACAGATACATTAACTGGTTCAAGCCTGTTGCCATTTAAACGGATGATTCCTAACAAATTCAGACACTATTTGTGTAGAGAAGGGTTGAATGAAATTTCTACCTGAAGAGCGCAGTTCATCATGCGCGCTATGTGATCGAACTGCTGATGGTCCAGGAGAGCACGATTCTGCTGCACGTGTAGGCTGAGCTCTTCAGTCAGACACTGCCGGGCTGCTCGGCCTTTCAGTGCACGCAGGGCTGCAGGGAGAGCCTGTTCGGAAGACACATTAATTCAGTTTAATAACATAAGCTCTGCGGTTGCCATTCATTTGGTACGGTTATATTATAGCAAATGCATTAAATAAGTGATTTTACGCATGTAAATGTTGATACCCAGTATTCCGCATCCACATTACTATTGGCATGCTCAGATAACCAGTCTTAAACTGGTGCAGGAATTGGACATATTTCTGAAAACCTTTCTGGACACTTGTAGTGGGTTTGCGTAGAAAGAATCAAGGCTATAACAAATAGAAGAACAACTGTGAAATATAATAAAGATGTTGTGAGGTTGTTTTTCCTCCAGAGGCCCTGGGAACATTGATAGGGTACATGGCATCATGGACATGAAGTCAAAGAACATTTTAAATCAAATTCTGGCTGCCTCTGCCAGGAAACTAAAACTGGGTCACCAGTGGATTTTCAAGCATTTTAAAGCATTTTTACAGTTCAACACAAACGGTTAAATGAGTACAGAATCAAGTATGTGCCGTACGTAAACATCTCAGTTGTATAATTTGAACCCCGTTGAAAACCTGTGGCGCACGCTAAGAAGGAGAGTGCCTAAATATATATATATATATAGGCAAAAAGTTTGGTTTTACTCATGCCAATGACAACACATGATCAGAACAAATTTAAATGAAGACAAATTCAGATAAAAGCATGTCAACACAGGTTTAGCTCCAGACCAAATTAGGCATCGATTAGCCGAAACAGGTTTGGAACAGGAAGTACTAATTATACCAAGGTTCCCTGAAGAGAGACAACATTTACAAACTACCGAAATGATTTTTAGCTCCTTTTTTTCTTTCAATTTTTGACACGTTCTTAATTTCAGCTAAACTTCTCATTGGGTCAAAAAATTGCATCTGAAAAATCTTTAGTTTTTTGGGGGGGTTTTTTTTTGGGTAAAAAAATGTTTCATTCTTACACTGCAACGATTTGATTTTGCAGAACCCGCTCAAGAATAGATCCACCTGAGAGTTGAGTTCACACTTCAGTGAATAAAAACAGGACCTTAACTGTCCAAAAAAAAAAAAAAAAGTGGTCTACAAATATAAAAACACACAACAAATACCTGCGGATTTTAACATAAAAATGCTTACATATTTGCAGAGTGCACTTTCCAGCCACCACTGCCTGCTCTACTATCACACAGCTCTGATTTTTGCTTGAATGGTATGGAAATGGCTGTACAGTTTTATTGGCTCCATGAAGCAGTTTGTCAGGAACTCCACATTTTTATAGTGTCAAAGGAATGAAGGATTGCATTATATAACTTGCATATTAAACCCAGTGAATGCTCAAAATAATTGGCAACTGTCTCACATCCGCCATAAGGGGGATCTATCAAAAAAAGATGTGGTTGAAAAGTAGGTTAAACCAGTAAATCTGTTTTTCTTTGGTTTTTTTTTTTTACATCATTATTTATTCTGAAGTTATTTTGTTTAGAAAAGGTTTATGGCGATGATAATATATTAAGTCAAAGATAAAATAATTGTTTGCAATGAAAAAAGCAAGATAAGTTCATCCATTGCTCATTCCTCTCCTCCCAGTTGGAGGCCTGATGGCGATATTCATTCTAAGAATGCCGTCAGTAGTACTCTCTAATCTATTGCTCCAGATGTTTGTGTATGCGTGTGTTTTAATCACGGACTGCAATAAAGATGTTTCTCTGTGCTCTCATGGAATGCTTGCTGGGAGTCACCTTCTCAGTCTCCAGAGTCTTGTTTTCGAAGATAAAGCCGATGCAGCTCCGCACCACCTCCAGGCGCCGCGCACTATTGAACACCGAGCTTGCCTTTCCCATGATGGACACTCAAATACAGAGAGACACAACATTGTCCTTTAAACACCAGAGGTAAGACATTTCTTTTCAAAGAGCTGCGAGGCAGGTACTTCCATTCTGATAATAAAGGAATGGTTCATTAAAAAGCTTTTTAATCTTTGTAAATTTACAGATTACGCCACTTTTTTCCGTACCTCAGGTTAAATGTCTCATTTGAGACACGTTTAGTTTTCAGTAGTTTTAGACAACCAATGCTGGTGCTCGGTAGTGGAAGCTTAGCCATACTAGTCATTGCATCACACACACGTTTAAAAGCCCTGATGCACCAAAGCAACAAGCGCCAAAAAAAGATGTCCGTATGCTTTCAATCGTCTCACGCCACCACATTTCTTTAACCAGCCAGGAACTCAATCAGGCTTTTAATACTTACTAAAATAATACTTCCTGAATTACTGAAAACTGTACACTTCAAAAGTCAAGTCATTCTTCCTCCATGTATTTCTGTCTGAAACAGGCCATTCATGCGTGGAAATATTTGAGAGAGAAACATGATTTTTCTCATTCTGATCAGATAAGATCACAAATAAACATAACTTTTTCTTAACATCTACAACATTTTAACAACACTGGCATATCTTCGGAGGTTTCTAAAACCTGGTTCTTAGCTGTTTAAAACTTAAGTGCATTTACTTTTTGGAATTTGAAGGTGAACACATCACATTTTGGACTTTCAAATTCTATATTGCGACTACTTTTGCCCTAAAAACAGAAATACGCCAACTGGTTTCCAATAAAACACATTTTTGTGCAATTCTAACTGGTTAAATTGTGAGGAGGGAGAGTGCCTGCTGTATGCATGTTCATTCATCAGCTTATACATCACACAGCACGCTGCATAATAATACTGTAAAGACTGTTTAAAAAAAAAAAAAAAAGGCTGTTTTGTTGAAAAACTTTAATGTGATGCGTCTGAAGTTTATTTAATTGGGTGATACGTAGAGATACCTGATGCCTTTTGTTAGAACTATTGCAGGTAATACATCAGCACCTAGTGGCAAAAGGGAAACATTAAAGACGTCTGTCCTAAATAACCTAAAAACATCCTTCTGTTTTCATCTCCAAAAATATTAAGGAATCAAAGTTCTCTCTAGTCGATTAACTATCCTTGAAAGCCACAAATAAACCACTAGAACCAAGCGTGCCGGGACACACTGCCAAAATGACAGTTGGCAACGGATGATCACAGACACTAAGCAACTGACATCATCTAGCGTATCAGTCCGACTGCATTAGCTCGTTTAGTCATTTTAAGTAGACTTGCACGAGTGACTTTCTGATACTGTGGGAAATTATGTCATGTATAAAAACTTACCAACAGGAGGGCCGGCAGGGACCACACACTTTCGTTCAGGTCGGGCATTGATGTTGGTGTAGTTCTGCTTGGCCGAGCCTTCTTGCATGAGTTCCTCCAACTTGTCCTCATCCAGCGGGGGAAATGGCACTACATGCACACGAAGGTGAGACCCCTCGCTGGGCCGAGGCACTTTTTGGAAGGCCATGTGTGGGTTTGGGTTCTCCTATAGATCCAGGGCAGAGACACAGTAAACCTTTCCACATATAAAAACCCAAGGAGTGTTTTAGTGTAAATCTTCAGGCTTTGTGTCATTCTTTATCACGATATTTATATTTAAAGTAAATCATCACAGAATTGTCCTGATTTGTTAGACGATTTCTTTTCCTTTCGGCTGATCCCATTTGGGGGTGGCCATAGCGGATCGTCCACCGCCATTTCTTTTGCAATGCTGCATCTTCCTCTTTTACTCTGACCGCCTGCGTGCCCTTTCTCACCACATCCATAAACCTCCTCTTTGTTCTTCTTCTTCTGTATCCAACTGTACAACATAGCTGCGCTCGCTACCGTCCTGTAAATATTTTCTTATACTCTTACTGGTAACCGTCTGTCACAAATCACTCCTGCCACACTTTCACCCATTCCAACCTGCCTGAAGGTCTAGACAGTGGATAATAGGCTGAGGGGGCTCACGTTTCGATAAAGCTGCTCTGAGATCTCCTTCATGTGCTTGTGAAGGTTGGTTGAGCTCTCTTCTTCCTCCTTAAAACGCTCCACGTCAAAGGCCACCAACTAGATAGACAAACATAAAACATGTCAGAATTCATCTGCAAAAAAACACTTTTAGCGGTCTCTGTGAATCAGCACTTAAAGTTTAGTTTGTGGAATCCCCAAGAATCAACTTCATTCATTTACTAGGAATTGATGTAGCATCACCCGAGCAAAGTTGAATTAGGATCATTAAGCTGCACTAGAATAGCTGTCTTCATTTTTACTTCATTTTTCAGGCGGTAAACTGCACCTCGTCAAAAAGATCGCAGGCTCGGTAAGGAGGCCCTCTCTCTGACACAAAGCCGGCAAACGCCATGCCATCCAGCACCTTGGGCAAAAAGTCATTTTCAATCAGGCCACGCTGGCCCAGGAAGGCAGCCTGCAAAATAAAACAAAGACGTCAAAGGACATGAGTAGCTTTATCAATGAGTAACAGCTGTTCCTTGTCTCCAGTAAAATTCCTATAAGTGCAAAGCATTTCTAAAAGACCGCAAGTGCCTTTTGATTTAGGTGATACAGAATGACTTATCTAAACCAAACCATCACCAAACAAACAATATGACCAGCATCTTAATCAGCCGCTGTTTACATATGTGGATAAAAATGCTTAGTTGACTTCCTACTATAAGCGGATGACTGCAACTGCAAAGTGTAATAGCGAGTGGTGAAAGAGATGATTAGGAGAAATACTGGGCCTCTGAGACACACAGAGATGCTGCGAGTTATTGGGGAGACGTGCTGCATTCCTCAGCCATAATCTGACCCATGTGGGGTTCTTTAAGAAGGATGTGCAGAAAGGTTGCTGTGGAAACAGTCTCCCACACAAACAAAAACAAAGAGGGGGGTGGTTTAACACAAAAGCACACACAAAAACACACTCACACACAATGTAATTTCGATTCTTTGCATGTGGCTCATTGCAAGGCCCCAGTGCAAAGACAGAAAGGTTTAAAACAAATGGGATGAGGCCAAAAGCACAAGCACTTTAAGACAAACCACAATCTGAATATGAATATGACCCAAACCAGCATAATTCTGTCTGAGCCTAACCCAACCCTACCCCCCCACATAATACACTCAAAAAAGTGCACATTTGCCAACAAATGTCTAGCTGCAAATGAACAGTGTAATCACCACCAAAGGGTCAAACAAAAAGTAACATGGTAAATTAAATATGCATTAACTAAAGCACGAGAAAATATCCATCCATCCATTATCTGCCGCTTGTCCCAAACGGGGTCGCGGGGGAGTGCTGGTGTCCAACCCAGCGCACACAGGGCGAGGACGGGGGACGCACCCTGGACAGGTCGCCAGCCCATCGCAGGGAGGAGCGGGACGGGGACAGCACCTTGCTCAAGGGTACCTCAGGGCAACCCATTGGGAAGGGGTTCGAACCCCGATCCTCCGATCAGGTGGCCAACACCCTACCCACTAGGCCACCACTGCCCCTACGAGAAAATATATATATAATATAATGTGGGCTTTCAAAATGTACTTCTTTTGCCTGAATCAGCTTCCGCGGTGTCCTGTTCTCATATTGTCCTCCTGTGTGAAGGGGTTAGTCTATAGCAAGATGTAAGCCTTTTGTATAATCTCAATGCTGTACGTCTTTACAGAAAACTATTTTACACAACAGAGAAAAACACTGGACTAATGATTAAAAATAACTGCAAAAAAAAAAAATAAAATAGAAATGTCTGTTTGGTTGCACTAATCTATACTTTGCAGAATGAATTAGCTCTGTTTTCTCTCGGTTTTATTGTGGACCTCTGGGCGATGAAGGAATAAAGTTGCAGAAAACAAATGCAGGACAAAGGCATCTAAAATCCAAAACGAAACATGGGAGGCAGGCTGTGAGAACATGAATGTGACCCAAGCCTGATATATATTTGGAAGATGGAGATGTGAGAGGTCAGGTCCTGTCAGGTTCAAGCAAATATTTCAAACTATACTTTCTGTTAAATGAAAGCATTAAGATAGCGTTTGACAGAAGTAGCATTAGTCACTGAGGGTGAGACCAATAAGTCCCAGCACTGCTACACAGATACTGGCTTTATGAATGTGGCATGTCGGACTTGCGCTCACAACGTTCATTAGTCATAGGCACATTTATGCTGATTATATAATTACATGACTGATTATATAATTACATGTGAACTCCACAAAAATCAACATGTGAAATGAACATATGAAATACATTTATCACAGCGAACGCAGGTTTAGACCGGTTTGAAGAGGACATGGATGATTGCAGTAATCATTCACTCCTCAACGACCCTGGCCCCCTGACCCTTTCCATACAGGCACGGCTTAATGCCGGGGTGTTCTGGCTCGACGTGGCTTCTCTCACCTTGTGAAAGTGAATCACGGGTTCGGAATGGATGCGAATGAGCTGCAGACAGGACCTGTAGCCCTGGAACAGTTGTGCAAACAGGCGCAGGAAGACTGTTCTCACCTCTTTATCCTGCCAAAGAGAGAGGGAGAGAACAAGACACAGAGAGACACAGAGAATCAGAACAACAATGCTGCAATAAAGGATGGACAGATAAATATGGCAGGCTGGCATGAGTCAGCGAAAAAAGGTGAACATTCCACGTTCCGAAATAGAGCTGTATTTGAGGGAGGCTGGACTCCTAGCTTGCTAACACATTTTTCAGCCCCCTTAGGTCCAGATAAGATGTGTCTGCTGCAGCTGGCGTATCAGACCAACTGCTCATCTTGCAGTTTTTTGCTGATTGCCCTATGAGACAGTTACGGGAAAACATTTGGAGAGGTCAGCAGGACAGACATGCACTTACCAGCAGTTTTAGATTTGATGGAGCAGAGCGTGGAGGTGGGAAGGCATTATCTGCGATCTCCAAATCTGGGTGCAAAATCTGGAAGATTAAGAGTTGAGTGAAGAAATGTCCATTTATTACATGAAGAGCTTTGCAGATGCACCATTTGACATGATTGCTTCCACTGAAATTGAGGGACTATTCCACTTTTCCTTGCTGAGTCAATTATTGCTCACATTAGATAACAATCAAATGACTCAGAGACAGACTGACAGCAGACGACAGTATTTCGATGAAGACCAATTTCATTAGTCATGATGTGAGAGTAAGTGTTTGTATATGTTAAAACTAAACCATAAAAAAAGATGCTTACTACAGACAGAGTATTCTGAGTTTTCTGTAACAGAGGCTCAGGTAGTTGAGACAGGTGGATACATTCTGGAATTTTGATTGTTCCTCCATCCAGGTCAGTGATGATCACATCAAGCTGAAAAGATACACCCAGATCATTAGAAACACTGGTGTTTCCAGATGCTTGGCTAGCTTTGCTGCCATTAGGTATGTCACAACAGCAGAAAAGTACTACTCAACACTAATTTTAGTACAATTCAACAATTCTCGATACTAAGTTGATTATATAATTAGTAATAACAAAATAAAACTTTAAACCCTGTGCACTTAGGCATGCCCTCCCTTCTTACGTAATTTCAACATTACCAACAAACTGTGGAGACATGCAGAGAGTTCTGGAATTCATGGAGTTTGGAATCACAAAGTCAAACTTGGCTTCAATCTGTGAATAAATCTGGATGTTTTTCTTTGAGATGCTTCACTAAATTGAAAGTGTTTCCTCCATTTGTCTGAAACGTTCAATGACTCCATTTGCAAACAGAATTTAGGCGTTCTTCTTCAGTTAAGCCTTTAACGGCAGACTGGAGCACATGTTAATGTATCCCCACCAGGTATAAAAACACATTTCCTGAAAATCAAATGCCATCACATTTTTAGAACCTAGCCACCCACCTGGTACCAAAGTACTTGTTACCTTCCCAGCTGCTACAACTTCACACTGATTCTCATGTACAAAGCATTGCAAGGCAATCATAAGAACTGTGCATTTCTCTGGAGGCCTAAACTCACCAATTCATGAATCTCACTCTGGAACATGGAGTGCACCCCGATGATGAAGGGAGTAGGTGAGCTAAGCACCTCTAGCAGACGAGATGGAAGGATAGGTATGTAAGGATAGCTGCGGATTCAAAAATCAGGGAGGTGGATGTTACTATCATCGCTCGTCAACATGCATGCCCTCATGCAAAACTGTCGCAATCTTCTAAAAATAGTTTCACTGAGATTGTGCTCATGAAACCACTGTTAGGGAGGAGATCTCTCAAAATGTGGACTGCATTACATCACCTTCTACTTTTAAATGCATCTGGAAGGTGTCTCTGAATGAAAGACCATGGAACTTTACTTCTAGTAAAGAATTAGGAAAACCAAGAGACCCAGACCCAGTGCCTAGACGTAATCCAATTTATGGACAAAGGTTTTGGGACATCTGGCCATTACACCTACAGAGTTCATGCCTCTCTTTGCAGCGATATCAGTTTCCACTCTTCTGGAAAAGGCTTCTAGAAGGTTCGGAAGTGAGTCTGTGGGAATTCTTGCCCATTTACCCAGAAGCATTTATCAGTTTAGGTACTGATTTTCAATAAGACAATGAGAAGGCCTGACTTGCAATCAATGTTTTAGTTCCAGGTCAGATCAGGTCTCAATGCAGGTCAGTAGATTCCACAACAAACTCACCTAACATTGATTGAGTGATTTTATAACCTGTGGCAAAGGGTGTGGCTTAAATAAATCAATTCAATAACTACAACTGAGGTCCTTACATTGTCCCAAAGACATGCTTACAAGAAATAAAAAAGCCGTGTCACTGTTTTGCAAGCATACACACCTATATTTAAGAGGAAACATCAGGGCCTCTAAAGCTCGACAGGCCTCTCCTAGCCTCTGGTAGCTTGTGGAGTGGAACAAAACCTTATGTTCTGTCAGAACTGCACAAAAAAGACTCAGAACATTCTGGATCCCTGGAATGCAAAGCAAAAACATGTTGTTAATAATTGCATTTTAAGAAACACTTGAGAACTAGATATTAATCACAGCGGTGAAACGTAGCATTTTTTGGTGTTTTCGTGAGCAATGGAATGTCTAGCTGAAACTGACAAAGTGGCATTTTGCTACAGTCTAGTTATAATGGTGATTACTGAAATTTCATTTGCAAACCATGAAGCAGTCACAAACACGACCAAAACAAAAAACCAAATGTCCAGCGTAATGTGGAACAGACAGGCATTAAAGCACGGATGCGGAGAGAAGGAGAATTTCATGCCATATCGATAGCAATCACAGCAGCTTGCATTCCACACAGCACATCATTCTATATCAAACAGGATAATGAAACTATGTCCACGGGATGACAGGATCTCACATTCTTTCAAATGATATAAATCAAATGACATACCTAATCGGCAGTCAAGGGGGGAAAATGGTTTATAGTTCCTGTTATTGTTTGCTATCAACATACCAGTAACACCATTAATCACAGGTTTAAGAGAGATAGAGAGAGCTAAACAGTGACAGAGGCATCCGCTAAACTGCCCAGGGTCAGCAGTTCAGCTGTGCCTGAGTCAAACCAACAAACAGGAACAAGATATGAAAATGAAGTGTCTGTGCTACTGCCCAAAGACCAGAAGCTTAAGATGAGCTAAGAAATGATGAACAGCATGAGGATTTGTAATCACTTTCTTTTACTTCACAAAGCCAGAGTTTAATCCGTCACTGATGTGTCTCACTCATTTACTTACTCGGCCGTACACCTACACCTTTGGGGGGGGGGGGGTCTGTCTGGGTAAATTCCTCCAAAAGGCCACCAAAGTACAAACATTGGTCAAAGGCATGACTTAGGACCTTGAGTATTTCATAGCCTAATATTTTAAGTAGGAAATTGATATAAGAGCAACACAGCTTTAGAAATAATGCATAAAATTGTATTTGCTTTGGTTCTAATGATGTAGCCTTGAGGGTCAATGGTGCTTTCTAAGTGGACCACAAACTCTTTTACTATCCACAAATAACTGTCACAAAATAATGAATGAGTTCCTAAAAGAGGAATGTAATATTTGAGATCTATGACTCTTCTCAGCTCCGTAATGTTTACATCTTTTTGTCCTTGGCCTCTCTTGGAATAAACGGTTCACTGCATCAGCTAAACAAAGGACAGAACAGGTTTCATAATCTAAGAGATATTCAGACACACACACACACACACACACACACACACACACACTGACCTTGAGGTGTTTACTTATCAGTTGGAAACAGTGGTTCATTTCCGACCCTAAATAAGCACAGAAACTCAGACAACAGTCTACAAACAGCAAAGTGAGGGCTGCAGGCGAACTTCTTCCTGTCCTACCGGCTCTCCACTTCCAGTGGTGTATGATGGAACTGGAGAACATTCTTCAGGCCTGACTGCATTCGGAAAGGACAGAGACAAGAGCTACTTTAGGCCAACAGCCGCCCCAGTGTCCTTACACTGCCACTGGCAGGAAGACAACACTTCACCTGATTTTTCAGACGTGGCATTTCAAGTGAGGGACTCCAATCAGCATTGGAGTCCATCACACCATCACACCCCAGTGTGCTCTACAACACTGCTGAAGAGATAAACATAGACAACATTCTGCAGCACTGTTTTTAGAAGAAATAGCAGCTGAATGTAACACTGAACTCAGAGTGTGTTCAAGAAGATTTGGTTCAATAAAAAAACCAAAAAGTCACTGGTTAGATATTTCCACCTGATGACCATGTCGTTTGCTGCCAGACAAATTCTGGGGCACAACTATCAAGTAGGGTGAGACCATGATGAGCAGCCAGCTCCCGATCAAAATTCGATAGTCTTTTCTGAAACCAAGTCTGAGGTATAACGAACGCTTGAAAAAACCTTTAACACTAATTATACAATGTAATTTCACATTTTCTCACACTAGCCCCCTTCCACAGCGATGTAGTAGGTGTTAGCTTATTGCTCTAGAACACTCAAGACCAACTGATGACAACGAATAGAAGGCAACATGAGTTCCGTGCACATTATCACAGTTAATTTGGCCAAATATTCATAATAAAAGCATATCTTTATCTTTTGGCTCAAGTATATTGAGCATCTCAATACAAATATAGGTTAAAGGCATCGGAAAATGCTGATTTAAAAATGCTCAAATCAAATGTTGTACTGAACTCTAAAAATATGCCACTTCTATCTGGCAGCCTAGCATAGCTTACGTAAACAGGATCGTTTACTTGAAGTAGACCGGGTCAACAGACCCTTAGTGTTAATTAACTACTTGACAGGGATCTGAACTGTTATGAAAAGTGCAAGGAAAAATACAGCCTTGCTGAGAACCAATCCAAAGCGCCGGACATCAGCCCCACCTTTTGATAAATTTCAGGATGATTTACAGGTGCAGGATCAACAGGTAGAGGAGAGTGTAAATTGAAAGGCAGTGTATCTGAACTAATCTGAACTAATGTGTGGAAAGAACCATGCTGGACCACTAAACACACACATGCAGCATGTGTTCTCACCCAACGCACAATTATGCACAGACACAAAGCAACACAGCCATTGCAGCTACCCCCTACATCCATTTAACAACAGAGGAGGATGAGAAAATGAGAGTATCCAGTATATATACTTCTCATTTTGAAGCCCCAGGTGTCACGGATCAATTTGTGAGCGGTCTAGAGGCACCTAGCAAACAAAAAGAAGGTTAATGATGAAGTTGATAAACTTCCTGTGGTTTGGTTCACTACCCCTCTTGATTCAACCTGAACTCAGGTGTTTTTAAAACTCTTCAGCAACATTAAGGGTTTCTGCAGAACGTTCTAAAAAAGGGTGCGTCAGATCAAGAACTGGAGCAAACTGCACAGCAGAGAAGGAACTATGTGACATGAAGAAAGTTAAGCGGAAAGGACATCTTAGCTTCCAGGTTTAGCAGGCTTAAGTAAATCACTTGACAATATTCTTTTGTGAGCGCACCATTAATCTGTGACTAACATAAATCCACCAAAAATCTCTATGATTTTATGAAAAACCAAACATGTAGTCCATATCAAAGTTGAATAGTTCAAGCGGATTTGTTCCAAAAAATGCATGTGAACCACGTTTTCAAGTGTTCCCACTTTATTACAAGTTTGATTATGAGTGTTTTTAACCAAACTTTGCAGTACAATGCCCTCCAGGATTACTGGACATATGATGAGGATGTAAAAAACTGTTTTTCAGCCAGACTGAAAATATGATACAAATATGAAATCAAACCTTATAAAGAAATAAATTCAACATAATAAAGAAACATTATTTGCCCTCACTTTGCCTCTTTAGGATGCGTTAAGGAAGATCTACACAATATTAAGCAGGTAGGTTTAATGTAATGGCCGGCTGAAGTATATGCATATACAACACTGTAGTTCCCCCATGTAGCCAGAATCTGTGGAAGCATGGACTCAACGTTACCTCTGAAGATGTGCTGGTGTTTCTGTAGACCTTAGCAGTCCTACAGATAGTCAGGCCTCCATGGAATTGACTAGTTTGTCTATTCCTTCCCAGAAATACTCAATCAAAATGAGAATCAGGAGATTTGGGGGCCATGGTAAGAGGTTGCAGGTTCGAATCCTACCTCCAGCCCTACCCTAATTGGGTTCCTGAGCAAACCCTTAAATCCAAGTTGCTCTGGCAGAGACGTTGCCATTGGTGACTAAAACACTGGGCTGTATAAGGATTTAAAATGTCCAAACATACAGATTGTTCTGATATCTTTGTGTTCTTCTGTTGATCAGTGATCTTTGTTAGCTTGAAACAGCAGGAAAAAGTACTCAGCCATGCTGCAGTCCAATCGGTTTATTCCACCCAGGGCTCAAAACTAGTCATGTGGCTAAAAACTATGAATAGTTCTTGGGGATCTGACTCAGATGGACCTGCAGCACAAAAGCAGTAGTGCTGGGAGTCACACCACTGCATTTGAGCCCAAGAATACATCAAGTGGATGAAGATATTAAATTGTGACTAGTATTGCTTTAAGCAGTTTTAAAGTTTAACAACTACATAATGAAAATATATTTAAACAGCAGCTAGCTAGCTGTTAAATTAGATATGCTAAATGTAAGCTAGCTTGCGCCATTTCATTGTCTTTCATTTTACATTTTGAACTGGGGGTATCCTGGGTAACGTTCATTTTATTCAACATCCATGATGTTTGTTCAACTCATTTAAAAACATGCATATAGCATATTTTTATGACAAAAAGCAATGCTTACATGTCTGTTTGTACAAATAAATCCAAATTTTTAATTGATTCTCATACATTACTTTTAAATCCCATAAAAAGTTTCTAACCCAGAACATTATGTCCCAGGTTCACTTACTATTCAAGGTTTATGGAAAGTTTCTGGAAATTCTCCACCCTTTTGCAACCCTAGTACTAACCATTGCATACTGGACACACCCGAATGACCTGCTGTTTGAGACTCTGACCCGGTCATCTGGTAATCCCAACTTGGTCCTTTTGTTCAAATGCTTTACTGTCGGTAATTTCCTTCTTTCAATAATCTTCAAGAACGAGTTGATATATTTCATTGTATGTGCGGCGCCACGGTCACAACATAATGATACTGACACTTTATTCTCATCACTTTTCCATGGTTTTAATGGGAATCTGATTGGTGTATATATTTAGATTTTATGTGGGTGATTGACTTGAAATTTTTTTTTATTGAAGTTTAAACTATATTGCAGTCTCGTCTTCTAGGCGCTACACTTATGCATACAAAGCTCTTTGGACTCCTTCACTCCAGTATTGGACAATCAGAGTGATACTGAAAAAGTCCACCTTATTTTTTTCATTTCACAGCAACAAAGCTGGCCACGTAGAGCACGTAGCCATGTTCTGATGTCCAAATGAGAGAACGAAATCTGAAATGCTTGTGGAAAACCCTGGAATTCACATTAAGAATTCGGACATATGAAGCTAATCATTGCTGTTGCCTCATGTTCAATATCTGTGGAGCATTAGCGCCGTTTGTTGTTGAAACATACAGTGTAGATGCCTGACATAATCCATGGCTCAGGAGAATGTCATGGTGCAGGTAATTTGGCCATCAGACTCAGCCTGAACTTTGCTATAATGCTATACATAAGTGTATATAAATGTACGAGCACTTTACGTGCAGGAGTGTGTGTATGCGCTCCTACATCTAACATCAAATACTGCAAGCACTTAGGAGCATGCAATCTATTACAGCATTCCTCAATGGGTCAACTATCGTTTGTTTTCATGCAAAGTCATTTTTCAGCAATAAGCATGTCATTTCTGTTTCCACTGCTTGGAACATTTTCGGTTTTGCCTCATGTTCAAAAAAATGTGCAAAATGTACTTAAAGGAAGTGTATATTGTTTCATAACCATTTGTCAGTTCACACACTGTAAGGTGAAATGGGTTTATTGCATCATTAATGTAAAACAATCAAAGAACTTTACCAAAAGCCAAAAAGTAATTATTGGTTTGTTATTCACCTTCAACTACTAGTTGGTGTACTTTGTAGATTTGGCCCTGAGAGGTTTCCCATGAGACTCTGTAAATAAAGCTGTAATGCTGGCAACGTCAAGTGAAAACCAGGCAAAAGCCTCATCAAATGTTTCATAGATTATGAAAATGGACATGGTCAACCACAAGATAACAATAATCTCCTAGTAATCCCACTTATTTGATTAACTTTTAAATATTCACATGCCTAATCTGGGAGATTGGGCTGTTTCTTGTAAGTAGTAGGAGTAGATGCTTATGCCATTTCATAACCATGTGAACAGGTGAGTAAGAGGCTTTTTTATTGGGAATAATTTATCCAATAGCCATGTGATAAAATCATTGCTACAAATGGAATTGAGTTTTTATAAGACACTTAATAATGTGGTTAAGAGATACGATGCGAAAGCAAACACTTGGCATTATTAGATCTACAGACAAACTTGTTCAACATGTGCAAGTTAAGAGAGAATGTTGAAAGATGTGGGTTGACTAATGTACCTGTGTGAATGTCAATAGCAGCTAAAAAGGTTTGAGAAAAAGACCCACCTAGCTGCTGAAAAAGAAGAGCCACACTTTTATTGGTAATGGGCAGGTTGTCGTTTAACGGAGTCTGAATCAGCTGTCGGTCCCCAGCACCCAGCGAAAAAAGTTTCTGCAAATATGGGCAAAAAAAAAAAAAAATCAAAAAACAGCCATGAATTTCAGGTCAGCATTCATAATGCAGCACCACTGCACTATTTCTCACCCTGTGTTCACACTAGCAGGTGACTTGTGTCTGTATTTTCTAAGTTTTCAATGCTGCACTTGTTGCATGTTGGTATGTAAATTCAGTAACATATATATACATATATATTTATACATACACATACACACACACACACACATTGAAATCAATGTCCACACAATTTCTCTTTGCGTGACACTATTGTGAGTAGGATATGATTACAGTTGATTTTTCAACTGTTCTCAACAAAGAACAATATGTCCTCATATCAATAGAAATGAACTCTTCCCTCATAGGGGATGAATGGAGATGGTTGGATTTTGTTTGCTTGTGTGAACGTACATGCAGTTTCTCAGCATTGCATGTTAAATGAATAAAAAGGCAGAAGTAATGATAAAAATGTATCACATTTAGAAATTCAAAATTAATTAACCACATTAATCATTTAAATGTAAATACATCAATACCCATCACCCATCTGAGCTCTAACTTCATAGGAAAATTCTCTCTTGCTCTTTCTCTCCCTCGAAAAAGTCCTAAAAGGTATCAAAAGATGTCGACCTTCATTTGACTTCTCGTTTGGGCAAAGTATGCATTCTGTGATTATGTCCAAAGCACCGCTATATGTCCCTCACAGTGGACCATCAACAGGCCCTTAAAGGTGGGGTTAATTCTTATGGAAGGATGCTGTATAACATCAGTTAAAGGCTATTTAGGTGCATCATTTAGTAAAGTGGTTCAAATGTATACATATGTAAATATTCTTTGTTATTTTCAAGAATAAGAATGATGCACAGAGCTGTAGTAACTATAGAGGGATGAAGTTGATCAGCCACAGCATGAAGTTATGGGAAAGAGTAGTGGAAGCTAGGTTAAGAAAAGAGCTGAGGATTAGTAAACAGCAGTATGATTTCATGCTGAGAAAGAGCACTACAGATGCAACGTTTGCTCTGAGGGTGTTGATGGAGAAGTACAGAGAAGGTCAGATGGAGTTGCACTGTGCCTTTGTGGACTTGGAGAAAGCATATGACAGGGTGTCTAGAGAGGAGATGTATTCTGGTAATATTGTGATCTGCAGTGAGAGTAGGGAGCGTTTTGAGGAGAACCTGGAGAGATGGAGAAATGCTCTTCAGAGGAGAGGAATGAAAGTGAGTAGGAAAAAGACAGAATAGAGGAGTGTGAACAAAAGGGAGGAAAGTGGAGAGGTTAGGATGCAGGGAGTGGAGGTGACAATGGTGGACGAGTTTAAATACTTGGGATCAACAGTTCAGAGTAACGGCGAGTGTGGAAGAGAGGTGAAAAAGAGAGCGCAGGCAGGTTGGAATGGGTGGAGAAGAGTGGCTGGAGTGATTTGTGACAGACGGGTACCAGCGAGAGTAAAAGAGAAGGTTTACAGGACAGAAGTGAGACGAGCTATGTTTTACAGGTTGGAGACGTGGCATTGATGAAAAGACAGGATGCGGAGTTGGAGGTGTCAGAGTTAAAGATGCTGAGATTTTCGTTGGGTGCAACAAGGATGGACAGGATTAGAAATGAGTATATTAGAGGGACAGCTCAGGTTAGACATCTTGGAGACAAAGTCAGAGAAGCAAGATTGCGTTGGTTTGGCCATGTCCAGAGGAGGATGTTGATGATGGAGCTGTCAAGAAAGAGGAAAAGAGGAGGTTTATGGATGTGGTGAGAGAAGATACAGAGTACAGGAAGAAACTGAAAACTGCTGTAGCAATCCCTAAAAGGGAGCAGCCGAAAGAAGAAAGAAAGTTCAAATGTGTCGTCTGCAATCTTCAGCATGACCCATAGCTTTGTGTTCAGAGTTTGAGGAAACATGTGGATCATCTTAGGGTTCCTGGTGATCAGTTCACTGGTATAGAATAACTCTGGACCTTAAAAAGTAGGCCACACTCTCAGATTACATAAGGGTGCAGCTGTGTACATTAAAGAAAGTGTCATTATGCGCTTGGACCTGATGAAATCATGCCGTGATGCTGCTGCAATGCAGTAACATCATAGCTGCCCAACTGAATCAATTTTAGCCAGTCAAGCAGCAGCACACAGAAAACCCTAAATTACAGGTTTACCAAAATAAAACAGCCAGGCATGGCAGCTGTCTAAAGCAGTAGAGAAAACCCTTGAGTAGGACTGAGACTTTCCCTGCCTGTGGATCTGCCCTCTTACACAAGCCGCGGTCAAGTTGGATAAGAAAGGCTGATTCTTCCTGTGATCCTTGACATCCTTGACATTGTAATTGGCTGGAGTTTGGGTCACGTTGAGGGATGATTCTGTTCTCTTGCTCTGTTTGTTCTCAGTGCTATTTGCTGTGCAGCTATAAAGAATAATAACAGCAGAAGGAACTGTGTAACAGACTGATGAACGACACCAAAAACTGTGAAGTATGCCGTGATCACATTAGGTCATGCATCAGATCATTCTGTGCTACATTCTTCCTATTACATCTGAAACCAATTTCACTTATTTATTTATTTTTTTATTATTTTTTTAAACAGAATGCCTTTCTGCCATGTTAATGTGCACATTTTTAAATGTGGCTTTCAGAGGCCAGGGGATCTTATAAGCAAATTAACAAATAACTACAAACACAATTAAACGCAAAATGTGCGCAAAACAGGAAAAATAAGCCTAAAATGCCTGCACCACAGGGAGTATTTATTTAAAAAAGGGGGCTCCTAATGGCTAACAAAACAAGGAAAGTGCAATATTCGCCCTCCCATCAATGTGGTTAAAATACCAGAAGAGCTTAGACGCTCCTCCCCAACACAGCAATATTTAAGGTACCAAACTAAGCGAGCAAATTAACCCTGACTGACCTCTTCTTAGTGCTGGCATCCCTGACAGGCCCCCTGGGTAGGGGGCAATGGCAGTGGCTCAGGGTAGAGGCATTTAAAGAATTGTTTGGGTAAGTAAAGCCTCACCTGGGATCCTCCGGCTACAGGCACCGTGCATATGAGAAGGTTGGCCACCAGACCCTCCAGGGGGAAGTTAAGAGTGTCGATGTAAACTGTGTAGATCAGTCCCAAACAGCCCTGAGGTAGACAGCAGACATGGAACTCCATTAGAAAGAACACACACAGACACACACACAAATACACAAATGTGCAATAAACAACTTAATCAGACAGCCTAGACTTCCACAAGCACATTGTGTACTTAAATGAAAAAGGCCTTTCATCGTCACTTGCTACACTCCAATGCATTTCATATGTGTAACAGGGATTTAACAAAGCGTTGCTAACAGGAAACGCCACCATGGGGGCTAATTTCACACATAAGAATGTCTTCTTGGGGGCCTAAATTACTACACTCGTCATTCTGGTATGTGGTTGTAAACAGTTATGTCTCTGGTGTGTACTGGAGGCCAACAACCCATCTTCCGCAACAGCTCTCACCTATTCCGTTAATTTAGGCTACACAGTCTTCAGCCTTTAGTCTCTGAGGCTTGAGCTTTGGATGCAGTTGACCTCCTGGCTCTGCAGCCATATTTGCAAGCTTTCCAGTCCCTGCTCATTCCAAATCCTCAACAACACAACTGCAGCAGTGTAGAGGTCAGCGTTGTTCAGTGAAGTGATGTGGGGTTTAGCACAAACCTAATCATAGCTCTAGCATTTCATTAAGGAGTGACTATTAGTTGTTTGCTGTTTTGAAGGACACCGGTTTAGAGTGATCTAGGCCTATTATTACCGAATAGCCAGAGCCAAATAATGAAATAAATAAAGTTATTTTTATTTACTTAGTTCATTAAGTACATTCTTTAAGTTGCTCACATTTATTTATTGGAAAGACTGAAGAAAACCTGGAAAATAAACCACTTGCACACATTGAGATACCAATGAGGGAAAGATGGACACCTACATAAACACCATCACGTTCCAGAGGTAGCATGTTTGCCATCTGTAGGTATGTCTTACCCTAAATATTTCAGGGTAATCCAGTCTTGAAACCAGAATGAGACTTTTGGGTGCAAACACTTGTGCTGGTTGGATCAGACCATCTTCTTCCTCATCTTCATCTCCATCACCCTCCAGTGTCTTTGTGCCCTGGAAGAAAACATGGATACGCCAAAACATGGAAAAGCCATTATGCTCAAGTGCTAATCAAAGATGTCTGAAATAAAAGATCTTTGTGCTTAAAGACTAGAAGACCAGAAGAACAGATGGCCAGATTTTTTTTTCTAGGCCAAAACATCTGTTAAGCCTAGTCAACACCAATCTCACTGTCTTGACAGCAATCAACAGGTATGACAGGCATTTTTCGGCTGAAACCCTGCAGAGAGACTGTGGAGAGAGAACTGCAGGATCTGTTACTTCCCAAAGGCAAAGGTTTTAAGTATGGAGAAATTAAATCACTGAAACATAGGCCTATTCAAATCCTCCGCTTCCTCGGCGGAAGACAACAGAAATTCATAGGGCTGAGAGGATGCTTCTATTAATTCTGCATCGTTCACGCTTGATATTTCTCCGAGATGAGATGTATGAGATGTTGAGAAACAAGGCATAAATATGATTACAGTCAAATCCCCATATAATCTATGCTTAGTGTGCTCAAGAGTACGACTCACAGTATTCACACAGCATCGTTATTCTGAGAATCCTAAAGCTGAAAAGGAACAGTGCAAAATTTTTTTCCAAGGCATGGTCTAAAATTAAGGATCCACGTTAACGCCCATATGTAAATTCCGTTTTGGAAAGAAAGCAAGAAAGATAACAGAGGTGAATTAAGTTAGTGAGCCACATGTCTCTTAGGAAAAGTTTGGACAAACTTTAAAAGACTGTAGGTTAAACGCAGGAATCCAAAGGGAGATAGAAACCCCGGGCTGGTCTATAAATAGGTTCTTAAATACCGTATAATTGTTGAAGCTTTTGTCCAAGCATCCTCTCCAGTGGCCTGGGGGTAGTTATTTTAACCTGTGCCGGCTCACGATACAAGCCGTGCACCAAAGTTGTGATGGCTGGAAATCTAATATGAAATTTGGCTCAGTACGAGAAAAAAAAAAAAAAATCTAATTTCCTCTAAAACTGTGTCAAAAGATGAAATCTGTACAAAAATAGCAAGACCAACATGAGAGACAACAGCATGTACAGTCTTGATTGACTGAAATTCATGAGGCCAAGAAAATATTATTTGAAGTGCTAAATTATGGACAAAAATTTGCTCAAGTCTTGATCTGCTCCTCAGGGAGTCGGAATGAAAACTGGCTGTTTTCTTTTTTAAACTCAGTGTACACAAAGACAAGGAGGTAAATAAATGGACAAAACTGGTGCAATAAGAAACGATCTAATTCTTGAGACCAACGTCTCATTTCCTTTTGAAATCAATCAATCAGTCAGGATCGTGATTGATTTCTGCATCCTGACGTTCTCAGTCTGGATCTAATTGCCCTTTTTGAGCCTCCCTCACGTGTAGAAGCTCATATCGGTGCCTACCATACAAACCCTCTGAGTAACCTCTTTATTGGACTCCCCAGAGTTTGCTCAGACAATGAAAACATGCCATGAGAGCCAGAGCATCTTATCTGTGAGGAGCAAGGGATTAAAATACCCCCATAGATGGGAAACACATTTCAGCATTATTGGGAGGATTTTGGCTCAATTATATGAGAAAATACATTCCAAGTGGCTTCTTCCAATCAGATAAAGGAAAATTTACTTCAGTGCTTTGAGTTCTAAAATGTTCTATTACACCTTGACTCATAAATGAAAAAAACGAGGGCTGAAATGCCTTCAGAGTGTTCCATAATGCCAGTCAGGGCTCCTTTCTATGACCTTTCTCTTTTTTTGTTACTTATTTTTAGAGAGTTAAACGGATGGACAATATTGCCCCGCAGATATTCAGAGTACGTCCAATTACTCATTCCATCCGAGTGTTTATAAATTGCGTTTAAACATGTAAATCCCTACAGCAAATACAGTTGTAAATCCTTCTCACATGGATAAATCTGTGTGTTTTCTTGTGCAAGTTTGCTTGCACAATATACCTGTCAGTTTGCATAGAGGCTCAAAAGCTTCCCTGGCCGACTGCCTGAGTGATGTCGCGCCACAGATGTGAGGCTTCCTGCGCTGAGAGGCATCTACACCAAATTTCTTCAAGCTCATTTAATAAGATATCCCTCTGAATAATGCAGCTTAAGAACACACACTCTAATTAGAAGCTCACGCCCAATTGTAACTGTTCTGGACATTCTTTCTTAATGGAATTTAGTCACGACTGCTGTGGAGTGTGGTACGGAGGCAGCAGTTTGCCAGCAGAAGTCTCTCATTAAATAGGCAATAGAAAATGCTTGGCATGACATGCCTGGCATGGGAACTTGGTAAACTGTCTTTAAATAAAGAGTTCTTTCTTTGGTCCTGATGTGAATGAAGACACTGCAGCTGCACACATCCAGGTGGACATCCCCACTAACCGCCTGCGGAGCTTGGCATCAGAGGACATGGCCTAAACGAAGAGGGTTACAGGATCTCTTTGAAACAGAGAATGGGAAGGCAAATCCAGCGAGAAGTCGCAGAGGGAGGCCTCCCCGGCTGACAGCTGTGGGCCTTCACAACCTCCAGGCCTGATGTGCTTTGCTCCTTCTTTCCAGCCAAGTTGTTGCATAACCTTCAAAAAAAGCCAGGCCACTAATGCACAGTGGCTGTTACATTGCACGTATTTATGTTGGCATGTGTATGTCCATCTTCTTTTTTGGGCTGAAACTTTGAAGCAACAGGAGGTCCATGATGACTCATGGACGCCTGCAGTAAACTGAGTGTTTGACGAACAAGAGGTAAATTCATTAACCATTCCAAACAGTTCAACAGAAAGGAGCCAGTTGACGTGATTCACTGCATTGCCCGGCGAGTTTTTGTCATGACCATTGTATCCTGAGCTCCCCCCAGTTAAACAACGTGCTGCCTCCTGATACCGGGCGGGTTTATGAGTCTTGTCAGGATGTGGGGAAAACATGAAGAGCCACGAACACACGGCATCATGAGCAAGCAGTTTCAGTGACACCACCATCAAGCATTTTATAGAGTTAGCCTTGTGTTTACTGTGATTTACCGTGACTTGCTTAAAAAAGAACCACAACTGTCTACGTCCGCATCTACTGACACTTCAGATGTTACCAGTCAAGCCTAAGAGTTTCATTTCCAGTTCACATTCACTGGAACAGTTCCTGGAATTTCTTTTTGTGTTTTCGTTCTAAAGTCCTCAAGAAGGGCCTTCTGGAACACATCAAGCACGTGATCTAAGTAGCTAAATAAAAACTGTTCCTGTGTTCAGAAAAACATCCAAGATTTCAATGCATGAAGAACACAGAATATTAAGCCAAATAAACAATGAGGCATTTGCCCCAAAGAAAAGATAAACTGTGCACATTGAGTTTTAAAAACTTTCCTCTTTAGGGATTTTCCCCAGATTAGTTCACAGTTTTCACAAAAACAGTAAATAAAGGCAGGTACTATACAAAGGTTACAGCCCAACATGAATTGAATTACCAATCACGTGAACCGAGACCATGACCAGGAGGTGCAAGACTCGGCAGAAGAGGACATTCATCTTTCTCATGGACTGGTTCTATAAACCCCAAGAGCAGAAGAACTTCCAGAAGTGACATTTATTGCACAAATCCTGCAAACCAAATTTGATAACAAGATGATAAGGAATGCTCCAGACAGTCTTACCTGTAGGTTGACCTCTGCCTCGTAGAAGGTCAAACAGGAGCAGTAGTGTCTGTCTGAGTCAATGTCTGTCAGCACCACCGTAAAGAAAGTCGGAGGCTTCCTCTCGCGAGACAGCCTCCATCCACTTGGCTGACAGAACTGGGAAAAGAAAAGAAAGAACAGAAAATATGATAGACTGACCCTGATGGAATATAATCCTCAACCTTTCCTGGTCACTAAATTTTGACCCCGTGTAAACCGCAGCTCATTTTAAAATGCATTCCTTTTAACTTCATTCTTTAATAAATTAAGATATACATAAATAAAAGCAAAAGCAAGCAAATGGTGATCCAAGGTTTAAAAAAACATGGATCCAACAGACAAAGTGGAGAAGACAATTGCTAGGCATTCTGGGAAATTTAAAAAAAAAAAAGAAAAAAAAAAGGAAAAAAAAGAGGGGGGGGGGAGGCATGAATTTTGAAAATCCCCAAAATTGCCTGGAAAGATTATTACTGGAAGGAGAGGTGAGACAGGCCTTTTGAGAGAATAAGCACAGGGTGCTGGTAATAAGCATGAAAAGATGGTTATGTTGTTATTAAGAATAAATGAGCAGGATGTCCTCCCTCAGCTACTACATCCTCTCATCAGAGAGCAGGAAATGGCACCAATCCGCTTTCCTTGCTGCTCACTCTAATGTGCCCTACAGATTGTCTGCGTCAGGGGTGTAGAGCATGTCCAGAAACATAAGGAAGTGGCCTCGTTTCAAGGTGAATGTAATTAGGTTTGCTTAATGTCCCCTTTTTGGAAAAAAGGAAAATAAGCCAACTTACTACATCACTATGGATTTCTCCAAGTTGTCAGAGATTTACAACCACAGAACATCTCTTAAGCAGTCACGCAGAGAAGCAGTGCAGACTGAAAGGAGAGAGTCAGTCAGTGAGTTTCTTAAATGTGGGGTCATCATCAGCACCCTGGCCTGTGGCCTGGCATCAGCGCTTTATTTGAGCTGCAAACAACAAACGAGCAGAAAAGACACGAGGGAGAGGAGGAAGTAGAACAGATGACACAGAAACAGAGGGAGAGAGATATGAAATTATATGTAGGGAAAAGGGATTGACAAAAAGCATGAACAAAAAGTAGAGAGGAAAAGAAAGCGAACGAGTGGTGGAGTGATCCGGGGGCTTGAACCAGGATGTCACTGCACAGCAGCAGACACAATAGCAGGCAGGAAATCAGTAACGCTGGAAGGCACAGGAGGAAGAGCCGGATGCAACCCCCTCCTCCTTTCAGATTGGGACAGGTGCCAGGAGAATTACGGAAACGATGGAAATATGCAAGGAATGTCATAAAATGACCCTAGGAAAACAGATGAACTCTCTACTGTCTACCTGAGTAGAGCAGCCTGAAGTGATGGAGAGAGAAGACAGCATTTGGCTGAAATCATATCAACAGCCTGTTTCTGTGAATCATTACAGTTTGATTGGCTTAGAAGCTCCTTTTTGCTGGAGCTTAGGCCTGGACTACACCACTCAAAGGCGAAGAGTCAGTTTATGTGATATGCACATGCTTGGGTTTAATTCGCAAGAAGAACATTCAGATTACAGCCGTGACGGTAGATCTTCTTCCACGCCTGCCTGATAAACCTAATAGCAACCATCTCTCGAATAACTGTGGGCTCTTTTACAGTAAATATTAGCTTTGGCTTGGCAGCAAGGCCCATTCGAGAGGTCTGTTGGGACCGCAGAAACCCTAGTTAGACTCTAGAGTAAGATTCTTCCCACAGCCAGACGTCTAAGCTTCACTGATCCAAACAGACAGCCAACAATGAAGTCAGATCCCATGACAGGCAGTCCTGAGACATAATATTTAAATCACCCAGAACAATTTAACTTTCAGCACGCTGAACCACATTCGCCTGAAAAGCGCCGGATGTCGGTACAGCTACAAAAACACCTGAACTTTACAATAAAAGCAATGTGTATTCAGCAGGACTGCACACAGGGAGCCCTGATGGGTAACGAGGCAGAGCGGGACGGCAGAAGTGATACTTAAACAATCTGATAAGGGACACCCACGACTGCACTACTGCAAAGGGGCTTCTGTACGAAGCACAGGGGGTCCAGAAGAAGGACCCTCCTAACCCGTGGACTCGCGCTGAAGCAGCCGAGTCACATTGCGGGGGAGAGGACGGCCCCTGCGCTCAAATTAGCTCCCAGTCAAGTGACAATGGCACTTGAAGTGTTCCAGTGTTTGTGATGTCAATAGGCTTGGCAACATTTCTGCCTTGTTGGTGAGGGTTCCTCATCATGTGGGCAGCTAGTGGCATGTCCTCTGCTTCACACAAGTGACACCAGATCTGCGACTTGACCTCAAAAGAATTAGCACAGCAGAGCGAGCATGAAGAACAGCACAACCAAATTAGACCCTCGTCCGCCGTCTGCTGTATTCTATTACCCTGGACATGCCTTTTGGTTTAATGACAACCATAAAAGGCAAGGGATCATTGTCCTGACTAGGGGACAAAGAGAACATTGTCGGCATGTATGCAAGAACTAGTCAAGTGTAGAATGGCTGCTGAGAATAGCTTCTCTGCACCTCGATTTCTCTCATTTCCTCATTTCTGTAAAGTTGCAATTATTTTTCTCATGATTTCAAAGAAGTACACATGAGCAGCGCTGAGTGAGAATGGGTGGGGTGAGCAAGAGAACTTTTTTTTTTTTGGTATTGACTCAATTCCTTCAATTAAATTAATTGAAATTAATTGGCGTTAACAGCATCTAGGGAGCCAATAAAGATGCTTCTTCCAAAATCTAGGTTGTGATTGGCTGTCAAATCCACAATCTGAATGCAGGGTGTTAACTTCAGTGCTGTTTAATTCATCTGCAGTCTGTTGCAGTCAGCAAAACAATGAGTATTATTTCTGATGCCAACAACCTTCATGTTGACTCAAAAATGTAGTGACAAAAGTAAATGACCCCTTTTAAAATAATTTAGAAAACTTCCATTATAGAAAGTCCCTTACCACGATGAAGGCTAGAACACACCTTTTTTCCCCCCACATGCAGTCATTCAACAATAAAGCCTCCCCCCCCACATTTCAAACCCCACTTCATAGAGCAGCTTCTGCATTGCTTATACCTTTTCTGTGTTTTAGTTTTGTTATGAATAGCAGCCATATTACAAAAGAACGGCATATTTCACTGACAGAAACAGATATTTATCCAAAAATACAGCATCAAAAATAACCTTCATTGGAAGCTCAATGCCTAGAATGACAACAACAGTATATCTCAGGAAGACAAGACAATGACATAAATGAAAGAGGAGGAAGGGGGTGCTGCAGGAGGCCTAGGCTATGCTGGGGGCGTCTGGCCAACACTAGTTTTTTTTTGTTGTTTTTTTTTTAAATCATGTCTGATGCTGAGCTCCAGACATGGGGGTGGTCTATTTTGGTCAGATAGAGTCCGAGCCAGCACTAGGTCCGCGATAGGAAATCTTCGGCTGGACCAAGATGGAGGCTCTATTCATAGGAGTGCGTGGAGCTGGAGGAAGCTCTGCAAACTCCCAGTGTAAAAACACTTCCTGAGAACATCTTCAGGGTCAAATCTACAGAAGAGGAAAAAAACTACTTCATGGTTGCACTGTCTCACAGTAAGCGTAAACAGGTCCTTTGTATAATACAGACAAAGCATTTCCATGTTGTGGTGCTCAGGCAGGAAACCGATGCTCACCACACTTTTGATTCCACATCCAAACTATATACATTTTGGCTGAGTATTGTTCCACGCACAATAATGCTGGGGATATTCTGTTGGCAGGGTTATGCAATCCCGCACACATGGTTCACTTTAGGGATGGATATTTTTAGCAGGTCAGGAGGGATGTCTGTAATTCTCAACAGACGCTGGGCGGTGAGTAGCATGAAAACTCCAAAACCAAAAACCGATACTTTCAAGACCCAGAACATACTTGGATGATACATCAAGTATGCAAGCCATTTAGATAAGAGGTGGAAGGCCATATCTCTAATTTGACGGGTTAGCATAATGTGTCAATTACTTACACCATGCATAGCCTTGCGTTTATCTCGCACAGCTGTGTCTGCCTAGCTCTTGTCTTGCATGGTCCTTTGGGAAGATTCCATGACTTGAGGCAAATACTTTTGCGTCTTTTTAAAAAACATGATACAAATTAGAAGCACACGGACAGTTCTGCCAATGCGTCTTAGCCTTGACTGCTTCAATGCGAATGACATGAACATGCAAATATCTCGAAATCCTCAGGGACTGGGGTATTTTATTCAGTGCAGCCAATATGCTTTCAGTTCCATTTCCTGTAATAAAGCGGGGAAAAACACCCATCAACATGGACGAATAACCGGGAAGACTTTGTGAATTCCTGATTGATATTCCTCATGTGTAGCACTAAGTACAAAAAATTCCATTCCATAGACAAGCAACCGAGAAAAAAATAAAATATGCTTATTAGTTTTTTGATTCTCAATCTATTCATTGGGCTACAAAGAAAAGATCACTCTCCACCTGTGTCATAGAAAAACTGAAGGAATGAAAAAAATGGAAACGGCGACTTGCACAGCAATGATCTGCAACATATACTTACAACCAACAGTAAAACAACAACAACAACAACAACAACAACAAGCACTTTTAAAAATTCAGTGTACTTTGACCAGCCAAGTGTAAACACCTTTGTCCTGGGCCAAAGTGAGGCACAATACAGGCCTGCGTCACCCAGCGGCCCCCTGCCTGAGGCTGGAGCGATAACACATTAGGGACAGGTGCTTCCTGTGGTTTGCCGAGAGCCTAACCCTCTTGAGTACTCTGTCCAATCACCAACCCTTCTTCTGTTCATTTGTGTTCTTCACCTGACAAAACAAAGGCTTCCATACTGCAGGTTGGACAGATCTGGTCAGTGTCAGCAGTCACGAGGCCGTGGCACTCTCCAGCGTTGGACCAGGAAGGAGAAAGTGAACCCTGAATCTGACTGGAAGTGGCTGTGTTTCCCCCCATCCACTCTAAACAATGGATGAGCTGTACACAATGCTCACTGACCTATAGCGTTACTATAGGGTTGTTTTTCTCTTGCAGCCATGGCAGGTGCTTTTGCCGAAAAGCGACAAAAACAAAGTGGACCAAAATAGACCTCAGATGGTTATTCAGTCTACGTTTTAGGAACCAAATCATCAAAGAACTGTTTATTTGGAGATTCTCACACAGGTTGAAGATTAAGAACAAATAACTGAGGCAGACTCATGAAAACTCAACAGAATGTCCAAAAAAGTGTTTAATTACAGACTCAGCAGGTCAGGAGGGACACAAATCCAGAAATCCTCCAGTCAGTTTTATGGATCCAGCAAAAACAAACTGACCAGACATACCAATAAATTAGTGCATGAGACCCCAGAGAGAACTGCTTGCTGGAACTCTACAGGAAAGTGGTTAAAATGTTGTAGGTTCACACATCAGGACGTGACTGCCCTTTTAGCAAAAGTCTACGGAAAATATAATCTGGGGCATCTAAACTAATAATGCAGACTATGTTGAAAATCAGATATGAGTCCAAAGAGGCGTCATCCATGTGCCACCACCTGCTGGGACTGAAAATGCAGCATGGAGAAGAGATGGAAAAAAATGTTGGCCCCCTTTAGGGTGTGATTTATGGAATTTAACATGCACACTTTGCAGTATAATCTTAAGAGATTCCTCAAAAACATACGTGCCTTTATTTTCTCATTAAAAACCGAGATTTTTGCACACGGCTGTACCCCTAACTAAACCCCTGTTCACAGTAACTGAAGCATTACCCATAGCAGGGGATTCTCACCTCTCACTGCTCATCAGCAGAAGGTCAAAACAAAATCACAACATTTCACACAATACCGACAATGTCCAAGTTCATCTGATAACACAGCTCCAGGGGAAAAGAAGATTCTTCTGCTTCTTTCGGCTGCCCCCGTTTGGGGTGCCACAGCAAATCATCCGTTTCCATTTCTTCCTCTCTCTCTCTCTCTCTCTCTCTCTCTCTCTCTCTCTCTCTCTCTTTCATACCAACTACTTCACCACATCTATAAACCTCCTCTTTGGCCTTCCTCTTCTCTTCTTGCCTGGCAGTTCCATCCTCAACATACTTCCCCCAATATACTTGCTCCTCTGGACATGTCCAAACCAAGGCAACCCCACTTCTCTACATTTGTATATTAACATTTTTCCAGCTTCGTGGCTCCCAGGGGACCAGCAGATGTAAAACGAGATGTAACACTGCTGGATTTTTTAAAGATGGGAAATAGGAAAGATGTCTCCATCACTTTTGTTTGGTTGACATGTAAATGGGGAACATTCCAAAAATGAAAAGTGGATGTACTTTTGGACTTTTGTAGGTCCATCTCAACTGGAAGCAGGTTCTCAGCTTTCCACATGAAAATGCAGTAGATGAAAGAAGGGGAATCATCAAGACAGAGAAAAACAGAGCTTGTAGACATGCGAGTTGTCATGCCACAGACTCTTTTGCTATCGTGTGCCAGCAAATCCTCTGGCTTGTTTTGAGCCAGTGAAGCTGGCGTGGGGCCTTTGTGAGTGTTTCCCTTCAGCTGCCTGCACTGACAGAGGGCAGGAAATAACAGGACGAAATCTTGATGAGCTCCCTGTCTTTCTGTTTGGTCATGCTTTGCTTGCAGTCACTAAGCAATTCAAGCACAGTACACTTTAGCCCTATGTGCACCGGTGTGCTTAGAAGGGAGGAGGCATGTAGGTGTGAGTTTTCTCCAGGTCTATTTGTGGTTTTGACCAATCATTGTCGAGATGAAGAGAAAGGCCAATAGAGGTCCTCCTGTCAGCAAGACAATATAAGATTGTTATAATAATATAAGTTGGTCTTCAGCTCGCATCAACTTTTGAATATGTCGCTCAAGTTTTGCGTTGACATGAAATATCGACAGTTATAATCGAAAAAAAAATTCTAGAGTCAGTCTTAAAAACACCAGTTAAGCTTTCCGCATGTGCAGCTTCCTGATGAGCTCATGGTGAGGTTGATTGCATGAGGGGCTTCGACTTTAGCGCCGCTTCCTCGGGGGCGTTCAATATCCATGGCAGGCGGAGCATCCATTACTCATATGCAGATCTTCCTGACAAACACACGATTCTATTCTTCCTGGGAAGGCATCCTGGCAGCTGGAATGCACTGTTTTCTGTTTCTTTTTTCCATGTTTAACAAACATTCAATGAAACGACGTGCCGCTAGACATACAGGTTTTGGCGGCGGTAGCTATCAGGTGACCATGTCTCAAGTTTACCACCAGGGGGGATAAACGTGAACCAGCAGTGGATGTCATTAAACTCATTAAACCAAGCACTCGACATGCACGGGCGCTGTGTGGGCCAATACTCGGAATGCAATCCATTTGTCCCAAATTAGGGGGACGGCTTGACTGGACAAACAGCAGACGCTGCACAGATCATGTTACAGCAGTTTACACATTTTCAGAATAACTCTCTGCCTCCTTCCCGGAAGTACGTGCCACATTCCAGATTACAAAAGGGACTTGGGAGGGAAAAGAGCAGTTCAAGAAGTCAAGCCGCCAGACAAGAGAGATGACACAAACGTTTACAATCTGCCCCATGCCAGGAGGTCAAATTCCTTCATTATAGGATGTCGGGCCCCAAAAAGGAATGTTGTGTTTCATCACAGTCCTCTCAAAACAAAGCAAATATAAAGGGATTAAGATGGTCTTTACTGTCAGTGACTGGAGACTAGAATTGGTCACTGCGTCCTTCTTGTCATCACAAGATAAATTCTCATCAGAGACACTCCTTAGGGACACATTTTCCCCCAAAATTCAATCATTTTTCTTACCACCATTTAATACTTGGAATAATACACACAATCGACTTCTCCAAACTTGACCTGACTCACATTGTTAAGATTTGCAAATGAAACTGACCTCAGCCCAGCAGAGATATCCTGACCAAAAGTTATAGAAAGTGCATCTAAGCTCAACAACTTTCTGTTGTTCCAACCCATCATCACCCAAACTGGCCAATTAAATCAGATTTCTTATAATAGTGCATAACTATAATAATAACCCAGGCTCAAACACACCCATTACTTACATAAAGAACATGAACAGGCAGTGCAGAGCAGTCCGTACTGTTTAAAATTCACAAACACTTGCCTTCTTATCGATTATAATATAATCAATAAAAAAATTTAAAAATTAAAAAAACATCCCACGCACACATACACACACACACACCTACACTGTAGATTGTTATAAATTAATCAAAGGAAACTATCAAATATATGTATGCATATTTTACAGTTTATATTTTTATATATAATTTTTTTATAAGCAGTATTATGTCGATCAGTTTATTTATGTGATTTTTTTTTTTATAGGATTACCTGTGGAAGTTATAAATAAGAATTTTCAAAGGTTCTGTTTAATATCCAGAACACATGTAACAACTAATTCATGCAATGTTTTCATATACGGATGTGAAAAAAAGCCTCCTTCGTCTGTAACTTCTGAAATCTTGCAGATAAGGATGAAACTGAGCAGCGCCAACCAGAAATCTCAACGACTCCTTAAAGCTGCGTCTCTGCTTTTGCATTTTCTAAACAGGTGCATTGTGCTCCATGTCGCTATAAACCTATGACTCTGCCCTCTACTGGACGATCTGCATAACGTCCCTGCCAACGTACAGGACGCATGGAAGTATGTGGGCACTGACATTCACACTGTTTGAAACAGACACAATTATCTTAAAGTACATAAAAGCAGCATAACTGTGCTTTTATTTTATTTGTTTAACTAATTTTGCCACCCGTTTGGATAGTTTTGGATAACAATCTATATCTGCTTGCTATGAAAGGTAGCATTTATTAAGTGTTTGTTCCAATTCAATAAAAATTAAAATTTAAATGTAAAAATTTCAAAAATTAAAGCCTATGTTCTCGCAGCTTAAAATTCCATATTTGTATTATAAAGTTTATTCTAAATAGGGGCAGCTGTGACTTAGTAACCTAGTTAGGTCCCAGACTCGTAGGTTGTCCTGATGTACCCTTGAGCAAGGTGCCGTGTCCCCGTCACTGCTCCCTGAGCGCTGGACGTAGTTGCAATTTCGTTGTGGTTCGCAGTGTGCTGTGCCGTGCTGTTTCACAAAGACCAATAGTCACTTTCATGTCACGTCATACAGGCATCCTGAAAAGCGAGTTCCGAAATGACGTCAAACAAACTAATTTATTTATTTATTGATTAAAAGTGGGCCCTTAAAAGCTTTCAAATACCACAGCCAGACAGAACTATTAATGCATATTCTGCCCCTAAAATATCTGGAAAAGTTATTTCAGTGTCTTCCAGAGAAATAGAGAAGTGTCCCTTTCCGACCAGTGAGTCACATTCACATTGATCCGCTTTAGATGGTCAGCTAAAATAAAACAGGGGACTCCAGAGTTTTCGAGAACAGGACATTTTTAAAGCCTCAAAGCCACAGGGCTCCAGGAGGTGCCAGTAATTCTCTCTCATTCCTAGCACGTTGAGGCAGAAGCAAACTTGGAAGTTAGCATAGGCATAGACCGTAGAGAAAGTGACATCCATCCATCTCTAATGTCTTTAGGCTCTTAGAAACACATGTGCGCTTGCCTTCTGTTGTGCCTTATTTTCTCTAGGTGTGCGGCTTCTGGCCTGAGGCAAGTCCAAGTTTCGCTCAAAGTGATGGGTTGGCTGTGTGTACCTGGGTGTCAAAAAACATAACACACGTGCCAGTCAAGCGTTTTTGTTGTGTAAAACCACAGTGAGCCTTGGTTTTCTTGCTTGAGGCTGCTGTTCAAGTGCGTAAAAATGAGCTGCTTTTTACAGACGGACATGTTGGGGCAACAACCCAGGGTGCAGTACCAGTTTCAAGCAGGCACCGCAGCTAAAAAGAGAAAATTTATTGCAGTCACAGCTGGTGGCCTATACGTCAGCGTCCTCTCCTGATGATCCTAGTGCTAATTCCAGTATCATCACCGCTCTGATCAAGGACACGTTAGTCCAGCTGTAACCCGTAGTGTTGAGCTAATATGTATGATCACTGAAACTCTTATAACACAGGGAGTATCGCCTTCAGTTATTGGCTATATTCCTTTGTAGTCATATCTTTGAAAGCCCCACTGACTCTTTCCACTGTGTCTTGCACGAGCAAAGATCATGTGTTTTGAAGCATCGTGCGAATGTTTCAAATTTAAAGCAAGAGTTCAGCTGAAAATCACAAGCTCTGTGAAAATCATCTTGACATTCTTGTTAAGTAAGTAATTGTTAGTTGCTGAAATTGCAAATATTTTCATTTAGACGAGACAAAGGCTTACGAAGACAGACTGGTGTTTGTGGTCTGGCAGAACTGAGTGATTTGAACTCGAAGACTGTGAGCAATGCATGACTATCATCCTAACTGCACATACAGCTAAGAGGCTTTGTACCATCTAGCAGCGTGCGTGCTGCCAGCAAGAGACGGAGCTATTGTCCAACAGTCACAGATAGGCTCAGTGCTCGGCGGTTTGAGTTATATCTCAGTGACCATGAAAAGATCACAGAAACACACAAAGCAAAACATCTGATTTACTGCACACATTACAGCATCACAGCTGTAGTCCATGAGGACGTTTCTTCTCTAATGTCTCTTAACTTTATGCTTTTTGACATTTGCCAGCAAATGTAACTAAGATAAATGTGACAATCCAATTACAACCTGGCATCTCCTCATCCTACACTTAGCAGAGTTAACAAAAAAGACACTTCTGGGTCACAAAACCTTCCCTCTTGGCATGTCAGTGAAAGAAACGTTCATTTCAATGGCAATAATTGCGTTTAAACAGACTGCGTCTCAAATTAAAAACCCAAGTTCCTCTGTGGGCTATATGAAGGACTTTTCACAATTGAACTGAAGTCTCTGCAGAGACGTTTCATTATAAACGTCGGTTCAAATGCAGTTGAACAAAAAAAAAAAAAAACCTTTGACCAATAATCACCAGCTGTCAGTAATTAGAAGACAAACTTAAGGTTGCCAACATGAGATAAGACATCCAGAATAAAAAAAAAGTTGTAAATTATGAACCGTCTTTAAACTAAATTTAACACAAACATTTGAATGGGGACCAAACTAATTCTAAGGAAATACATCTTTTTCATCGATTGCTCTTCTGCACCCCTAAGCTCAGAAGTGCTTTAAGCATCTTCAGTGGCTGCAAATCGACAGCAGACACAGAATCATCAACTGCTGTGTATTTTCTACAGAAGTTTGTAATACCTGTACATGTGGAGTATTGGAGGGCACAACACTCTGATGAAAAATCTGATCAGACTTAATGCATCTTTACAACAGTAGAATCAATTAATAAAAGAATTCATGAAAAGATACGGTACGGTCCCCTGCACCCACCCAGACTTTTGGCTCCCAAGATTAGTTGTGTTCAGTTCAACCCACTAAAACTCCCCAAATCACACCACACCTCCAACACTACATCATGATGTTTTACAAAGTCCAGATGGTATGACATATACTCATATACTGGCCAAATGTTCCAGCACGCAGGCAGTGATATCTTCATGATATACTGCATCCCAGAATGCAACACAGTTTAAGCAACCATTTAAGAAACTGCATGGTTTGCACTAAATGCTTAACAAAGAGCCTCGAATTGATATATTAAAAAGTAAAAAAAAAAAAAAAAAAGAAAATGCTGCCAAATGCCATTGCACTCTAGCAAAAGTTCCTTCAACTGTCCATGCTGGTCTGAAAGCGTATTTGCTTTTAACTAAGTTAACTTTATCCATATGCGGACAGTGGTGGCCTGGAGGTTAGATATTAGGGCCCCAGAACCAGAAGCTCGTGGGTTCGAATCACGGACCAGTAGGTTGCCCTCAGGTACCCTTGAGCAAGGTACCGTCCTCATCACTGCTCCCCGGGCACTTTCAATAGCTGCCGCCAGTTGCATGTGTGTGTGGGTGAAACGCAGAGGCTGAATTTCGTTGTGTTGTGCTGTGCTGCGTTTCACAATGACGAGGGTAGTCATTTTCACTTTCACACTTTCATAACTGACTACAAATCTCATCTTTGAGCAAATTAGGAAAACAAATTCAAAGCGTTCTTCAAAAAATAATGAGCAAGTCTAAATGTGTTCCATAGTTCAGGGCCATAAAATAACAAAGCCTACGTACTTGGTTCTTTTTGTTGAACTTCCAATAAACCAGCAGCAGGTGATCGCAGTTTTGTTGAAGGCCAATGTTAACAAGTGAAGAATAATTCATTGCAAGGTTTAGAACTACTGTCTCATTACTGCAGCCTGGAAAACGTCACTGTTTATGCGACGTTGAGCAGCGATTCGGCCTGTTTACGATGACTGCTGGCAGTAGTGAACACAGCTCATCGTTATTCATGAGACTTCTCTTGGTCAGAACAAATGGAACTCTGAGATTATGTATCTTCACTTTATCCATATCCTGTTGACACTCTCTGGGCAGAGAATACAAGCATTTCGAATGAAGAAGAAAAAAAAAAAAAAAAAAGACTTGCTACACTGTCGTGCAAAGGTTCAGAATAATGCAGGAAAGAGCAGAGCTGGCCCAATTCCTCCAAGATTGAAAACACCTTTGGAGACAACAGTTGTAAATATGTTGGGGTGGGCTTTTTTTTTTTTTTAATTTGGAACATTCCTCATCTGTGGTTATTTAGTTTGCTGGGGGCTGCTTTGACCACAAGATGCTTTTCGTGCTTGGTCCCATCCGCTTTGTTTTATCGTTTCCCAAGCAAAATCTTAGCAGCCATTTTCATAGTGCACCAAAAGTCTGTGAATAATAATGGCTTACATACCAAAAAAAAAAAAAAAGAAACCGTCTAGTTAGCATGTAAAACACTATAGTATCTTCAATAAAACTACAAAGCTGGAATCAGCAATTGTGCCATGTAAAAAAATGAGTGAGAAACTTCCTTGAATACATTCAATCCCCAGCAACTATTTATTTTTTTTATATATAAACAGATTTACAAATAAATGTGGTCTCTGTAGCAAATTAGCACATGAACGCAATTAGCATCATTGAAAGGCTTTGATTTTCAAGAAAGAAAGCTGGAAGGGGAGCAATGAAGAGAAAGCAAGTAGATTTTTTCATTAGCAGGATGTGGAGCTTTGCAGATTCCTGACTTGCAGAGGCATACGAAGCGCATTTACATCACAAATCAGCAGAAACAACTCTCCTCTGCTGGAGCGCAGCAACAGCACACAATAAGAATCAGCGGGTCCAAGTGTGAGATGAACAACATCTGGGGATGCTGAGATGTTTGGCTGAATAGACAGGAGTTGAGTCTATATTTAGAAGTTGCCCACATGTTGGTGAAGGCTTTTGCAATGATCTTGTATGGATGCAATCATGGCGTGTGTCCTGGAGGCCATTATAAACAGCCATGTCGATGCCTGCTGGGACCAGAGCCACAGACAAGCCCAGTGACTAAGAGGGATAGGGAGCACAGAACTATAAATACAACAAACTGCTTGCTTCTACTTTGTAATGATGTCTGAGTTTTCATGGATATGGGCCTGTGTGTGCGAATCTAGGGTTGCTTTATGAAGAAAACCTGCAAATCCTTCTGCAAAACAGGAAACTAAGTGCAGGAGCTGAAGGCTCTTTCAAAGTGCACGTGCTATATATAAAATGTACGTCACTAACTTTTCAGATAATGTCATACAAATCTGAGTTTCAAACAGAAACGAGATTTGTATCTAAAGAAGCAAGCTTTGCTCTGTTATAGTGAAACTTGGAAGGGAACCTGTGAATTCTGAATCGCTATTTTCTGTTCATAATGTGCATGAAAGTTTAACTGCTACTGTTAGAATATAATACCTCCTGCAGCAGCAGGCTCCACAGAGATATCCAAGCTTTCCCTTATCTGCAGAAAAATAAAGAACGAACCAGTGCTAAAGCTAAAAAAATAAGAAAATTGTACTGCAATTGTGTAACTGTCCCAACCACCGTTAAATCATCATTTCAACAGAGAGCATATACTTCTCAGCGCTCATGAAGGACAAGAAAAAGAGCAGAGCTGGCACCGTCTAGGAGGCAACGAGCTAAAAGCTGCAATTAATAAAGAAAATACCTGCCTACTGACACACCTGACCACAGTGATGAGTGCAAGATGAGTAATGCATGCTGGGTACTGTAGTGAAAAAACACTGAGGAACAAAAAGAATAAACTTGATTTCTGTCAAAATGATGGGGTGGAAGAATACATTTTAAGCAAGGGGAATGTTCCTTTAAAAGCAAGCCAAACTCTTCAGTAGCATACAATTTTAAACCACGTGTTGTTCACGTTTTCAGATCATTAACACCGGACCTCTTGTTCTTAGACTAGCAGACATACATGTAAGTTTATCACTTAAATTATGCTAATAATATCATTATAGTAATGCGTTTTGATCATCTTTAAATCCAGCAAAACAATCCTCCCTATAAAACAGAGACTGTAGTGTGCATGTGTACTAATGTACTTCGGTTTAGAATTTAATTAAATATTCTGGAAGTGAACAAAGAAAATTTGCACCTCAAGTCATTTTGTAAAAATTGCACAGAGTCTGAAGTCTCCAGATTATGTATTCAACTGGCTGGCCCGAGTTTCCAACACCTGCTCTGAGGACTGGTCTATATCTACAACTTGCTTTGACAGGCCAGGACCAGAGCAATATACCCAGCTGCTCTCTATTCTCCAGCCCACACAAAGATCCAAAGCAAGAACTAGGGGAGTCTGAAAACAGACTATCAGGAGACAATTCTGTCAGATCTTCCAAAAAGGATTTAGTAATAGTCAGGAATGTCCAATGTCTTCCCAAGAATCCATCAGCTGGACAATCAACGGATTTATTAGTAATGAAAAATGGGGTGAAAGATCTCTCAGACAAAATGGACACGGCGCCCCAGAAATAGATAAAGTCTAAATCTCCTGCAATAAAAGGAATCACAGTTTCAGCCTAATCTGTTGGAGTTATCTTAAGTGTAATAGATGTTGGAAATTTTCTGGCAAGCTTTAAAAAGCAGGTTTGAGAGTTTAACTCATGTCATCACATGTACATGATTTCCTCGAATGCATGGACGGTTTACAGAAATGAGTCTGCGTGGTGACAAAAGTGAAATTAAATCTGACAAGGAAACACAGGCCAAAAGTGTTTCATCTAAAAGTGAACATGTTTCCAAGCTGGTGAGGAGTTTCGGAGCAACACTAGATGTTTGGAAGTCTGCAGGTAGACTCTCTCGCAATCACAACAGGTGAAAAGCAGATTTTGGAATGATCCCCACTACTTTTTTGCTCAGCATAAAATTATCTAATCGTTTTAATAGTACGGGTCCAGCAAAAGTGAAGGGTCAAAGCCTAGACGAGAGCCTTCGCAGAAAATCATGTGAAGTGGGCATCTCACGCCCCATCATGTCAGACTCGGGGCTCTTGTTTATGATTGCAGTGTGTCTGAGTAAACAAATAAACAAACACAAAGAGCCTCAAACCCTGAGGCAGAATATTTGTGAGCTCCTGAACCCGAGGGTAGAGGCTGGTTTACTGCTACTGCTCAGGAGATTTACAGCCTGTTCTCCTCTGGCTCAGATAAGCAAATATTTGGTCTTGAGCTAGGATGATTTGTGCCTCGTGGTAACTGGTCCTCGGTCTGGAGTTCAGACCCCCCAGTCTGACCTAGAGGCAGTATGATCTCCCAGATACTGCCCTTATATGGAGAACACAGGCACCCAGCAGAGTCATGATGATAAGAGGCTGGATGGGCAAACCCCTCGTAGAGAAAATGAGGCAAAGGCATGGAATTCTCCAATTAGACAGAAAGAGTGTTTGTGAGTAAACAATGAACAACCCTAACGTATTTAATGGCATAAGAAGAGAGGATAAGAGCACCTTAGAATGTTTGACAGAGTTTTTCCTCTCCACTATCTGCTTACGTGAAAAGAGGCCACGCATCTGAACAGTAATGTCTGAATACTGCTAATTCTGTTCTGCTACAAATAGCACAGGCAAGAAAAGCTCCTGTAGTGTCACCGAGTACAGTTCTTAACACGTTTGACATAATCAGAACACAGAGTTTAATCACCAGCAGGTAAGGATTTCTATGTGACTGCCAAGACCATGTCAAGGCATGACATGCAACCAGTTCATTTAGAAAGCATGAGGCTCTACTCACCATCTCCACGCCCTGAGGGAACGCTGTGCCATCCCAGTCCTTTCTGGGGAAGCGCTGAATGATTTTGCCACTTCCCTCTCCTGAACCTGACAACAGAAACAGATAAACATGTTGATTTTGGAAACGCTGTGTACACTTTTATAATCAATCACATATAATTGATCGTTAATTAATAATTACCATGCAAAAAAAAAACACAACAAAGCATGTGGGCACATATGACAGACACAATGGTAATTCTTAGGCATTTGACATTTTTCGGAGAAAAACAGTACTTCAAGAGGACGTCAGCAGAATTCCCTTTACAAAAGGTCATAAACGCTCGACCAAATACTGTTTTCCTGATAATTTTCTTCAGACACCTTTGTATCCAATGCCTTCATTAAAAATATGAAGAAATCTGCCATTTTATTTTCATTTAGGCTAAATGGCTGCACTAAAACCTAAAGCATTAACTTCAAGTGCAAAAAAAAACAAAAAACAATGACCCTATCATCTATTAGCCTTGTGTCTTGTCTGGGCTACGTCATCTGAAGTGTTCCTCTTCAGGATTTCATATGTATACATAAAGTACTGCGCAAAAGTTTTAGGCAGGTGTGGAAAAAATGCTGTAAACAAAGAATGCTTTCAGAAATGGAAGTGTTAATCATTTATTTTCATCAATCAACAAAATGCAGTGAATGAACAAAAGAAATCTAAATCAAATCAATATTTGGTGGGACCACCCTTTGCCTTCAAAACAGCATCAATTCTTCTAGGTACACTTGCACACAGTTTTTGAAGGAACTCGGCTGGTAGGTTGTTCCAAACATGACTGTGTTTCAACCTCCGTGTGACACTGATGATCATCAGCACCTGTTTGGTAAAATTGGTTGATCATACACCGACTATAATCCTACATAATCCCTGACTTTGTGCAAGTGTACCTAGAAGAATTGATGCTGGTTTTAAGGCAAAAGGTAGTAACACCAAATATTGATTTGATTTAGATTTTTCTTTTGTTTGCTCACTTTGCATTTTGTAAATTGATTAAAAATAAATAATCATTATTAATATTCCTGAAAGCATTCTTTGTTTACAGCATTTTTTAACACCTGTCTAAAACTTTTGCACAGCACTGTACATACTTACGTACACTTTGAAAACTTTGCTCAACTCTTTCTTTCACACCTACTGCTAAAAAAAGCGTTAAACACAGCACACGGCCATGACCACAGTGGTGGTGGCCTAGTGGTAGGGTGCTTGCCTATGGACCTATGGCTCAAGCGGTCCCAGGTTCAAATCCCACCTCTAGCACTACCACCACTGGGTCCCTGAGCAAGACCCGCATCCCTGAGTTGCTCCAGGGGGACTGTCCCTGTAATTAAGAAATGGAAGTCGCTCTGGATAAGAGCGTCTGCTAAATGCTGTAAACGTAAATGTAATGCGACCCTTCCAGACACACCCCGGCAGCAGAACCAGTTGCAATTAAAAGCACATTTAAAATGTGCCACTGCTAGTTCTAATTTATTAGTGAAATTTCTGCCTTGCTACAGCTGCCCTGTATAATTGAAGCATTTCAGACTCAAAGCCGTGGACCACACAGGCACACGGTGCAGCCAGTGATGACTGAAGCACTAATAATGACTTATTCTGTGTTGTGTTGATTTTCACTACAAATCACTAAATTTCCTGTGAAGCAAAATCAGCCCATGAACTAAGCAATGGAAGCGCCATAAAATCATTTTAAATGGCTGAGCAGGGTTTTTTTATGGGAAAAAGAAAATCTAGATTGGACAGACTGCTTCCAAGTTACGTGCATAGTGCCAACAAATACCTCTGGTAAAAATGGGATGATGGTTTTGTCGTTGTATTTTGGGGTGATGGTTAGGGACTAGGCCCCAGGATTGGAAGGTCGTGGGTTCTAATCCTCAGGCTGCCCTGAGGTTCCTTTGTGCAGGGTAGCGTTCCCATCAGGAGCTGAATATAGCTGGCCCGTGGTGCACATGTGTGTATGGGTATCACGGTGTGCTGTTCTGCGTTTCACAAGGATAATTAGTTACTTTCACCTCACTTTCACTTAGTTTCAGTGATGGATCACGTCAGAACTTCAGTTTACCAAGACGCCTTTGGTATTAATGGGGATCAGTGTCTGACCTCACACATGCTCATTTGAATGAATGGGCACAAATTTCCCACAGAAACAAAACAATCTTTTGGAAAAACGTTCCAAGAAGTGTGGATGCTAGAAGAACCACAATGGGGGAAGCAACTCTAAATGAATGTCTATGGTTTAAGAATGGGATGTTCACTAAGCTAATACAGGTTTGATGACAGATGTACATATTAGGGTTATGTTCGACCTTTATTAATACCATCTGAATTTTAATAGTAATATTTTAGGGCTGTAGAGATCAGCCACTTTCATTATCGTTTCTGGCCTCTACCTTCCATTTGACCTGCACTGGACTAAAGATAGTTAATGTGCATTAAAGAGAACATTACCTGCGTAAATCCCCGTGACTGAATCTGAAGCTGGGAAATGAAACCAGGAATTTCATTTTGCCTAAGGTTGTGGAGTTTCCTGCAATTCATCACACTGAACAAACAGGGAGGGTGAGGTCAAGACGCTTAACTACAATCTGACACAACACTTAACATGCTAAATTTTATGAAATACTCCTGACAATATTTTTGAATTCACCTATATTCTGAATTACAGTCTGAGCACTAAAAATGTCTGGGAATTTCACAAGAAGCATTACTTCAGTGCCAAGTTTATTTTGTGTCTGTATATGTTTATGCAAGTGAGCTGGGTTATGCCTTTGTATTTTCATTTTCTTTTTCTCTTGGTAAAGATCATCATGTTTAGTTATTGTTTTTTGTTTTTTTTTTGTTTGTTTGTTTTTTTAAATATACAGGTTTCCTTCCATTAGAGAATAAAACCTAAAACGAGAACCTCGTCGCTCTTTTTATTGGGCTGGCAAGTTGGATCCTCCATTAGGAAAACAGTGTTTTATGTTCTAGCTAACTCCAGATAGGCAGTGATAACTGCACTTATTACTGAGGACTCTTTTCAAATAGTATTTAAATTGGAAAAGAGAAATACACTGAAAGAGTGCATTTCGTTAAAAAAAGAAAAGAAAACTTTAACATAAATAACTTTGGGGCAGTGGAGGCTTAGTGGTTAGAGACTAGGCCCCAAGATCAGAAGGTTGTGGGTTTGAATCTCAGACCCTTGAGCAAGGTCCCGTCCCCATCACTGCTCCCTGGGCAATTTCAATAGCTGCCCCCTGTTGCATGTGTGTTTATGGCTTAAATGCACAGGAAGCATTTTTTTGTGTGCTGTGTTTCACAATGACAATTAGTCACTTTCACTTCAACACCTGTTGCAGCTGGTTGTCATATGTTTTCTCAAATGCTCACAAAGTCTTAAACAGACTGTAGATTTTTGCTGACATTTAAAGTCATCAGCCAATCAGCTGAATAGCAACACCATGTGCATATAAATGAAAATGTAGGCCTCACACAAGCCTAACATTGCAACACCCTGAGAGCATGTCTACTTGTGACCACAACCTCTACCCCAGTGAAGCCCACATGTGACAGCTGAACGGTAAGTCACACAGCATGGTCAACTTCAGAACATCAAGCCAGAAAAGACACCATCAGCAGACTTCAAAACATCACCGTTCTACCATGATGGGCTAGAATCGCTTCTATCTTATCTTTTCCACATACACTGCCTTCTGAAAGCTATTAAAAAAAAAAAAACTAAGTTGCAAATCCATGAAAACAACTCAAAATGTCAAGTTTTGCTTTGAAGAACGCTCAGTACCTGTAGCTACACATTCGAAATAGAGGACTGACTGAGGAGACACCAGAATCCGCATTAAAAAGCATGGGATGTGACATAATGAGGTTGGTTGTGCTACCTTTGTTTAGTTACTTCAAATTAGCTCATTTATATTAACTCAATTTATCTAACTTCATAAGAAATAAGAGAAGGTAAATAAAAAAAATAAATAAATAAATTTGTGCAAGAGGAGTCACTTGTCGTCCTGCCTATAGATTCTGTTAATGAAAGCTGGCAAGGTGCCAGCAAGGTGAGATCTTGGACCAGCAAGGTGAGATCTGAGAAACCCCTCTGTGTTTCCTCATCGCAGCCGTTCAGTTTGCAAGAAAATGATTAGATCATCAGTAGAGGTTGGCGACTCTTTTGGAGCTTGTCAACTGATATTAAAAAGCTTTCTCAGCCATGTTGCTCTGGTGTTTTATCCAAACACAATAAACTGTGCAAAACAGCTTGTAACACATGCCACATCTCCTTCTTACAGTCATTATTACTTTGTATGAAGCAGTTTTCAGATAAAATATTTCAATTCTAAGTAAACACCAACACACACTCCAAAATACACAAACCTGAAGAGCTGATGCAAAGCAGTTGGAGGAAGGATTGATAGTAGAGGTGTAACTTTACAAACGAAAACAAATACATAATTTCCTCATCATCACTTTCGGGACTTTGCTGCTTCTATTCGAGACTCTCCTTAACTGTTTATTTGCTTTTACTTTTCACTTAACCTCTGCGTCCCTTGTGCCCCAGTTCATGTTACTGGCGATCATGTCAGCAGACGCCAGTGCCAACGCCTGCACTATTCGCTGATGTATGTGGATAATCTTGCCTTAACTCAAGCTACGAGCTGCTGAGTTGACTCTTCTATATCTTAATATGTTTATGTCCCACTAAAATTAAGACAGATATCGTTATGCAAAGTTTTTCTCTAGCTGCAATTTTTTTTACTTTAGATTGCATAACTTTGTTTTACATGAAATTCTACTTTTTAAATGGCGATAAGTGTTCCTTAAATTATACAATCGATAAACTTTTTATTTTACAGCACAATAGTTTTTAGAGAATTAAGTATGAAAAGCAAAAATACCAGGCCACCAAAGGATAGGAATTTGCTGAGAATAAAACTGCTTCCAGTGGTCCCTGACATTCCACCTAAAGATTACACAACGGCTAGAAAGAAACCAATCACTGTCAATAGACCGAATACATTGTGTATAAAACCAACATTCAAGCAATATTGTTCCATTAAATGGAAAACAAAACCGCGAGAGTTAACGGGAATCACACAATGGGAGCGAGAAGAGCAATAACACGTCAGGCAGAAAATAAGGAGGTAACTGTGTTGCCTGTGTTTAAGTTAACGTTATTTCAGCAAACAAGAACAAAGACAGGCTGAAAGAGGTACAAATACCTTTGCTGTAGTGAACAACTTTAATCCGATAACTGATACATGAGATACACAATCTGTTTAAAACACCGGCCGGAGTAGCAACACCAACAATAGCAGCTCCTGACAATGAATGAAACCGAAGCCCATAATGCAAATGATGTCATGGTAATTGGTGGCTATTAGCTCTCCTTCATTTAAGCCACATCAGTAATTTTGGTCAAGCTATTCTTATATAGTAGCAATTAAGCATTCAGTAAATGTTTACAGAAATAAAGCAAATAGAGTGTCTGACAGTACCCGTAATCAAACAGATGATATTGTTTTACTTTACCGTAAATATTGGAAAGAAAAGGCTACAGATAGAAAGATATCTCTTTCTAATTCAATTCAACTTATTCTTGTATAGCGCCTTTTACAACTAAGTTGCCCCAAGGCACTTTACACTGGTGGCAGATGATGGAACAGGTTACAGTAATAGATGTTAAAGCTGGACGACTACAAAGGAGAGGAACCAAAAACTCCACTATGTGGAGAAAAAAAAACCTCTGAGGGTCCAAGGTCACCCGGCTCCCCAACCCTCTTGGGTATACTAACAGTAAAAAAGTTAGTTTGGTTTTAAACTCCAGGAAAAATAACACTGACCCTGCTCCAAGCTGAATTAACAGTGAGAAATCCAGCAACTCATCACTTAAAATAAAAAAGTTATGGACTTTTCCTGAAGTTTTGGATGAATCCACTCAAAGAAGTCCAGCAAACAATCCAAACTGTAACACAAAACTCAGTCTTCCTGAATTTATCAGCAGAGATCAGAATGATTCAGGATTTTTAATATGTTCAACATTAATAAATAATCAGCTGGTATTTAACAAAATTAATGGTGGCTTCCTGTCACGTGTGAGGTTCAAGCTCCAACGCAACATCACCCACAAGTAGTTAACGCTACAGAAGATAAGCAACAGTGTTAAACACATTTCATGGACGTGTCAGGCCTTGGTGCGCACACACACAGACAAGAAGTTCCCTGCAGCTTTCATGATGGATGGCCGTGGTGCCAAAATGAATTTTCCGATCACCTTTTCTTTCACTGAACTGTCTTTCTGCTCATTTTTCACTTTGGCTTTGACGTGGATTCTGCTTCCTGTAAACATGCTGACCAAGGAACAGCAGTGCTGACAATTTTGTTTCTGAATTTAACGTAGACGAGCGAAGGACCTTCAAATAGGAAACGACTGGCAACTAAAATCACTACATTGGTCTACAAAATTATAAGCTACAACTGAAGTTCTGTTTTCTTCCTTAACCCCTAAAACTCTAACTCAACACAGACTGATGTTCCACACACTTTGTCAGTGTGTAGTGCATGTAATCACGTGCATTTCATGTTCTTCGGTTATTGACGCTTGTAGATTTTCCTTTGAGGGTCGGTGAGGTATAACTATATCCCACAAATGTGAATAATCACAATCTGAAAGAAAGAAAGTGACAACCCTTGTCATTGTGAAACGCAGCACAACACAGCACAGCAAAACCTATACACACACATGCAGCAGGGGGCAGCTATTGAAAGTGCCCGGGGAGCAGTGATGGGGATGGTACCTTGCTCAAAAGGTACCTCAGAGTAACATGAACATTGGGAGGTGTTGAACAGTTACCGGATTGCTGGGAAGCTACTGCAGAAGTGATAAAGCAGACTGCTAGACATGTACTTGGTGCGACATCTGGAAGGAAGAAGGAGGATAAAGAAACATGGTGGTGGAACAGAGAAGTCTAGGAGAATATACAGAAGAGGGAGGCAAAGAAGACATGGGACAGTCAGAGAGATGAACAAAGCAGACAGGTGTACAAGGAGATGAACCGCAGGGCGAAGAAAGCAGTGGCAAAGGCCAAAGATAAGGTGTTTGGTGAATTGTATGAGAGGTTGGACAGCAAAGAGGGAGAAAAGGACCTTTACTGATTGGCTGGACAGAGAGACAGATCTGGGAAAGATGTGCAGCAGGTCAGGGCAACTAAAAATTGTGCATTGTGCCTTTGTGGACTTGGAGAAAGCATATGAAAGGGTGCCTAGAGAGGAGTTGTGGTTTTGAATGGGGAAGTCAGGTACAGGGAAGTACAGTACTGTGCTAAAGTTTTAGGCAGGTGTGAAAAAATGCTGTAAACAAAGAATGCTTTCAGAAATATCAATAATGATTGTTTATTTTTATCAATTTACACAATGGTATTTTGAAGGACTATAGTCGGTGTATGATCAACCAATTTGACCAAACAGGTGCTGATGATGGGGCAGCGGTGGCCTAGTGGTTGGGCGTTGGCCACATGATCGGAGGATCAGGGGTTCAAACCCCTTTCCAATGGGTTGCCCTGAGGTACCCTTCAGCAAGCCCGTCCCGCTCCTCCCTGCGATGGGCTGGCGACCTGTCCAGGGTGTGTCCCCCGTCCTCGCCCTGTGTGCGCTGGGTTGGACACCAGCACCACCCCCCCCCGCGACCCCGTTTGGGACAAGCGGCAGAAAATGGATAGGTGCTGATGATCATCAAGGTCACATGTAGGTTGAAACGCAGTCATGTTTGGAACAACCTACCAGCCGAGTTCCTTCAAAAACTGTGTGCAAATGTACCTAGATGCTGTTTTGAAGGCAAAGGGTGGTCACATCAAATATTGATTTGATTTAGATTTTTTTCTTTTGTTCATTCACTGCATTTTGTTGATTGATGAAAATAAATGATTAACACTTCCATTTTTGAGAGCATTCTTCGTTTACAGCATTTTTTCCACACCTGCCTAAAACCTTTGCACAATACTGTATGTGAGAGTAGTTCAGGATATGTGTGATAGCAGTGTAACAGTGGTAAGATCTGCAGTGGGAGTGACGGATGATTTAAGTTGGAGGTTGGATTACATCAAAGTTAGAGAAGCACGATTGCGTTGGTTTGGACATGTCCAGAGAAGAGACGAGGATTATATTAGGAGGAGGATGTTGAAGATGGAGCTGCCAGGAAAGACCAAAAGAGGAAGACCAAAGAGGAGGTTTATGGACGAGGTGACAGAGAACATGCAGGTAGTTGGTTTGAAAAAAGATGATGTAGAGGACCGGAACAAATGGAGACAGTTGATTCGCTGTGGCGACCCCTTAAACCACTTAAACACATCAATCTGGATAACAGCAACTTCTAAATATAATAAATGTAAATAAGATGCTCGTTAACAGTACCGTCTTACCAGAAATCCAAACTGTACAAAATGAAAACCCACACATTAGCGACTTACCCTTGCTGATTATTATTGCATCTCTTTAATAATCTGTCAGTATAAAGCTGGCTGAACTGAAATGTGCCTAGCTAAATAAAGTTACTACTTAAGCCCGCACTGTTGTTGTACTCTGCTCGCAGCGGGTTAGCGCTGTTGCCTCACAGCAAGAAGGTCCTGCGTTTGAATCCCAGATGGGATGGTCCAGGTCTTTTATGTGGGGAGTTTGCATGTTCTCCCAGTGTCCGCATAGCTTTCCTCCCACTGTTCAAAACACATGCATGTCACTGGAGCTGCTAGACTGCACCCTTGAAATCACTGAATTTGAGTGTGTTTATCTGTGTGTCTACCCTGCGATGGGCTGGCAATCTGGCCAGGGTGTTTCCTCACCGTTTCCTGGGACAGGCTGCAGCACACCCCCGCGACCCTAATAAGGACAAGTGGCTATGAAAGTGAGTGAGTGTTGTCATACTGACAAAATATGGCAGCTGGCTTTATTCTTGACGCACCAGCACAGAATGACTTCAAATTATCTTAAAATATCTTCGGTCAACATATGATTTTCGTGACACACACACACACACACACACACACACACACACACACACACAGTCTAGAATCTAAATACGTTTTATGTTACTAAGATACTGTATTAAATCAGTTTAGTATTAAATCAGGCAAAGAATACATAAAGCCTTAAATTGAAAAATACAATTACAGTAAAAAATGCAAAAAAAAAAAAAAAAAAAAAAAAAAAAAAAGGAAAATTAGAGAAAAAAATGGAAAGTAGCAATAGTATGCATGTGAAAGACAAAAAGCATTAGGGCACATATACAGATGTATGAAGCTGAAATGTGCCAGGACATGTCAATAGTACATGGTGCAAATAATGGTGTATATTCTGGTAGCGCATGTCCTGATGATCCTGTCCAACTCCTCAGAATGTCGAATTTCTTTTCACAGTCATCATTAAATACTGTTATCATGAAGCGGAAATATCTCAAATTTAAAATATCTAAAAAGCTCAGGCACAAGAATATCAAGTCCTGAAGTGCGTAGTATGTAAAAATGATCTGTCATCAGCCACAACACCCACTACTGAATTCCAGCTTTTTCTGCAACAACTGTCAGCACAAGAACAAAGAAGTGTTGGTTGGAACCTTTGTTGGACTGTTTTTCCATGGCAACCACAGTGAATGAATTACCACACGCAAGTTTAGGATCATCATCATCATCACAGAAATGCCAACTGTCGGGTGGAGTGGGTAAGGTACATGCCATTAGACTCAGGAGTTGTGGAAATTCATTCTCTTCACTGATGAATCACTCTTCATCATCAGCTCTAATGACAGAATCTGGGATTGGTGGATGCAGGTAAATGCTACCTGCCCACTTGTACAATGCCAGCTGGAATGTGTGGTGGAGGCCGTTTTCCACTGTTTTGGGCTGGACTATTCAGTGCTAATAAAGAGTAATCTAAACGCTGTGACGTTTCGGAGAACTGTGCTTCCACCTTCATAGAAAAGGAAAAACGTACACACACCCCCACTTGTGTGCATCTCAGCACAGTTGTAGGCTGCTGCTTAAAGAGTTGACCTCTAAAGAACTCCTTGTTGAGCTGGGGAGCTGTAAATCTCAGAGACAGTCCCCACCTGTCACTGGGGCAACGGCCTGGTTGAAAGCAGTGGGCCAGTGATGACAACACATCAGGTGTCCATTGCCCATATTAACCGAAATCATATGCTGCAAATTCCGAAGTGCTTTAGTTCTGCCTCCAAGCCGTATATGGAGAAAATTATTCTTTGCATTCCAGAAAGTTACAGGCAAAAACTCATATCGCCCCACACGGTGGGATATCGTCCCCAGATAACATGGAGGGGCCAAGGGGCACCTTGATCCTGAGTCACTCTTACAAAAACACAGGGCTCAGAATTCCGAGCTGGTATTTTTCACTGTGTTCACACCATTTAAAAAAAAAAAAAAAAAATCACATGAAGACCAGCATAACAGGAAGAGACAATTAAACTGTTTACGAGAGCAGGCACATCTTATCTCAGGGTGAAACGCTTTGGAAAATCTAGAAACACATTTGCAAGAAAAGAAAAAGGGAGGGGAAAAAAAAAACTGGACAACTTTCAACACCTTAAGCAATACATAAAGCTTGTGGCATGAAAAATGTTTAAAAGTCAAAAGTTAGGCAATATCTGTTCATTTTGGGCAGGTAATTTTCCTCTTGCACATCGTTACAAGAAGACTCTGACCCAGCAACATACCTTACGGTGGAGTAAAGCACATCTGAAATGTCAAAAGGTGCGGCCTTGCTATGCATTTGAAGTAGGCAAAAGAGGAATACAGACTCCAGGAGGAGACACAGGGTTTAAACCCATTTAAATGGATCAATATGCTCAACCTTTTCACTTCAGCCTTTCTCTGACTGTCTTTTAGGGTCTGGTTACCCTCCATCTATTATATCCAGGAACAAGAAGAAGCAGAGCTGAATATGATGTGGAAAAACATGCAGAAGGCCTGACATCCTCGCATTTTATTACTGGCGCAGATTAGTCTTTTATTTCTGCGATTTTTTTTTTGTTCTGGATATACTCATTTATCTTGTTAGCCTTTCTCTCAGCAGCAGTTGTTCAAAATAAATCAGTGGAGGGAGATCAGGAGGCAGGTTTCACAAGTGCTTAGGGAGGAATTCGGAGTAGTTTTACGTCAGCATACCCGACATGAACTGGCCCAAATCACCAACAGGTGGGATACAGGAGACAGGTTGGCAGCTTCTGCTCCAGCACACTCTAACCTTCATCATAAGCGGCCTTTTGGAAAAATGTTTTCCTCGTCAGATCCATATTTCAATACCCAGTTTGACTTCCATTCTACATCAGCGTTATATAAAGACAAAGACAACATTCCAGTGGAAGGATGCAGAATAAAGGAGATGCATGCAAACGAAGATGCCACCGTTTGCACGGTAAAGGTCATCAGTGATTAGCAAATTTGTGATTTTCGAACGTCCACATTCCAGGAAGCAATGAAGATGATTGGTTGCATATCTGGAAAAAATAATCACAGGGAGAGGGGTGCAGCATCAAGAGTGTTCCAAATCTTGAAGGGCTATCAAAGCACACCAAGATGCACATTTATCAAAAGTTTGATCCACCTTGGTTGTATAAGGTCAGCCATGAAACCTGACAATGTGAATAAACAGAAGATAAGCAGCTTGAACGTTCTCCTTACACTGCCTGAACTTTGATTCCAAACGGCAAATGATCACAAAGATCAGGACTTACACAGCTTACAGACAATTGTTTCAACAAGTAAATCAGCTTAACCTCTTAGAAGATGCAGCGATGGGTGGGAAAAAGGAAGTACAGTGTACAGCTCTTACAGGGATAATCCTCCCCCAGGATCATGTACTGTACTGGGGCAGATTTTTGTCTGACAATGGCCACTTTCAGCCGTCCCAGTCAACCAAAACAAATACATTTAAATGTGTATACAGTATCACACAAAAGTGAGTGCATCCCTCACATTTTTGTTAATATTTTATTATATCCTTTAATGGGACAACACTGAAGATATGACACTTTGATGCAATGTAAATTTGCATTTTTACATAAAACAGTGTAAATTTGCTGTCCCCCCAAGATAACTCCACACACAGCCATTAATGTCTAAACCACTGGAAACAAAAGTGAGTGCACCCCTAAGTGAAAAATGTCCACATTTACGGCATTTAGCAGACGCTCTTTATCCAGAGCGACTTACATGTCCTAATTACAGGGACAGTCCCCCTGGAGCAACTCAGGGACCCAGTGGTGGTAGTGCTAGAGGTGGGATTCGAACCGGGGACCTCTTGATCCAGAGGTCTGTAGGCAAGTACCCTACCACTAGACCACCGCCACCCTACATTGTGCCCAATTAGCCATTTTTCCTCACTGGTGTCATGTGACTTGTTAGTGGTACAAGGTTTCAGGTGTGAATGGGGAGCAGGTGTGTTAATTTGGTTTTATTGCTCTCACACTCTCTCATACTGGTCACTGGAGGTTCAACATGGCACTTCATGGCAAAGAACTCTCTGAGGATCTGAAAAAGATTTGCAGCTCTGCATAAAGATGGCCTAGGCTAGAAGAAGACTGCCAACACCCTGACACTGAGCTGCAGCACGGTGGCCAAGACCATACAGCAGGAAAGGTTCCACTCAGAACAGGTCTCATCAGGGTCGACCAAAGAAGTTGAGTGCACGTGCTGTGTCATATCTAGAGATTGTCTTTTGAAAATAGATGCATGAGTGCTGCCAGCATTGCTGCAGAATTTGTAGGGGTGAGAGGTCAGCCCGTCAGTGCTCAGACCATAGGGTGCACACTGCATCAAATTGGTCTGCATGGCTGTCATCCCAGAAGGAAGTGTCATGGTTTGGGGCTGCATGAGTGCATCCGGCACTGGGGAGCTACAGTTCATTAAGGTAACCATGAATGCCAACATGTACTGTGACTGCAGGGCAGTGTTCCAACATGATAACAACCCCAAACACACCTCCAAGACAACCACTGCCTTGCTAAAGAAACTGAGGGTAAAGGTGCTGGACTGGCCAAGCATGTCTCCAGACCTAAACCCTATTGAGCATCTGTGGGGCATCCTTAAATGGAAGGTGGAGGAGCACAAGGTCTCTAAACATCCACCAGCTACATGATGTCGTCATAGAGGAGTGGAAGAGGATTCCAGTGGCAACCTGTGAAGCGCTAGTGAACTCCATGTCCAAGAGAGTTAAGGCACTTCTGGAAAATAATGGTGGACTCAAACAATTTTCACTTACGGGTGTACTCACTTTTGTTGCAATCAGTTTATACATTAATGTCTGTGTCTTGAGTTATCTTGAAGGGACAGCAAATTTACACTGTTATACAAGCTGTACACGGACTACTTTACATTGTATCCAAGTGTCATATCTTCAGTGTTGTCCCATGGAAAGGTATAATAAAATATTAACAAAAATGTGAGGGGTGCACTCACATTTGTAAGATACTGTACATCTAGAGACAACTTAAGAGTTAGCACTGTATCGTGTGCTTCTTGTGATAAACAACAATCAATTTTACTGCTTGGAGAAGTGAAGAAGATGATGATTATACATAATTATTTAAATAAAACAGGGGGAGATGTACAAACAGTATTTTTTTTAGCAAACACTGCAAAAGTAATAACATTACTTGCTCTTTAACAGGCCATAAGGTTGCTATTTCTAAAATGGAACATTGAAATTTAGATGAATGTGGCTCTATTAACAGGGAAAATGAGAGTAAAGTGCAGAAGGTGTTCCAGTAACCTGTACGTTCGAATGTCAAAGCCTGGTTATTCATAGAATGCCATTCATTATCTTTTCAAGAACCTAAAATGCTTTCTGTTTTAATAGCATGTGTCATGTTTCTGCCCTAGCAGGGCACCCCAGGCACCACGTTTTGCCTCAGGTGTGCCTCATTATTCTAAAGGTATATAGATCTCAGTGAGTCAGGCTAGAGCGCCAGCCACTGCGTGTCTTGTATGTCATTGTGGCTTGTGTTCCTATGGGTATAACATTTGGTTAATGCTTGTGGGTTTACATTTATGTTGGATAAACCCCTGTTCAGAAATCCCGAATAAGTGTTTACATCCAGTCCAATCCAAAACAATGTGACAGAAAGGACCAGGTCCTGGTCCCTCTTTGTCGATGGCTCCTTCAGGAGGGCGTCTCATCTTCGCTGCCGGATCCTGCGTCCACCTAAAAAGGCAGTCCCCAGTGGCCTCTGCTGGCTCCTGTATCCACCCAGGAGGGCAGTCCCCCGTTGCCGCCGCTGGGTCTTGGTCCCTCATCACATTCGGCTGTATCCCCATGGTAGTGGGGCCAGCCATGTACCCTACAGGGGAGGTGTTTAGTTCTTTGGCTCAGCTCCTGGCTGTGACACAGGTGTGCACTCCAGAAGTTACGCTTTACTGGGGGGGGCTTCTGTCATCCTCGTCATGCTTCAGGTGTGCCTCATTATTCTAAAGGTATATAGATCTCAGTGAGTCAGGGCAGAGTCGTCAGTCATTGTGGCTTGTTCTGAAATCCTGACTCAGCATTTACATCCAGTTCAATCCACTCAGGTGTGACTCAAGGTCTGGGGAGCATCACTATTTGTTTTTTCTTCAGAGAAAACTTCAGAAAAATATTTGCAAAAAATAAATAAATAAAAATTCTACACAGTGCAAAGAGCTGTACCTAAAAGTGAGCAAAAAAAAAAAAAAAAAAAAAACACAACAACACTCCGTCAACACTTTCAGCAATGTCTCATCAGGACACAATGTGTTCCAGAATTCCACGTCTGACCGCCAATAAAATCAAAGTGTTAATGAATATGCTTTGATGTGGTCTGCAGTTTTCCACTTTCCTGTGAAAAAGGTAAACACTTCCTTACCATTGAAGTGCCATTATAACTTATTCCACCAATCAGTGCCTGTGAGCAGTGCAGAATGTCGCACAGACAATGTCTGATGGCATCTGGCCAACTTCTATGTTCAATAAAGAAAAAAAGGCCATTTTACGCACGTAGATCTCAGTGAGTCAGGGCAGCGCCGTTGGTCACCATGATTAAACTTTCACTTTGTCCAGAAGTGGGTCATAATGCTCTTTTTATCTCTTGGGATGGGATTTAAGAGCTTCCACCATCTGCCCAAACATTTTCCTCTGTGATCATTATCTCACCTCATGCCTGCGTAGCCTGAACCTCAAAGAACCTGAAATTAAAGCCCAGTGTTTATTCTGACTTGAACTATAAATACAAAATAGAAAGTAATGGTAATTTGGAAGCTTCTATGTTTTTTTTTTGTTTTTTTTTACTTGACAAAAATAAAAATAACTTGACAATACAACTAAATAAAAGTAAAAATCCCATTCTTAAACATTTAACATCCGGAATATTTACAGAACTGTATTCATTTCCACTCAACAGCAAAACAAACGGGAGTTCCTCCTGAAGCATACTTTTTCAGTGAGAGCTGTCACCATCAAATATTTGTTCCTGAGTAATCTGGTCAGATTTTGAGATTAGTTGAATAGAAGTAATTATAAAAGAACACGTATTGTTTTACCCTCACTACAAACACACACTCATGAAACGGTGCTGCTTTGGGTCCCCTCAAGTTTGTGATGCTTACGGGATCATTCACACCCTTAGCACCATAATAAATACTCGATTCCCTGTTTATCACTACAATGGTTACTACGCCAATCCATCAAGGGTGAACATTTTTTTTATTGATTCATAACTGATGACTGAAAAACTTCTGTTCAGTTTTTCTCACTTATTGGCAGTACCTTTGGACTGCTGTAGTCAATTCGCTGGCAATTTGGGAACAGACAGGTGACTACAGTCACAATACTGCGCATAGCTGGAGGGGTTACCAAGATGTAGATCTTAAATAGCATAAACATTTAGTGTGCTAAAAATGTTAGCATGCGTAAGAAGCAGTTCTTGGGGAACATGTCGGAACAATGCATTGCAAGGCAGGCTGCACTGCTCACAGGAGTGCGACGAATAAATCAACGAGCAGCAAACTAACAAAAGCATAGTAACATAGTAACAACAGCAAAACTGAAAACTACAGCAGGATTCCAGGATCTGGACAACAGCAACAAGTGAGAAGAACTAAACTTTCAGAGGATCTGGAATCCATGACCCATGATTCTGAAGATGTTCGGAGTCCATACACTCACTGGTGGGAACATTAAGTCATTGTCTTTTAGCCCTTAACCCTTTTGTAATGATTTAAGTGTTCAGGGCTGTGTGAACGCTGCAATTAATGTCTCTTAATTACTTAATGTTTATTTTGAAAGGCTTATTTTGTCCATATATAATTGCTACATTTCTTAAATAAAACCTTTTTAGGGTCAAATTTGAGCAAATAAGAAAAATGTGAGTAATTATTACTAACTGCCCAAAATAACACAATTAATCATAACCATTGCAGCAGAGCAAAATATTAGGCCTACCACCATCATCACAAATACTTCAGTTTACAGTTTGAACAAGAAACCCGAATCAGGCAATCTGTCAGCAGCTCCCAGTTGCTGGAAACACTATCCCAATGTCCCAAAAACCCAGACAAACCCAACTTCAGTCATGATAAGAGCAGTCGGTTTAAAAAATACAACGCGAGCCAATACAAATGCAGCAAAGATTCAAAAGAAGCATCAAGTATATGGCTACAACCAAGTGTTTAAAATCATTTGTCTTTGTAATAGAGGGGGGAAATGTTATTGACAGTTTATTAATCTTGCATAACAGCAATTTTCCAGACATTTTTGAAAATTGTCTACCTTTAGCATTGCAATGTGCAGACAAATTAGTTTTTAAAGCTACAGCCATCTAAAACTACAGCCATATAAAATTACACTAAGAAGGTGAGCCAAGAAAACATCCTTCATCCAAGGAAAGATCCAAGAGTCAAAAAGTCTGGAAGAGCACACAGAAGAAACTCCAGTAGGGGAAGACTCTATAACTGATCTTAACATTGTACCAGAGCCCTTATGTGGAGAAATTCACTTCCTGCCCAAGGACCAAAAAAAATTACAATAAAGAAAAAGTCAGTAGCATATGGAAGCATTTTAAAGCGCTCCCTCCTCAGCATAAAGAGCTCGGAGCTTCTGAGTATGCCCGAATTATGCGATAAATTTTTTTAATACTTCCACTCAAAATAGCAAGCTTTCAGTCAACACTGAAGCTGACCTTGTGATATGGACTGGGATGCAAGTGGCAGACAAAAGTTCCACCACGTTCTCAGCAAATTACGATTTATTGAGCAGCATGTGCCAAGGAGTAAATTTACAACCAATAAAGGGGTAACAGTACACCTACGGAATATGCTAAAGTAGCCAAGTGTGTACTTTTATATACTCTCTAAACACAAACATATAAAACTTTATGGATCAAATGAGACATTTGCTCTTGCGGGGAAACCTGCACTGTTGCCAGCCTTATTTTCCAACTAGTTTTGGCCACATACCTAAAAAGCCCTGCTGACAACAGGCTGCACTTTGCACAGTGATGCATCTGATGTCCATGTTAAAACATTTTTTCATGATGCCTCCTATTCATCCAAAAGGAGAGACAGCTTTAACTTGAGCAAACATGCTGGGACATAAATTCTAAGTTGCTCTATTCCCAAAGTTCTCAATTTTCCATGAATATTCACATCACAAGAGTTTAGTTTAAAGCATATTCAAAAAACATACTGTATTGTAGCTAGGAAGGGTATGCAATATAACATTAATTACTGTGATAAATTACACCACAATAACAATTCATAAGCCTGTTGTGGATATTGTCGGTACTTAAACTGCTTTTCATCATGAGAAAAAAAAATTGCGATATAATAAAAATGTGTTTTTCCATTTGTGATGTGCATTGTGCAAAATGTGCAATTAAAAAAACGATATTAGCAATCAAGATATGTTTATATACGTGTGTCATTAAAGGTGGACAACATGGCAACTACATAACAGCACAATGCTTTCAATAAACCCAGTGTCACAATGATGAATTGAACAAAAATGAAGCAGTACGGTCACATCAAATATAATCAATCCAAAATTACAAAAGGTTCTAGTTCACATTGTGCGTTAACGGAAGGACTAATTATCCTGTCTCTGTAAAGAAAAAAGTTGCTGGTTCACAACAATGCTTTTTGATTTATTGTGATGTATATTATCATAACGACAATGCATATTGTTATTCATGTGGCATCACTAGTGCTTATTTTCTCTTACAATGCATTAAACCTCAGAAAAACTTCTTGTATATCAGAAAATGTTTTCTTATGTTCTTTTTCTGTTATATTTAGCCATATCAGACCCACCTGGTGGCTCTGCACAGACATGTAACATTAATGCTGATTGTAATTTGGCCTTTACAATCACAGACCAATGGCCACTGCTGTTCAAAACTCAGTCCCAGTTAACTTCACTGGCAACTCACATGCTAATAAACAGCCAGGTCTTCCCTTCTGTTTTACATGGAGTAATTTTTAGACAGGCTTTCCCCCAAAATCATCTCCTCGCATTTAGAATGCTATGCATTTCCTGCCCTCCTTTCAAAAACTCAGAGCCACTGCTCCGGATGCGGACGTGGAGTGCAGGCAACAACGTCACTGCCGTCAATAACAGTAGATGAGAATGAGTAGGAAAAATAAACCATGTAAATCTGGAGAGAGGAAAAGCTGCTCTCAGGGGATATTCCTCTACTGACATGTACTAAAAACCAAAGCAGGCTTCACTCAGGCAAAGACTCACATCCATTTATTATCTTTGTTTAATGGTTCCGGCAGCAGGCTCTGCTACGCAAATGAGATGCCGGAGTCCAGTGCTAGCCACGCCGGTGCCAGGGACATTTTGTTCCCCCCCACACAAAAAAACTGTTTGTCTCTTTAGTGTGTAAGCATGTAAGCTCATGATAAAGGGACAGCATTTACCTATTCATGCAAACCACGGCCTTCAATTCACATCAGGGCCTCAGCTGCAGTGGCTCTTTAAGTCAGAACTCTGGAGAGAGGCCAGAGCTGCTGGCCCACTCACTGTGCGCCCAGTAAAGGCTGAACAATGTTTACCCAAAGATATGCCTCTTAGGGGAGCAACAGCAGTGACCAAGAAGACTGATCACATTATCTGAGCGCCATGCATCACAGGGGAAGGCTAAGTAAGCCTCTGTTTCTTTATTCGGTTGCTGCGTATCCTGGAGAAACAAAGTCTGAAAATGAAATCTGCAGCACTCTTTCAGCTACTACCTCAAATCTCACACAGAGTTTTCCAAGAAGCGATACCAAATCACCCCACATTATCAATAGGAATGTAGAGTCTGGACAGCCGGTCATAAATTCTCCACTTGCATAACCTAGATGAAGCGAGTGAAAAGAAAGAGCAACACATTTCCACAACCATTTACATTTACAGCATTTACCACACGCTCTTATCCAGAGCGACTTCCAATTCCTCATTACAAGGACAGTCCCCCTGGAGCAACTCAGGGTTAAAAGTGTTGCTCAGGAACCCAATGGTGGAAGTGCTGGAGCCTGCGACCTCTTGGGCCATAGCCGAGTATTCAACCACTACACCACCACAACCGCCATCCAGTTTGGGGCAGCAACAGGGATTTCAACATTCACTGGATTCATGTCCAGTGATAAACCGCCTCCGTGGGATCATTAACACATGATTAGCTCGCCTGCAGCTTAAACTTTCCACATCAGGAGAACAGAGGAGAAAAAAAACAAGAGAGCATTTTGCAAAAAAGCAAAGCAAACTGAGGTTTCTCTGCACCAACTGGGATTTCAGCTCTACTATGCAGGACTCATAATCATGCCTGTTTCCTCTTGGTTTGGGCTGAGCATCCGCTTTCCACAACAAAGGAAGCTCTCTCTCTCTCTCTCTCTCTCTCTCTCTCTCTCTCTCTCCCCCCCTCACTCACTCTCTCACTCACTCACTCACTCACACACACCCCACCCTCTCGCTCTCCTGAGCCAGTCCTGCTGGGCTATCCAGTCACTACATGACATAAACAGACAGAAAAATCAATGACATGCGCATTACCCATTAAAGAAATCAATCAAGTTCTTAATAGGACATGAACACACACATCACTAAGTGGTCCTTTTAACAGGAGACCTACTGCTGCAAGTGCAGAAAATGTGGAACAGGTTATTGACCAACTTCTAGGGAGCCTGGAGGATGTTCAGTTATTTTTACAGTTAAAATGCAGAAGCAATCTTTTTTTTAAATCACACAAGACCTTTACCTTGTCTCTCAAACCCCCCAACAGGTCCTGGTTAGGACCCAAACAAACACACAAACAAACAAACAAACACACACACACACACACACACACACAGAGAGTAGGACGTGACAGGCGCTCACTCCTGCATTAGGTTGTTAATTATCATTCAGGGTTTCTCTGACACACACCATGCTGGTGGAGTTTCTCCTGCAGCTCGGCTCTGAGGTAAATCTCAGTTAGCCTCAGTGCTAACTCGCTAGCGCTGTTAGCTGACGGGCTCCAAAAAACCTCGAATTTCCGAATAATGTGAGGCAACCTACCCGTTTTCTCCTGGTCATATCCAACGACAATGAAGTAATCTGCCAACCTAGCCATGCTTGCCTCTTTTCTAGAAATCCTCCCCCACAATTCAGCATTTTTCTTTCTTCAAAAGCACAGCCATGTTTGACACAAACGTCGTCAGGGCGCATGCGCGCAACTCCAGGCTGCAGCATGGGCGTGGGCCACTCACCCCCTGGCCGCCCTGCCTGCTGTCCTGCAGGACTCTGTCGTTCTCCCTGCTCGGCTCCTCGATGATAGAGCTCTTTTCACTCATCCTCTGCAGTAATCTGGCTTTGCAGGACCTGAGAGTGAACCCTTACCCCAGCTCAGGACCCATCTCACACACACGAACCCTTGGGGAAAGAGAACCCTGCAATACATACAATGCAACCGAGCAATCCTGTCCTCATTTTGTGATGGGATTCTGCTGATACATGAGTGGCCATTTGGTCATGTAGTCTGATCTCACCACTGATGCTTCTCATTCTCTTTCAGTCACTGAGAACTGCATTGGACTAAAGAGACTCTATCCAGCCTTCCTCTCAAGGCCATTAGGATGCTGATTCCATCCTCTCCCCACCACTCAGAAAGTTCTCAGATGCTCAAACACCACTCCACTACTGCAAGCCGGCTTTCAGTGGCTGCAACAGTGGTCCAAACTACCATCACCAAAGATCAGCTCTACTTGATGCCCAACTTCTCAAAATGAGAAGAATCTCTTCGCTGTCTCACCTCCTAAGTGGTAGAACAAACTACCCCTGACAATTAGATCTCTTAAGATCCTTGCTGTCTTCAAATGGTGACTAAACCACATGCTATAAAAGTGTTTTTAAATGTGATCTTAAGATAAAGAGTGCAAAATGTAAAGGATGAAACCAAATTACCACAAACTGACATGGTTTACTGAAGATACAAAAGAAGCAACCATCCATTGCATGTAGCTGATGTATAAATGTTAATTCCTTCTTTTATATTAAACCCAGTAATCGCTAGTAGTTAACTATTGATGTCATTGCATCCTTTTAAAGAATGACTCAACCATATTTACACAATTCCTCCTGAATGTTGTAGCTGGTCAGTCACCACACACTGTTGAGTATAAAAATATATCTTTGGCTTATCTTTGTATTAGACCTATGAGCCTCAGTAATGTCACCTCTCATTGGGCTCATGGGTCTAATTTTAAGTAGGCTTGCAGTATGGCATGAAATTTTGGCATCTTTCATTTTAAATGTGATGTTGTGGCATTTAATTGATAACAACATGTCATTTGAGAAACCACTTAAGCAAGTCTGCTTCTGGTTTTTGTGTGGTGTAAACTGGGAAATACGAACTTGCACTCAAAAGTTACTTCTAAAAGTGGGAAACTCAGGATTGTAGACAGTACACAGATTTACCAGATGTAACATAACACAGCTGGACCTTTCCAGCAGTAAACATGGCAAAGTTGAAGGTGATTGAGAAAAATGCACTTAATGGTTTGTGTTTTCCAGTATAACAAAGCAGGGAATATCTTATGAGCGCTACTCATACTAACTAATTTACTTTCGGGTATGTACAGCTTTCTGATGACCACCCATTATGAAGTGAAGTGAAAGTGACAATCTGTCATTGTAAGGACACAGGACAACACTCAGTGAACCCCAAAGAAATGCAGCCTCTGCATTTAACCCATAAACACACGTGCAGCAGGGGGCAGCTATATAAAGTGCCTGTGGAGCAGTGATGGGGATGGTACCTTGCTCAAGGGCACCTCAGGACAACATATGGGAATCAAACCCACAACCTTCCGATCCTTGGGGCCTGCTACCTAACCACTAGGCCACCACTGCCCCATATATATGACTAAAGAAAACCCTGATCATAAATTGTTTGGCAACTAATCTATACATCAGTACAACTCTTCTGTGCATTTCTTGAATAAATTTTGAGCAGAGATTAGAACCTGCAGCTGTTATTCCAAACGGGACGTCCTGAATCCAAAACCTTTTGCTCCTGATTTGAGTTTCAAGCCTGGAATACTTTAATGGTGCCTTGAAGTCTACTGTATTACATAGAAGTAGAGATTCTGTCTCTTTTTTTTTTTTTTTACCCTGCTGCCCGACAGGTCTCCTTTATCTAAAAAGTGCATCCGTTCTAGCGAGAATATTTGTCTGCATGTGTGTTTATTATTTTGAGCTGAATGCTTTTCCAGAGAATAGAATGCCCTCACACTAATGAACTGCTAGTGACCTGACCTGCAGCACAATCCACCTTTAATGCAGGGGCTCTGACTTAAATGTTAGCATTCCTTCAACATGTCTAATCATTTTTCATACTTATTGCAAACTGAGTCAGCAAACAATAACCATATACGGACTGAGTCACAAACAAGCTGATAGTGCCGTTAGCCTGTTGCGCAATCTCTCAATCAGTCCATAAAAGGATAAACTGCTGATGGCGGGGGCTTCAATTAGCGTTACCAAACACTCAGCACCCGCTGACTGTAATGTAGCCCATGAGTATCGTGTTCTGTAATAAACAGTCATGTTTGTCTGTCACTGGTCAAACAATCACAGGAAATTCCAGCACTTCCAAAAGGGTGATGTGCACATGGCAAGCAGTCGATTGATCGGATCCGAATGTCAGACGTAATCTATTTGCATTCCAAGAAATCGAAGCCTCCGTTTATCCAGCGTTTAAATCCCAGCTGTCACACCTACTTGTCTAATGCTTATGTTGTAAGACTTTCCAGATACTTCCAGCACGCTCAAGTTTGAAATAATTTTGGGCCAACAAGAAGGTCAACAGCGACGAAGGAAAAAAGAAACGAACATGCACAGCTCAAACCTAACCTCATCAATCACAGCTCAACTGTGACTTGAAGGTTTTGCAAGGTGATAGGGCAGAGTAATCCTAATGGCATTTTGGGGATTTTTTTTTGTTGTTTTTAAAATATACAACCCTTAAGGGCTTGTAATCAACATCCCCTTGAAGACCCTCACCGACACTGTGTTCACCCACATGTCTTTCATTTTACTTTTCTTCCGATCTGGCGAAATGTTCTTTCTGGTTCTGAAGCAATTTCCCCATTTAAGCATGACAGATATGGAATACTTTTAACAGCAGCTTTGCCATCAGTGGTTTCCAGCTTAACAGTCTAATTCTGAGATAATGCCATATCCCCAGAAGGTCGACAGAGGGAAAAAAAACGACTGACTTGTTCTAAATAAATCCATTAGCCTCCAAAAGATTCCAGGATACAAGATATACTGACAGTAAATGTGATGTTCGGTTCAGTGTTGCATCATATGCCTAAATCCAATCACATTGCTCAAGGGAATGCAAGAAAGGAAAGTTGCAGAATGGGGTGAAAATAGAAACTGAAATTGTCGGAGTATAAAAATGATCTGTAATTCATCACGTTAGCTTGTTTTGTAATGGGTGTCGTTACATAGTGGCTGTTCTCCCAAAATGGTTTGGAGATGTGCTGTTTGTTGGGGTCAAAGTTAATCATTTCCAAATGAAATCCAGATTTTATACAGTGTGTCCTCGTTTTGGTCCTTTTCTTCGTTCGCTTGTTTTTTTTCCCACCCAAATACTTTAGACATGAGCAATGTTACCAGCCTCTCAGAGGAGCAGGATTCTTTCAGTTGTTTAGTTTTTTTTTTTTCTTGGTTGAATTATAGATTTGTAGAATCTGGCATTTGAAATGATGCAGATGGCATCCTTTTTATAGGATGTTTTTTTTTTTTGTAGAATTACTCCAATCTGGGTTTGTTTAACACAAGGAGTACAGAAAAAGACTTTTTCATGAACACACTGATGTTTGGAGCTGCAGCATAGTGAAAATACTGGTTGATGGTTGTTGGGGGCGGGATTGGGATGAGTCAGCCCCTCCCACATACACTATAAATGCCCTTACACTTGGTGTGGAGAGTCAGACTATTAGCGGAGTGTCACAGCTGCGTTTCAGAGCGAAGGGCAAGCTAAGGAGCCACTGGATTACTGCCTCTGCACAAACTCTTGAGTGAAACCTACAGCTTCACAGGTATGGATGCAGCACTTTCTCATAGCGGCTGCTCTTTGCCCTCCAGCTGATGTCTTGAAATCTGTTGTCTTCTTTAGATCAGGGCTGATGTGTGCTTTATTTAAAACAGACGTTTTGTGGGTTAGAGATTTAGTGTGCATGTCCAGTCAAGTCACTTCATTAATTTTACAGGTTTAAGTCTTCCATTATCCAGCACTGCCATTTTGGCTTCCATCGTTATGTTCTGGATATAGTATATTAAACTGAAACACTGCATAAGAGATTAAAGCTCATCTGAGGTTTGGTCATCCTCTGTAGCCTTTGTCCTGAATTGTGGTTGTAGGTTTACTTATTTGTAAAGACCATGACCCCCGGCTTGCCATTTGAATGTGTGATGAGGGCAAACAGTCCATGTTTCGGACCTTTGTCACAGAGTGGGAAAACTGCAGGCAGGTAGATGGCTTCTTTTCAAACCTGATGCAAACTAATCTTGTTCATTTCTTTTTTCAACAGATTTCAAGGCAAAATGAACCTGTTCCTTCTGTCCCTCTTCTGCTGCTGCCTGGTCACTGTCACACCTGGTGTAGACAGTGCAAAACTCAACCTCAGCCAAGTTTTGAAAAGGAGGTAAGTTACGAGCAGTGGACTTTATTGTAAATCATTTTGTTGAACAAAGTTTGAGACATTGGTGGCTTGGTTTGCAGCATTTCTAATGGGCTTGATGTTTCTCTTGCTGATTAGTGTCTGGCTACAAAGATCGAAAAGGGATTTGAGCAGCCTGTCTGCTCTGAGGGAAGCAGACCCTAGGCAGTTTGTTAGACCTGAAGATGTCAAAGACACCCTGCTTCCACATTCCAGGTAAGACGTTTTATGAGTGATATAGATCTATTATTATTGTTATTATTATTTAACTCTATATATGGCCCAGTATACCACTAGTTTATGAAACTTGTCAAACAGGAGCAGAAAAGTAAACAAGGTTTATCTTACTTGGCAAGATTTCTCCCAGATTTATCAAACTGCTATTAAGATTATTCAGTACCTGCTATGCATTATTCAATAACTATTGTGTGCAATTAACATCTAAGGCAGATAGTTTGAAGAGTGAGGAATAGATGTCTGGACCCCTTCAAAAGGTTGTTAGAACTCAAGGGCCTAAAGTAAACCAGGGCTATAATTTGCAAGGCAAATACAGAAAAGGAATGCACTGAAGAAATAACCATCCAATCTTTCCTCTCTTCCCTTTCAGTACCAGCCACATTGGCATGAGGACAAAGCGTTCGAAGAGCACCACCAACCAGTCAAGGAGGTTCGGCTGCTCCCTGGGCACCTGCAGTGTTCACGACCTGGCCTACCGTTTGCAACAGCTCAACAACAAGAGTATCGCCAGTGCCCCCATGGAAAAAATCAGCCCACTGGGCTACGGGCGGCGACGCAGGTCTGTCCCGGAGAGGAGGATGACCCTGGTGTGGGAGGAGGAGAGAGGTGCGCTGCGGCCTGTATGGAGGCTGAACAAGCTGGAAGCACTGCTCAGACGGACATGAGCGTAACAGGTAGCCACGGAACGGGATGGAGGGGGGAAGGAGCACCCCCGCCAGGCTTGCCGGGCCAACCTCCGAAATTCTACACATGCCTCAGACTCCTGCCAAGAGCTTCTCTGGCGCATTCTTATCCAGAGCTGAGCAGCCAGGACGAAGAACGCCGGGCCTCGCTGGAGGAGGCATGGCCAGAGCTCAAGCGCAAAAACAACAGCTGTTCCACTAAGCACTGTGAAAGGGAGAGAGACAGAGGCACAGGGAGAGAATGAAAGTAAGAGTCTGTGAGAGAGCAATCGAGAAAGTAAGGGTCTATGAGAGAGAAATCGAGTGAGAGAGAGAGAGAGAGAGAGAGAGAGAGAGATAAAGATGCTGTGGTCAAGCACTGGAGCCATGGCGAAGCACTGAGTGTGAGTGTAGACATTACTGCAATGACCCCTAGCATCATGGACTGACCACAGGCACCGGTCAGAAGAACAAACCCTCATATGGGACAGAACATTTAGCGTCTTCTCGCTGCTCCTCAGTTGGACTATTTGATGGGATTACTGGACTCTTATGTCTTCCCATATGCTCTCTCAGAAAAAAAAAAAAACCTTTGGAAGGTAGCTGATTTATCTGGGATAGATGCAAAGCAATGGTTCTGGAGATGGACTTTAAAAAATAAGAAAATGAAGCTGTTTTCTGTCTCAAACCACCTTTTTTTGGACACTGTATGAGGGATGATTGCATTAGATTATAGGAGAAATGCCTTTGCCAGTCCATAGGGATTGTACTCTACTTGAACATTATTATTTTTTTGTATAGAGATATGTGCAATCTATATGTATTTTTTTTTATTATTGCCAGTATATGTATATTTGCAAGACAAATGTCTGGATACTGTTATTTAATTGTTTTATACTACTTTTTACTACTTAAAGAGAGCTATTTTTGTACAGGAATAAAACCAAAAATAAGGGCATTGTACCTATGTTGTCTATTATTCATTTATTGTCATAAATGTGTTATTGTTTCAAGCTGTGGTCAAAGAATTATGTCTTATGATGTCTGTAATAATATATTTGTAAATGGGATTATTTTGTCATGTCAGAGTAACATTGTCTTCCAATAAACGTTTTTGCATAAATCAAACCTGACCTTGTTGAGCCTCGTCTGTTCTGGTTCGCAGGAAGAGAGGGTGATTAAACAAAAGTGCTCTCTCTCATCTGCAGCCACACACTTTTACTTCTCACTGACTTTTACATGGCAACTAAAAGGTAAAATGTGTGGAATTGATTATGGAGTGAACACACATATCAGATTTATGGAAATTAGATTTGAGCCATGCCTTATGAACCAAGCTTTCATATTATTCAGCAATAATTGGGTTGTGGGGGGTTCATAGGGATGCCGGGTCACTTAAAAACACAAAAGTATCATTTCCTTTAGCCTTTAGTTTTCACTTAACAGGTTTAAAAGTTGGCTCTGCGTAGGTGTATATGTGTAGGACATATATACAGCATAGTGTGACCCTGGAATAGTGGCAAAGTTTAAACTAGGCCTAGGCTGAGAGCGACATTTGACAGAAGACAGGCAGTCTCCAAGGATGTTGTTCTCTGAGGGGGGCATGGGGGTGAATTTTGCAGCATTCCTACGAGAGGCCTTTGAAATATGGAGTGAGGCGCACCATAGGACGCTCCTATTAAACACATCATTACCATTCCTCCCTTAATGAGAAGGAACTTCAGCTATGCAGCTTTACTATGGTGCCCCTGCTGTTTTAATGCAAAGGCCTAAAACCATTCACCGGTTCATTCAGTAGAATATAGAAGATTATGGCAAATCAATGGGGATCTCTTTTTTTTTTTTTTTTTGGAGCACTAAGAACTAGGTCCACTCTAATCTAACCTGCAGAGTGGTTATCCTGCAAATACTCAATCCATCCTCTCATTTGTTATTTATTATTCGAGTCATTGCCACGTTCTTTTCCTGTGTCCAGGCAATTTTTAATTCCCTGAACCACCTTTCTCAATTATGTCTCACACAATTTTCCCCTATCAAATCAAAAAAATAAAAAATAAAATAAAATCTACCTATAAAGTCTGAAGCAGCTATAATGGTGCTAATCTTTGCCAAGGTCTGACCATTAAAAAGTCATGCCCAGGAAGAAATTCTTAACTTGTTCTCTATAAAGTTTCCTTATCCTCAGGCTATTTGAAAAGCAAACACACATCTGGCCAAAACCTACTAATGGCTGTTTATGCTCTGGCTTAGCCTGTCTGGTGTAAAAGGCCAAAATGGCCAATATATAGGTGTTGGATTCGTCCTCTTCTGGGCCTCATCAGGGGATGTATGTTGTGGGATGTATATCGGATACAATGAGGGCCACTGAACTTCCTCTCTGACACTTACTAAGTGGCCAGTAATGACCTCCTGATGATCAAGGGTTCTCCAGGGTCAGTTTAGGGGTAATGAATTGCATCAGGGCTGTTCTACAGCACAGTGAAAATATGTGAGTAATGTGTAAGCAGGGTTTCCCAATCTATAAGATTAGAGCACCACCTAGTGTAGGGGATTGTCATTGATACTGTTATGTCTGTGGTGCTGGTCTAGTGGTAGGATACTTGCCTATGGACCTATAGATCAAGAGGCCACCGGTTTGAAGCCCACCTCTAGCACTACCACCATTGGGTTCCTGAGCAAAACCCTTAACCCTGAGTTGCTCCAGGGGGACTGTGCCTATCATCAGGAATTGGAAGTCGCTCTGGATAAGAGTGTCTGCTAAATGCAGCAAATGTAAATGTCTGCAAATAGACTTGCTGGGCTCATAGCTGGCCTCATTTTAAACTCATGTAGAGCCATGGTAACAAATCCCTGATGTTCTATCTCTGTCCTTTCTTTCAGCACTTCATAAATGTCACATTCGCTTTATACTGTGGCCGTTTATTCTCCGTTTTCTGATTTATAACATGATAACATTTTAGCTGGAAGGAAAGAACCCAGATTTATTCAAATTATCCAGTTTGGTTTTTATGGGAATAGAATCTGAGCCCTAAAAGAAACTTTGATTTCTTTTAAGTTAACATGAGGAAATGACTTCAACTTTGACAAAACAAATTCAAAGGCATGACAGGATAGTGCCAGTAAATACATAAGCTCCAGGTAAAAAACAATGAGTCACCAAGGTGTGAATGCCCAAAGGCTCTGCTGGATTGTATTTCACAACCTATTAAACATCTTGTCTTCTGCAAGTGTTGTACCTTTTTTAATGCAGAGCAAAGTGAAAGCTTCAAGTGAGATTAATTTAATTTTTCTTAGAGTCGAAGCTATATAAGATGAGCTTATGCATGCAGATATTAAAAAAGATATGCTTTTATGAGGGCAGCACGGTGCCGCAGTGAGTGTACCGTCACCTAACAGCAAGAAGGTCCTGGGTTCGATTCCCCATCTGTGTGGCATGTTATCCCAGTGTCTCATGGGTTTCCTCTAGGACCTCCAGTTTCCTGCCATGGTTCAAAGACATGCATATTGGAGAGACTAAATTGCAACCTAGGTGTGATGACAGTGAGATAAACTGGAGGAAGATCTTTCCTAGTCTCTAAACTGCTACAAACATCTAAACGAGCTAATCTGTAGCTCATTGGAAAAAAGCATTATCGTTGTTCTACTTGTGTGACAGCAGCAAAGCCACCCATTCTTTCCATGCATAAACCCAACAATTCAATTTCAAAACTACACCAGTGTACAACAAAGATAAGATAAGAAGCAGAACATGGTAAGAATCTAAGGAAAAGTTAACAGTGAGCAATGAAACACTTATATATGTTGGCAAAGTGTCAGAAAACTGCACTCTTACTTACTTGGCACCTGTTGACTCTCACACATGACCCCTTTGTTCAGTTCCAACCCTCCATATGTCTCCATCCTAGGCTGCATCTGCAGGTGTTTATAGGCTCTCATTACAGAGATGTGAGTGGTCTTGTCGCATACAATGCTGGCTGGCAGCTCAGAGTCTTCCCCTGCCAAAACAAAAAAAGGCCCAGGTGACCTAAGAGCTGGGAATGCTTAACACTGTAATCAGGCCTGTCCCCAGGTTAAAGATGCTAGCATGTGTCCCGTTTCTGTTCCACAGGACAGAGTAAAGCATATGCAGACAGGTTGGTTAACACTGGCTCTGCATAAAAGTGTCTATTTAATTCTTGGCTGAGACTTCTTCTATGGTTCTATGAAAAAGTAAAGGCCCATATCATGGACCTTCTTCTCATGCTATAGAAGTATAATGAAAGTTTAAAAAAAGAGTTTAATATGGTACCAAACAACTTTAATCATTCCGATCACTCACCAAACCATGTGCAAAGGAAACTACAAACAGCCTGTTTTCAATTCAGTGTCCTTGTTTACGCAGTATCTCACAAAAGTGAGCACACCCCTCACATTTTTGTTAATATTTTATTGTATCTTTTCATGGGACAACACTGAAGATATGACACTTTGATACAATGTAAAGTAGTCCGTGTGCAGCTTGTACAACAGCGTAAATTTGCTGCCCCTTCAAAATCACTCAACACACAACCATTAATGTCTAAACCACTGGCAACAAAAGTGAATACACCCCTAAGTGAAAAATGTCCACTTTGTGCCCAAAGTGTCAATATTTTGTGAGTCCACCATTATTTTCCAGCAGTGCCTTAACTCTCTTTGGCATGGGGTTCGCTAGAGCTTCAAAAGTTGCCATTGGAATCCTCTTCCACTCCTCCATGATGACATCACAGGGCTGGTGGATGTTAGAGACTGCGTTCTTCCACCTTCTGTTTAAGGATGCCCCACAGATGCTCAATAGGGTTTAGGTCTGGAGACATGCTTGGCCAGTCCAGCACCTTTACCCTCAGTTTCTTTAGCAAGGCAGTGGTCGTCTTGGAGGTGTGTTTGGGGTCGTTATCATGTTGGAATGCCCTGCAGCCCAGTTTCTGAAGGGAGGGGATCATGCTCTGGTTCAGTATGTCACAGTACATGTTGGCGTTCATGGTTCCCTCAATGAACTGTAGCTCCCCAGTGCCAGCAGCACTCATGTAGCCCCAAACCATGACACTCTCACCACCATGCTTGACTATGACAAAGTGTTGTCCCATGAAAGGATATAATAAAATATTTACAAAAATGTGAGGGGTGAACTCACATTTGTGTGAGATACTGTGTATATATATATATATATAAATTCCCATTCAGCTAATGGCAATCTATCACCACAATTAAACATAAAAAGGAGGGCTATTTACATTCAGCCAGTCATGTAGATATGGGCACCAATAAAACCCACCAATGAGTTTTAATTTAAAGAACAGGGATCTATGAAAGTCTTCAGAATATGTTTATGGAAAGTGACCACATTTGCCAAGCACACAATGAAACATTACTTTTGCATTCAACCCATACCCACACATACAGCAGAGGGCAGCTATATCCAGCATCCGGGGAGCAGTGACGGGGACAGTACCTTGCTCAAGGGTAACCCACTAGTCTGGGAATCAAACCCACAGTCATCTGATCCTGGGGCCTAGTCTCCACCCACTAGAATACAAAAAGTGATACAATTTCAGGCAGCACTGTCATGGTTTGAGTTGCTCTGCCCTGACTTGGCTCTTTGTCTTGATGTTCATTAGACTCTGGGTATATTTACATCTGGGTATATTTAACTCTGTGATTCAGGGCAGAACTGTTGTTCATTGAGGGTTTGGCTTGTGGTTATTGTCTTTGTGTGTGTTTGGGTTATGCTTGTATGGTGTGCTTGTGTGTTCATAATCAATGAAACCCCTTTCTATGATCCTGACGCTCTTACGTCCTGCCTCATCTGCCACAGCGAGACAGAATGACCAACCACAAATTGGAGCCAGGACCTGGTTTACAAACTTTGAGGAGGTAGTTATACAGTGGCTGTGAAGGAGTGATGACGTGGACCTAAAGGAGGGCCAGGAGAATCTTGACCAGCTCAGGCTAGCACTTGACCTATCTAGCAACCAGAGATTAGCCAAGCTGGCCGATACCTTTTCAGCCTTGCTGGAGGGGTATCAGTGGTCTTCTTCCACATGAATACAGAATAGTGAGAAGCTGAGGTCAGACCTTCCTGTTCCAACCCCTGGTCCAGTTTCATGTCTGGTCCTTGTGGGGCCCTGGTTTTTGGCCCTGTCATATGGCTCTGGTTGGTGGGCTATTTGGTTTGCTGCCAGGGCTCAGTGTCCTGGCCAGCCCGGCTCGGCCCGGCCCGGCCCAACCCAACCCAACCCGGCCCAGCCCAGTCCAGCTCTGCCCAGCCCAGCCCAGCCCAGCCCAGCCCAGCCCAGCCCAGCCCATTCAAGTCCTGTTCTGTGTAGCTTTAGTTTCTGGTTTGTTTGGTGCTTTGTAGGGACTTCTGCCATGGTTTGCATCACTCTACTCTGATTGCACACAACTGGCCATCACCTTGTTCACAAAATGAAGCAAAATGATCACAGGAACATTGTCTGAAGCCTTTTTTTGACCAATTTAAAATAAACCTGCTTCAAATGCATTTTTACTGGTTTATAATCCATATCAACATAATTTATCACCGCTTTAGATCAAATCATTTTAAATGAATTGCAGTTGTTTGTAATCAACTTGTACAGCAGTAAGGTGCATGGCACAATAGTTTTTTGTTTTCTGATTCACTGATTTTACCATAATCAGTATTACAACACTCAGAAGACCAGTGTAGGTTCACTGGTGTTTTCTGGTAATAAAAAAAATTATTTTATGATTATATTTTTGTTTGCAACACTGTGGCCCAGTGTTTCGTGCTGTTGACTTCAGGGCAAGAAGGTTCTGAGGTCAATCCCCAGCTCTGTGTGGAGTCTGCCTGTTCTCCATGTGACTGCATGGGTTTCCTCCAGATGTCTTTTAACAGTCCAAAGACATACATGTCAGGTGGATTGGAGATGCTAAATTAAATTGTCCACTAGGAGTGATTTTGTTCTTTAAAGTAAAAACTGTCAAAAAAGAAACTTTCAATTGAAGTACAATGAAAGCATGACTAGATCAGTTGGTAGATCATCAGACTTTTTATCTGAGAGTCCAGGCCTCAAGTTTCTGTTCAGACATCAGACAAGGCTTCTGTTGGATGCCCATTATTGAAGAGCCTCATGATAAAGTAAAAAATCAGAGCGTGGTTACTACTGTGGCATTGCTCCAAAAGAATTGTTTTCTGTGTGGTGGCCTAGATCTGAAAATACACACAGATATCTGTAACCTTCATTCTGACGGATAAGGGGAGGGATTCTCCAAAAGATAGATGAAAACATTGCTTAAGGTTTAAAAATGGAGTGGGTAGTGCTATTGCCTCAAAGCAAGAAGGTTGTGGGTTTGATTCCCAGGCGGGATGGTCTGGATGCTTTCTGTGTGGAGTTTGTGTGTTCTCTTGTATCTGCATGGGTTTCCTCCAGGAGCCCCAATTTCCTCCCACTGTCCTAAAACATGCACATCAGGATCTAGACAGAAAAACTGTACAGGAATATAATACAGTTATATACTTATTTTAATATAAGATCATTTAATATATAATATAATATATAATACAGTATATATTTACTTTAGCTTAAAATCTATCGGTTTAACCTGCCAGATGCTAGTTGGGTGAATGAAAATCACTAGTAGTGATGGTTGAAGACGTTAGAAAGGACACCAGCCTGGGAAATGTTTCAGATTAAAGATACAATATAAAATGGATGTGTTTCAAACCAGTGTCCCCTACAGATCAGTGTCTGCAACAGACAAGCGTCTCCTACAGAACAGTGTCTCCTACAGATCAGCGTCTCCCAGTGTCTCCTACAGACCAGTGTTTCCTACAGATCCGTGTCTCCTACAGATCAGCGTCTCCCAGTGTCTCCTACAGACCAGTGTTTCCTACAGATCCGTGTCTCCCATAGACCAGTGTCTCCCACAGATTGTGTCTCCTACAGACCAGTGTCTCCTATAGATCAGTGTTTCCCAGAGACTAGTATCTCCTACAGGTCAGTGTCTCCCAGCGACTCCAACAGACCAGTATCTCCTACAGGTCAGTGTCTCCCAGCGACTCCAACAGACCAGTATCTCCTACAGGTCAGTGTCTCCCAGCGACTCCAACAGACCAGTATCTCCTACAGGTCAGTGACTCCCAGCAACTCCAAGAGATCAGTGTCTCCCAGTGTCCCCAACAGACCAGTGTCTCCCAGTGTCCCCTACAGACCAGTGTCTCCTACAGACCAGTGTCCCCTACAGACCAGTGTCTCCTACGGACCAGTGTCTCCTACAGACAGTGTCCCCTACAGACCAGTGTCTCCTACAGACAGTGTCTCCTACGGACCAGTGTCTCCTACAGACCAGTGTCTCCTACAGACAGTGTCTCCTACGGACCAGTGTCTCCTACAGACCAGTGTCCCCAACAGACCAGTGTCTCCTACGGACCAGTGTCTCCTACAGACCAGTGTCTCCAACAGACCAGTGTCTCCCAGTGTCTCCTACGGACGAGTGTCTCCTACAGACCAGTGTCTCCCAGTGTCTCCCAGTGTCTCCTACGGACCAGTGTCCCCAACAGACCAGTGTCCCCAACAGACCAGTGTCTCCCAGTGTCCCCAACAGACCAGTGTCCCCTACAGACCAGTGTCCCCAGCGGCTGGCAGGGTAAAAATCAGCACTGCAGTGTTTCAAGTCTTTTTCCTGAATGAAGAACGGAGCACACCGTGTCCTCCAGTGAAGCTTGTCTCCACAGGGGGGCACTTTAGTCTGTGCACCTTTTGAAGACATTTCCACCCAGCAGCTTTCAGATCCGCAGGTGCGGGACATGGACTAGTGCTGGACGGGCAGAAGGGGATTACGTCTGGACGCCTGAGAGACAATAAGCACAGTGTTTGGAGGAGCAGGAGAGGAAACTGTGAGTTTACTGTGTCAGATTTCAGTCGCTGAAAGATGTTCAGTCAATACAGGAGCTGCACCTCGCCTGAGAGAGAAAACCGCTAGAAACTAGTTTCCAGGGAGCGCTGTGTGTGTGTGTGTTGGTTAGTTAGGGATGCTAACAGCTGACTAGCCGAGCCCTCGGCCGGTGTGTGATGCAGTGTTGGGCTCGGTGTGTGTGTGTGTGATGCAGTGTTGGGCTCGGTGTGTGTGTGTGATGCAGTGTTGGGCTCGGTGTGTGTGTGTGATGCAGTGTTGGGCTCGGTGAGTGTGTGTGATGCAGTGTTGGGCTCGGTGTGTGTGCGCGGTGCAGCGTTGGGCTCGGGGGTGTGTGCGGTGCAGTGTTAGGCTCGGTGTGTGTGTGCATCTGTTTTAGGGATGCTAACAGCAGACTAGCCTAGACCGACCTGTGTGAGGCAGTGTTGGGGGGGTCTCTCTCTCTATCAGTGTTGGGTTCGCTGTGTGTGAGAGGAAGTTTTGGGTTCGCTGTGTGTGTGAGGAAGTGTTGGGTTTGCAGTGTGTGTGAGGAAGTGTTGGGTTCGCTCTGTGTGTGTATGTGAGGCAGTTTTGGGGTCGCTGTATATGTGTGCCACATTGTTGGGGTCGTTATGTGTGTGGGTCTCTCAGTGTTGGGTTCGCTGTGTGTGTGTGTGTGAGGAAGTATTGGGGTCGCTGTGTGCGGCAGTGTTGGGGTCATTATGTATGTGTGTGTGTGTGGCAGTGTTGGGGTCGCTGTGTGTGTGCGCGGCAGTGTTGGGGTCGCTGTGTGTGCGGCAGTGTTGGGGTCGCTGTGTGTGTGCGCGGCAGTGTTGGGGTCGCTGTGTGTGTGCGCGGCAGTGTTGGGGTCGCTGTGTGTGTGTGTGTGTGTGTGTGTGTGTGTGTGTGTGTGTGTGTGTGTGTGCGGCATTGTTGGGGTCGCTGTGTGTGTGTGTGTGTGTGCGCGGCAGTGTTGGGGTCGCTGTGTGTGTGTGTGCGGGGGGGGGGGTCTCTGTGTGTATGTGTGTGTTGGGTTCGATGTATGTGTGTACAGCAGTGTTGGGTTCGATGTATGTGTGTGCGCGGCAGTGTTAGGTTCCCTGTGCATGTTTGTGAGGCATTATTGGGTTCGCTGTGTGTGTCAGGCAGTGTTGAGGTTGCCTTGTGTGCGTGAGGCATTTTTGGAGACGCTGTGTGTGAGGCAGTGATGGGGGTCACTTGTGTGTGTGTGTGTGTGTGTGTGTGTGTGTGTGTGTGTGTGTGTGTGAGGCAGTGTTTGGGTCGATGTGTGTGTGTGTGATGCAGGGCGGCTGAATGAGGTTGTGTGGCGGTGGGTGAGGCTTGTTTTGTCTTTTTCTCCTTAGGGAGTTTCTCTGTTTCTCTCAGCAGCAGCAGGGTTGAACTCAAACTCAGGCTCAGTCTAAGTCGTACTTTACAGGATTAAAGACGCTGTGTTTTTGGACTGTAATAGTTTTAGTTTTGTGTGTGTCTGAAACAACAGCGGAGTTTTAACATGTCCTCTCTCTGTCCCTCAGGCCTACAAGAGGATGAGGAGAGGAGACAACCGCCTGATGAAGCAGCTGTCGAGTCCCTGTCTAGGAAACGGTCTGTCTGTCTCACTCTCTGTCTCACTCTCTGACATTTTGTGTGTGTGACATTTTTACCTGCTGTTTCTGTAAAAATGAACTCATGCCACATTTAACGAATTGTAACTTCAAATATTAACTCCACTTCTTCACTCTCCGTATGTAGTTCTCCCTTCACCTTTTCTCCACCCGTCCAGTGTTCCCTGTGTTCCGTCTGCCATGCCTGACCAACACTGACGATACACCAAGCCTTTGTCTGTGTGTGTTTTTTTTGGCCAAAATTGATCTTAATATAGGACCAGGCAGTGCAAATAATGGATCATTTCCAAAAGAAGTAACAAGTAACAAAGCTCCCGGGTCGATTCCCAGGTGGGACAATCTGGTCCTTTCTGATTGGAGTTTGCATGTCCTCCCATGTCTGTGTTTCCTCTGGGAGCTCTGGTTTCATCCCGCCTTCCAAACACATGCACGTCAGGTGCATTGGAGATGCTAAATTACACCTTAGGTGTGTGTGTGTGTGTGTGTGTGTGTGTGTGTGTGTGTGTGTGTGAGAGAGAGAGAGAGAATGTGTTTGTGTGTGCTGGAGTCTGTCCCATCTCACATAGGGTGAAAGGCGGGGACACACCCTGGACAGGTCACCCGTCCATCGCAGGGCAGACCCACAGACAAACACACGCTCACTCACACCTAGGAGGCAATTTAGCATCTACAATCCACCTGACATGCATGTCTTTGGACGGTGGGGTGAAACTGGAGCGCCCGGAGGAGAGGACAGAAAAGACCTAGACCGTCCCACCTGGGAATCCAACTCGGGCGCTTCTCGTTGTGAGAACAGTGCTGTTAGTTAATCTCTTGGAAACGCTGTTAATAGTATAGGCAGCAAACTTCATACGACAAATTTCACAACACAATTACTTTCTCAGCCCTTGTCTGTGGAGAAGACTTCCACTGTTTTTAAAACCCTACATGGACTCGCGACCGGGAGAGTGTCCCGGGAGTGTCCCGGAGATTCGGGGTTTGTCTTCTAAGGCATTAACAGTGGATGAGTGCAAGTAGGAGCGCTGGTCTCTCCTCTCCATTAAAACCTGCCGTGTCCCATTAATCTCTCTTAAAGCTCCGATCCCTCAGCCAGCCGTCTGAGCCACACCTCCCGCTGATCAATGAGAGAAAGAGAGCAGAAACAACAGAAGCTTCCTTCGTCTACATTCATCTGATTGAAGCGCTTTCATGTGATGAGCAATTAAGGCTATTAAATATCAGTAAAAATCCAAACCCTAACTATTCTGCTCAATACTGACATCCATTTACTGAACTCTGTTACTTTGGCATTGAAAACATTATGCATTTATGGAACTGTTCGTTTGAAACTATTCTAAAAAATAAACCTAATACTTAAATATGACTAATTGAAATAAATTGCATCAAAATGAATAAGATGAACATTGTGCTCAAGCTTTAACGACTAATCTCTAAGCCAGAGACGCAAGCTTGTTAAGCTGTTTTCGGAGACAATATTTCACCTGCAATAAAATCATTGGTTGTCAAAACCCCAATAAAGATTCAAATTTGATTAATTGAACATCCCTAATAAACCCGCATGGGCAGTCTTCTTGAGGTGGTGTGCACCTCCCAGTGCCAGCGGCTCCTTGTGAAAGGCCAGAGTTAGTTTGAAGCCCCTGTGAGGTAAAGACAAAAGCAGCTGTTACAGCTGATCCCGCTGGCTGATTGGACGCTTGTCAAAAATGAAAATCTGATGTAGGACAAAGTCCCACAGGAGCTCAGAGAACAACACCCGGATCAAGTAAGCCTCACCCCCATCGCACCCTCTCACACACTGCCTCCAGGCCGCCCAGGGGAGAGGATCATCCCATGCCCTCTGCTGTAAACAGGCCAATCTTCTACTGTTTCAACTTGGCCAGAGATCTGGCATGTAAACAGACTGGAAGCACATGGGCTGTTGTCCTCACCAGAGCTGGGCTTTGTTCCAAGCGCTACCTGTTCAGAGTGACAGTTCCACTAACGGCAAGCGGGATTACTTCTTTTGAGCTCCAATGCCCAACTCACGGGGCAAGGTCAGAGCAGGGATTAATAGTGAGGGTGCTCCGACTACACCTGTCAATCAGACAAGCAATGACTGGAGCTCCCGGGCAACCACGTGCATCAGGAGCTCTGTCGTGATCCAGGGAGGAACAGTAGAGGCCTAGAAGTTTGGCGGGGGGGGTTTGATCATGGGAGGGTGAGGAAGACGTGGGGCTTACATGGACAAGCTGTCCATATGCAGTGGCCTTCTAGTCGGTTGACAGGCGCATGCTCACAGGATTAGTGGCTCTGTTGACGTGATACCATTGGCCTTAAAATAGAAAGATGAAGACGGACAAGAACACAAAAACGCTGGGGCGACAAAGCATTGATTCAGAGTTGGACTAGACCTGACAAACAGCCGGAGCAGACATGGCAGTAGCAGGAGCTGAAGGTATTGATAATGTGGCCTGATAACTGCGCTCGGGAGCTCGCCGGGATTGATTTAGGAGCAAAGAATGTACACTAATACCAGACTGAAACTAAACTAAACTAAAACTCAAATGCAATTTTTGGATTTCAAAACTCCCGTAAACCTCATAACTCACTGCTGAGTTATGGAATCAAGTGTGCTTGGTGCCAGAAAGTCGTTGGATTGTGCTGAATCGAGGGCCTCCAGAACCAAAACTGGACAACTTCAGGCAACAGAGTTTCTTCTTGACACTTCTTAGGGATGTTGAAGAGCAAAGATCTCTCTTTTGTTCTTGGAACTCTACAGTTGTTCGAGGTCATCACCGTTACTAAAGCCAGCAACAGCCATTGTTTTGTTATATAAGTGTTATTATTCTGCAGGGAGAATAGTAAAATAAACAATCAGTGAAGCATAAAACCACAAACGATGAACCGATCTTTAACTTACAGCTGCTGTTCTAATGAGAACTTAAAGCATCCACACACATCTGCTATTGGCCTGGACACTTGGCATCAACTCATCCCAGTGCTGAAAGTGTTCAAAGTCTTCGCTCATCTGACACATCTGCTAAGAACTACGGCTAAAATGTCCAACATCATGCACAGTATGCATTCGTGGAATCGTTATCGGTCATACAACTTACCAAACAGGAAAAATACATTTATATGTGAAAGATAATGATATATAAAATATCTACTTATTTTTGCTGTTATAATAGTTTTTATTATAGTAGTTTGTTCATGGATCCTCCCTGCAGCGGTGTGCAAATTGGTCATTGATATTTTTATTCATATGATGAAACATTTAAGGTTAAATAATGATGAGTTGAATTTAAGTTGAATTAAAAAATAAATACATGAAATATTCAAAAATCAATCTTAAAATTTAAGGCAAAATTTGAATTCATTATTAAATAGTACTGAATCAGCGAATAGGGGTTAGTCACAAACTAAACAAAGATAAATGAATAAACGTCATTTTTTACGTGAGATGATACTCATTTCATTAAATAAAAAAAAATATCGTCGTTGCAGAAGGCAGGCTTAAAGCTTTGGCATCAGGACAGAGTTACTGTAACGTCTCGCTGAGAGTTTGACCCCGACCCGTTTGTAAGATCGTGCTGAATGAGCTATGGCTGCCTGTAATGGATGAGTTTTGTTTCAAAGCTGCATGAAAGACCCCACAAATGTTTTACCATCACAGCTACGTGTTCTGCACTGTGTTGGTTCTGCTGTCTTTGTGTTCTTTGCTGGGTCTGGGGTGTGCAGCTGTTGGCTAACGGCAAACGACTGAGTGCCCAGACCCGTCTGGAATGCGAGCTTCTTAAAAGGACTGGAAGGAATGGAAACCTTGACATTTCTGCCTCACAGAGGACAACCAAGGCTGTTTCATTCCTCCAGAGCTAAAAGTGTTCTCCTCATAATAAACAAGACGGGCTGCAGTTACACCCACGGTTACAGTACTGGATCTTCCAACACAGAGCCGTGAGCATCTTCATAAAGCGATGTGTATTCGGCTCTTTGTTCGATGGCCTACTGACCAACTCTTCAAACAGTCTGGCCTGGTTAGGCACCTGGCACTGCTGGGTTATTTTCAGACACTGTCGATAGGAACCGTGAAAGACATAAGAGTCGCTGCCCAAGGGACTGAGGTGATTACGAGCATGCCAGCGGCTTTGCAGTTTTGGACACAGACCAGTCTGATATTTATTTCGTTCTCCTCCATCTCTGCAGAAGGCTTGTCAGATGATAGTGAGATACGCTGGGATAGATGTAATTGAATGGAGGGCTTTGTCTAATGTGACCTTTCCTGGTTTTAAATTGAAAGAAAAGTGGCCTGGCAATAATATTCATCTTACTGCATGTTTAATAGTATCCTTGTTTTTATTTCCACCAATGGTCTTTGAGGTTTTATGTATCTAAGGCATTTTTAATACACCATACCACATCTTTTCCTTCTCATCCCTTGCAAAAAAGCAGTCGTTTGATAACATTCCTTTATGGCGGTTATATGTAAATGTTTTTGTTCAATATTTAGTCCAGGTTCAAATGTGGGTTGCATACTGTTTCAGTCCAATATTCATTCTTGCACACACTGGAAGTAAAGCAATAAATTGAAAAGTAAAATTTCATGCATTCCTTTTAAGTAGGGACCCATTTGCTTCTTAACAACCAGAAACGACAAAAGTATTCCTTTGTTTCTGTTTTAGAAACTTGATTCTAGTCTTTGCTGGCCAAAGCACTGTGTGGCCTGAATGAGCGGTCTTACGTAAGTGTGTGTTTACAACTGTGATGAGTTGATTATTTAATTCTCTTCATCCTGGGATCGATTCCCAGGCGGGACAGTCTTTTGTGGAGTTAGCATGTTCTCCTCGGGTCTGCGTGGGTTTCCTTCGCTTTCCTCCCACAGTCCACAAACCTGCACATCAGGTGGACATATTGTCTTCTAGCTGTGAGTGTGTGAGCGTGTTTATCTGTATGTCTGCCCTGCGATGGACTATCCTGGGTGTTTTCCTTCCTTTCACCCTGTTGGGCTCCATCACCGCCCTACTCAGGAAAAGCGGTTAAGAAAATGAGTGAGAGAGAGTAATAAGGCCTCCTTAACATGGACTTTGATTTGATACCATAAGCTTTACTTAATTTTTTTGTGCACAGACATGCCTCGGCAGTTCCCGAAGATTACCCTGAGCGATGTGAATGAGGAGGTGCGTCTGCTGGCTGAGAAAGTGTATGCCTCAGCGCTGAAAGAGGAGGAGAATAAAGATGCTCTCTCCATGTACACAGTGCCCGAAGACTGTCCCATTGGCCTGCAGCAGGCCAAAGACAGAGAGCTGCTCCGGGAACTGGCGGAACAGCACTCTGAGGAAAGTGCCAAGAGGTTCGCATTGGCAGATTATTAGAATATCAGCATCACCTAGCCCTAAACAAGTTCAGTGTTTTTGAAGACGTACACTCCCAAGATGTTACTGATAAACTGTTGATTATATCAAATGTTTATGCTTCTGATTCTGTAAGTTAAGATCAGGACTTTGACTTTATTCTTCTTTAACCATTTTTTGTAGAATGTCTCAGTGTTGTGTCTTCCTGCATAAGATTTCTTTCATGTACATATGTCTTGACATATCCTTTAATACTTGTCTCATCCATTCACCAAACATTTTTCCAGTAGCCTTCTGGTTTGTACACGTGATTGTTAGCAACCTGGATGGGAAGCAGTTTTCTTTTTGCAGAGCAGCGAGTCCCTCTTTCTGACCCTGCTTTGTACATGATTATTCTTCACTTTATTTGCTTAGAAGTTACTTTGGGAACTTGCACATTACTGCAGCCCCAGCTCTTGGAGGGATATTTGTTGGTCGACCATTTTTTGGGACGTAGCGAAGGTCTTAAATTTCCTGCATTTGTACACGGTCTGCCTGATCATGCATTGGTGACATGAATAAAAAGAAAGATCTGATGATGTTTTAGGTCATATTTATCCAGACATTTCTACAGATTTTAATCATTAATAAAACTATAAATAGTACTGACGTTACTGGGTCCTTAAATATAATTAATGATTTTTTTTCTTCACTTTATTAAGCACCTTAAATGGAGCATGTTTACTGGAACTGTACATGTCACCGTTCCATCTTAAACCTATTTTTATATCTTGAACTTGAACTAGGCAAATGCTATCCTTAACAGGCTTCTTATTTTCAGTTAAAATTTGAACATTGTATTTTGATTTCCATCTTAAATAGAGCATATTTATTGCCAAACTATTTAAGGTGAAAAATTTGAAACCTAATTTTAAAATGGTGCTGCACCCACCGCTCATGCCAGGTTTTCAGGTTTAATAACAATAAGGCATGGTGTGTAATGATTTAATGCATCCTTCATAAATGTGCAGGAAGAAGAGTTTTAAGATGATCCGTTCTCAGTCCATGTCCCTTCAAATCCCAGTGGCAGTGGATTGGGCTCGAGCTACAGCCGCACCGGTTCTGTCCCCTTCGTCCACCTGCCCCTCCATCCCAGACAACTTCCCTGAGTACCAGAGAGTCACCATCAGTGGAGATTACTGTGCTGGGGTAGGATCATTTGCTCTACTTAGCACTGTGATCAAGTTGCAGTTACTTTCAAAAGCCTTATTAAGTGTTCATTAAATGGCTTTAAAATGTCAAATTGCATCTTTTATTGGAATAAAGTAAATAAAAATTATTATAAAAAAATGTGACATTGGTAGTTCATTTAAATTTTTTTATTTTTTTATTATTTAAGTGTAAGTTGATGTTAATGACTTTTTAAAAAATGAAGTTCTAGTTTTTGGTCAGACATTGAAAGTGTCACATGGGGTAAAGATGTGATTGGAGAATTTCCTGACTGAAGTGGCGTTGTCTCTAACAAGACGCTTTATTTTGCTTTTGAATTAAATGAACTTGGCGTTTCCTGTCTCTGTGGCCTTAGATTACAGTTGAAGACTATGAACAAGCAGCTAAAAGTCTGCTGAAAGCTTTATTCATCCGGGAGAAATATTCAAAATTAGCTTACCACCGCTTTCCAAGGACTACTGCCCAGTTCCTGCGCAGCGCTGAGAATACTAAGTGGAGAGAGGACAATGAGGTCTTGCCAGGTTTGGTTACATGCTCTTCTAACATTAACACTTACGGCACAGATGTTTTTTCAAATATACTCTTTAGAAGATATTCTTGTTGAGACACTCTTTTGTATCGTCATGGGGCAGCGGTGGCCTAGTGATTAGGGTCTGGGCCCCAGGACTGGAAGGTCGTGGGTTCGGATCCCAGGCCAGTAGATTACCCTGAGATACCCTTGAGCAAGCTACCGTGCCCAGCACTGCTCCCCGGGGGCTGGATATGGCTGCCCCCTGCTGCACAATGTATTTGGCTTAAATGCAGAGAAGTAATTTTGTTGTGGTTCACTGTGTGCTGTGCTGTGCTGTCTTTCACAATGACAAATTTCTCACTTTGACTCAACTGTCTGCTGTGCAGATGTCTGCCCATGCCCACAAGAAGGAGAAGACCCCTACAACATGGAAAACATTCCAGAAAACCTGAATTATGTCCTGAAAATGAAGGATGGGATTATATATGTGTATGACAATGCTGAAGCTCTCCGCATGAACAGACCCCGCTGCCTACCTTATCCAGATCTGGAGACATTTGCCATAGACATGAGCCACGTGCTAGCCATGATCGCTGATGGTCCCACGTAAGTGTGTACCTCATTTCAAACAAGGAAATCAGCAAAAACAGCGAAAAGCACATTTTCATGCTTAGTCTTGGATCTCTCTTATTTAGAAAGACATACTGCCACAGACGATTAAACTTCCTTGGGTCCAAGTTCTATCTGCATGAGATGCTCAATGAAATGGCTGAACTCAAAGAACTCAAGGGTGTCCCACACCGAGATTTCTATAACGTCAGGAAAGTATGGCTCAATACCAATATTTTTATTGTGTTCACCCATTCTAGTCACATTTTGTGCATCCGAATCTTCAAAATACATAGTTTCATTCAAGACAACCTGAGTAAGCAATGCGCAGTTTTCAATGTTTTCAAAGGCAAGCACTGGACAGCAAAGTATCTAAATGTAGGTATGGCTTGTTATCATCCTGCAGGTCGACCAGTACTGCAGTGGACTCTCAAACAATGTTGATTTGTTTTAAAAGCTGAAACTTTGAAACATATCAAAGCTGAATTATTAAGTAATTGGTTCCAATTCCGCTCTCCAAAAAGACATTTCCCAGATCTCAAAAAACGCCAAAGGTTCATCACACAGAACAGATAACAGGCTGCATAGAATTTGTTTGTTCAGAACAACATGAAGACTTTTTGTTTTGAATGTTACACATTTTAATATGCATTCTTCTGTTTGTGTTAATTTGCCAGGTAGACACTCACATCCATGCTGCTGCCTGTATGAACCAAAAACATCTGCTTAACTTCATCCAGACCACATATAAGACAGAGGCGGACCGTGTAGTCCTGGAAAAGGCTGGACAAAGACTGACACTCAGACAAGTCTTCAACAACCTCAATATGGACCCCTATGACCTCACTGTGGATTCACTAGACGTACATGCTGTAAGTCTGATGAATGTGATTGTTGCATATGAATGTGATTGTATTCTCTTTACAGTTCTGCCCAATTGATATGAGCTGATTGCAACCCCTCAGGGTAGGCAGACTTTTCACCGCTTTGACAAGTTCAACTCCAAATACAATCCAGTAGGTGCAAGTGAGTTACGAGAAATCTACCTGAAAACTGATAACCACATCAAGGGAGATTACTTTGCCCGTTTGATCAAGGTACAAGCAGACGTTACTCAGATCAGTATCGAGTATCAGAATCATGTGTGACTTTCTCTTTTCCTGGAACCTAGCTGCCTTTCAAATAATTTCTAATCCATCAGGAAGTTGCTCATGATCTAGAGGAGAGTAAATACCAGCATGCCGAACCCCGCCTTTCCATTTATGGTCGGTCCCCCGAGGAGTGGGATAGCCTTTCCCATTGGTTTATACAGCATAAAGTGTACTCCCCCAACATGCGCTGGATCATCCAGGTGCCCAGAATATAGTAAGTGATGTTTTATAAACTTCATCCACTCACATCATTTTGTGCCGTAGGGTTTTGAGCCATTGCGATCGATAATTTTCATTTTCTTTGCAGTGACATTTTTAAGTCAAGGAAGCTGATTCCTAACTTTGCCAAGATGCTGGAGAACATTTTCCTTCCCTTGTTTGAGGCCACGGTGAATCCACAGAAGCACAAAGAGCTTCATGTCTTTTTGAAATATGTGAGTAAAGTCAACCCACTTTCTTCACCCGCAAACAAAAAGTAAAAAAAGTTAGGCTTTTGATTTCTGTCACATAGTTGTACCCTGGAAGTTGCATGAGTTACAAATTGTGGATTAACTTGATGGTCATGTTCACCTGGACCCTAAAGTTCATGAAGTAAATGAGCAGCTCAACCAGGGACATGTAACCTCTTCTTCTAAGAGCAAGCAAAACTCATCAAGCCTTATTTAGTGTAACAATATATGCACACAAATGTTGGTAAATGTATTAAATGATTCTTCTATGATAATTATACTCTAATTTCAAATTTGTAGAAATGTGATAAATGAAAACCAATGTCTGTTGTCCTTCAGGTGACAGGCTTTGACAGTGTGGATGATGAGTCCAAGCACAGCGATCATATGTTCTCTTATAAGAGCCCCAAACCTGAACAGTGGACCACTGATGACAACCCACCTTACAGTTACTACCTCTTCCACATGTACGCCAACATCATGGTGCTGAACAATCTGAGGAAGTAAGTGCAGTCTCAGTTATCTGCCCTGTGGCACATATCTAGACAGGAAGTTTCCATTAAATGGAGACAGATACATGAACTGTCAAAACAGAAAACTGACTGCAGTGCACACACCACTAATGGTGATACAGAGCTACCCTTAATGGTTCCAGTAAAGTGAGGCTGTTGTACTGCACAGTTTAGAGATACTTTGAATAATCTCTCGAGGACACGTGGAGAATGGGTTTCCGATTGCATGGATTTGTGAGAGAGAGTTCTGCAATGCAGCAAGCTTTCTATAAATATATCCATATCAGTGGCACTTGTGTTGGGTTACTGTTGACATTCTTGGAAAGAATGCAGGACTAAAGAGAAATAAAAGGTGTTAAGTCATTTCTTTTATAGGTAAAGGCAGTTGTTTTGGTTTCCATGGACGAGGGATAAATTACAAAAGATTTTGGTTTTTTTTTACCTAAAGAAATCAGCTTTTGTTAAAAAGAGTTCCATTTTCTAGTTTTGCAGCCTTTTATTTATTTATTTATTTTTGTATGTATTTATTCATTTAGGCAAAAATGTATTTATTTATTTTTTTAAATTGTGTGGTTGTGATACAGATCAGTTGGCCTATAAGAAGGTATAAAGGGTCACTCTGTTTTCCTGCCTCAACATTTACTGTCTGTGTGTGCACCCACAGGGAACGGGGTCTGAGCACCTTTCAGTTCCGACCACACTGCGGCGAGGCAGGCTCCATCACCCACCTGGTCTCGGCTTTCCTCACGGCAGACAACATCTCTCACGGCTTGAACCTGAAAAAGGTACATTGGGCAACCTGCCTGAAATCATCTGCGGCAGCTTGTCCAAAACACTCCTGGCGCTTCCTGACAACCTCAGCTTTCTATTAGCTTATCACTTGCTTAAGTGGAGCTGTATTACAGTTGGAGAGGTGCTGTGTTTCTGGTGTTTCTGATTGCTTGAGTGTGAAGGCACGATCAAAGCAGCCTTGCTGATACAGTGCAGGCATCTGCTAATGCATATCTAGCACTTATGCTAAAAATGTGAGCGAAAGTAGCTGATAAAGAGACACAGAGAGCATCTTTTTGTGTGTTTTCTCAGAGTCCCGTGTTGCAGTACCTGTATTACCTAGCCCAGGTGCCTATTGCCATGTCCCCTCTTAGCAACAACAGTCTATTCCTGGAGTATTCCAAGAACCCGCTACGAGAATTCCTGCACAAGGGTCTTTGTGTGTCCCTCTCGACTGATGATCCCATGCAGTTCCATTACACAAAGGTAAGACAAATATGACCCCATACCCATCTCTGAAAAATCAGGTGCTTTGAAAAGAACTGATAAAGAACACATGCAAAGCTTGAACAAACACGTTGCTTGGTTTATGGGTTTTAGGAAGCACTAATGGAAGAGTATGCAATTGCAGCCCAGCTGTGGAAGCTCAGCACATGCGACTTGTGTGAGATCGCCAGGAACAGTGTGCTCCAGAGTGGACTTTCCCATCAGGTAATACCTCTTTTGCTATGTCACACCATGTTGAGAACATTCAAAACATTCACATTGTCATGACCCAGTCCTGAAATACTGGGAAATGGGCTTTAATTACTTTAGCTTCATAGCTTCACTGTAAAACCTCAGTAACTATATTGGGACGGTAGTGGCCTAGTTGTTAGACACTAAGCCCCAGGATCGCAAAGTGCTGGGTTTGAATCCCAGACCTGTAGGTTCTCCTGAGGTACCCTTGAGCGAGGTACCATCCCCATCACTGCTCTCCGGGTGCTGGATATAGCTGCCATGATGCTGTATGGGTTAAATGCAGAGAATGCATTTTGTTGTGTTCCACTGTGTACGTTTCTGTGTTTCACAATGACAAATAGTCAGTTTCACTTCACTTTTTTATATAACTGTCCTTTAATCAACTCAAAGCTGATTGATGCTCTGGCTCTCACATCAGTTCTGAACCACTTTGTTCCTCACACAGGAGAAAAAACACTTCCTTGGGGCCAACTATTTGAAGGACGGGCCTGAAGGGAACGACATCCGACGAACCAACGTGGCACAGATTCGCATGGCCTACCGGCACGAGACGCTTTGCAACGAGCTCAGCTTCTTGGTTGACGCAGTGAAGTCCGAGGCCCTGGGCTCACAGCTGCAGTGACCGCTGCATATGTTCTCAAAGAACTGCACCCATAAGTAACCATATGCATGCTGACTTTTAGATGAGATTGCATGCATCGGGGACAGCAGTGTGCTGGTATTGCTTGACATTGCTGCTCAGGTTAATGAAAAGCCCTCCCTTTACTGTAGCCCACACTGTCTTCCACGCCAAAGCAGGTGTACGGATGTCTGTGTTCTGTCACATGCAAATTTTGCACCGAGTAAAACACCCTGTGGTCCTCAGAGGAAGAATGGTGCAGGATCCTGAAACTTGAAAAGCAGTAGTAATGCAGGGGAGTGGCTCCCCCTTGTGGAAATGTGGAGAATCTCTTTCCAGAAGGGGAATTTTGGAAGAGTAGTGTTGTAATGAATGTGGGCTTTCCTCTGTACTGTGGCCTTTTATAAGCTTTAACAGCTGTTTGAATGAGACTAATTCAGGGGTGTCCAGTTGAATCATTTACGATTCAGGTACTAGTTCAGATAGAGCTAGAAAATCATCAACCTGTGCTGGAATGGAGCTCCTCCAGGACTGGAGCTGAATACCCCTGGACTAGCTGTGAATATTACAGCTCTAGCAGTATTACACATCTAAATCTGGTACATCTAATACTCTTTACTGGAACCTACTGTGACACCACAACACTAAGCACTAGAGAAATCACATTAGACTTGTTTGTTAAATGTAGAGGATATCTGAAATATGGGAAGCAGCATGTTGTGCTTTATTGTTTTTTTATTTTTAGTTTGCAGAGAAATTCTGCACAATGCACTGTATGTTCAAGTCATTCAGCAACTTTAAAGCTTGCCTGCTGCCTCTGGTGGCCTTTTGTTCCCAAATAAGTTAGTAACCTGTCAGAAATGTTGCACATATTGTATATAAAATATATATTAGTGTTTATTCTTTAGCTGTATTCGAGTATTAAGAAGAGATGACACATGTTTATATTGTTGCAGTGATTAATAAACAGGAGAATGAAAAAGTCCGAGATTAGTCAAGTCCAAAGATTTTGTGAAGCCAATGGTTGCATGTGTTCTCTAACGTCTCAGCTATGAGGTATGTTGGATGAATGTTCACGAAAATATTTTTCAAGAGCTTCATTTTCTGGATGCAAGTACATGGGAATTGTGAGCCTTTACTGATATTCATATCCCTTACTTACTCATAATTGGTACCTTTTTTTGCTGGAAAAATGCTCCATCCATTTGCTTGTCACATTGTAGCTAATAGTTTGGTGATGATGGCTAGCTCGTATGTGGAGGACTTTGTCCTAATGCTGGTTATATAATCATATAATAACATCATATAATGCCATCAATTTGTGCACAATCATGCTTTCGTTTCAAATCATTCAAAACCCGCAGGAAACTCCAGAATTCAACACTCGGCTAAAGGTGTTGATAAATGACTAAAGGTGCAAATAGTTATATTGCTATAATTGATTTGGATATCTGGGATAGACGACCTTTAATCAGAAATGCAAGTATGGGAAATGAAATAAAAAAAGCAATGATTCTTTCTTTACTCTGAATTTCATTGCAAGAAGTATAAACCCAGGATATAAGATGTTTTATCTGGTTGGCATGGGGGAAATCTAGGACATGTAATGGTCAAAAATTAGTAGTTGTGTGATTTTAAAAGGTTTTATCATAATTTGAGGAGCCAAGATGGGCTGAGGATCCAGTTTATCTATAAGAAAATGATTCAATTGTAGTAAATGTAAGAAAAGAAAGTTGTAAGATGTTTAAAATTCCAATGTCCAGTGATCCATGGACAGCACTGCGCTGCACTGCATCATGAACCAACATTCATCAATAACTGACAGAGAGGGATACATTACAGTCACCAATGCCACAGTACTGCGCAAAAAGAGACGCCTTATGCGCGTCCAGAATTGTAGACTTCTCTGGGCTCGGAGACATCTGGGATGGACCTTCAAACCGTGAAAGCGTGTTCAGATGAATCCCTCTTTCGATCTTTATTAGAATAAAAAAACACCAAGATGATCCAGACTGTAATCAGCAACAATTCCCAGTTTTGAATGATGACCCTATTCCGTTGCACAGCAGAAGGATATTCTTGAAGGAAAAATTAGCCGAAATAACACCAGAAACACTAAATCGCTTGGTGTCTTTGTGCCAAAACATCTTTTAAGTGTTTGAGAGAAACAGTGGCAACGTTACAGTGCTAAATGCTTTACTGTCCCAATATGTGTAGGAAGGTCTCTATATCACACAAGTAATTAAAGCTGACTGGACAAAACATGAAATATCTTGGGTTTATTCTGTCTGCAGTTAAATAAAAATAAAAATGGTAAGGATCAAAGTGCTATATTACATTTGCAGCATTTAGGAGATGCTTTTATCCAGAGCAACTTCCATGTCCTAATTACAGGGACAGTCCCTCTGGATCAACTCGGGGTTAAGGGTCTTGCTCAGGAACCGAAAGGTGGCAGTGCCAGAGGTGGGTTTCAAGCGACCTCTTGGTTCGTAGATCCATATCCTACCAGTAAGCCACCACCTCCCACATAAATTGAACGCCCAACGTGAGGCTCGAACCCATGACCCTTAGATTAAGACTCTCATGCTGTACCGACCTAGCTAGCCAGGCAGCCATTTTTAAACTCGCATTTCCCAAACTGTTCCAACTCTTCTGATTTGGGCTTTTTCTACAACCAACAGACTTGTTACCAACAGTAATTTTTTGATAGATTTTAAGTTCATACCATTTTATCATGACTTAATCGGGTTCTTGATAGATTGCTCACAGGATAATTGCATGTCAGTTTGACTGTCTGAGCATTATGGCAAAAAAGAATTCCAGCGTATTTGGCTAACTATTGCTGAGTTTAGTTTTAAATGAATAATGTCTGTTTGCGGTCATTGCTAATGGTATAGATTTATGTAAGGATGTTTCACTGTGACATGCAAATAATCGCTTGGCATCTTCAGGGCCAAAACATCTTTTAAGTGTTGAGAGAAGCAATGGCAACATTGCAAAGTGCTAAATGCTTTACTGTCCCTTTATGGGGATGTGTGGGGGATTAAAATGCAGGAATGTCTCCTTATCAAATAAGTAATAAGAGTTGACAGGACAAAGATGAAATATCTTGGGTTTATTCGGTCTGCGATTAAATCTTCTTTTTCTTTCGGCTGCTCCCGTTTAGGGGTCGCCACAGCGGATCAACTGTCTCCATTTCTTCCTGCATTTTGCATCTTCCTGCTTCAAACCGACCACCTGCATGTCCTCTCTCACCACGTCCATAAACCTCCTCTTTGGTCTTCCTCTTCTCCTCTTTCCTGGCAGCTCCATCTTCAACATCCTCCTCCCAATATAATCCTCGTCTCTCCTCTGGACGTGTCCAAACCAACGCAACCTTGCTTCTCTAACCTTGTCTCCAAGACGTCTAACCTGAGCTGTCCCTCTAATATACTCATTTCTCCCATTGCTCCCTACTCTCACTACAGATCACAATATCATCAGCAAACATCATCGTCCACGGAGACTGTCTAACCTCGTCCGTCAACCTGTCCATTACTATTGCAAACAAGAATGGGCTCAGTGCTGATCCTTGATGTAATCCAACATCTACCTTAAATGCATCCGTCACTCCCACTGCAGATCTCACCACTGTTACACTATCATACATATCCTGAACTACTCTCACATACTTCTCTGTAACACCAGACTTCCTCTTACAAAACCACAACTCCTCTCTAGGCACCCTGTCATATGCTTTCTCCAAATCCACAAAGGCACAATGCAGCTCCTTCTGACCTTCTCTGTACTTCTCCATCAACACCCTCAGAGCAAACATTGCATCTGTGATGCACTTTCTCAGCATAAAACCATACTGCTGTTCACTGATCCTCACCTCTTTTCTTAACCGAGCTTCCACTACTCTTCCCCATAACTTCATGGTGTGGCTGATCCACTTTATCCCTCTATAGTTACTACAGCTCTGTGCATCACCCTTATTCTTGAAGATCGGTACCAGTACATTTTGTCTCCACTCCTCAGGCATTTTCTCACTTGCCAAGATTGTGTTAAACAATCTGGTCAGAAACTCAACTGCCATCTCCCCTAAACATCTCCATGCTTCCACTGGTATGTCATCCGGTCCAACAGCCTTTCCATTCTTCATCCTCTTCATCGCTGCCCTTACTTCCATCTTGTTTATTTGCAGCACTTCCTGGTTAACTCTTCTCACATCATCCAGTCTTCTCTCTCTCTCATTTTCTTCATTCATCAGCTCCTCAAAGTATTCCTTCCATCTGCTCAACACGCTCTGTTCACCTGTGAGTATGTTACCATTTCTATCTTTAATCGCCCTGACCTGTAGCACATCTTTCCCAGATCTGTCTCTCTGTCTAGCCAATCGGTAAAGGTCCTTTTCTCCCTCTTTACTGTCCAACCTCTCATACAATTCACCAAACACCTTATCTTTGGCCTTCACCACTGCTTTCTTCGCCCTGCGGTTCATCTCCTTGTACACCTGTCTACTTTCTTCATCTCTCTGACTGTCCCATGTCTTCTTTGCCTCCCTCTTCTTTTGAATACACTCCTGGACTTCTTGGTTCCACCACCAGGTTTCCTTATCCTCTTTCTTCCTTTCAGATGTCACACCAAGTACATTTCTAGCTGTCTGCCTTATCACTTCTGCAGTAGTTTCCCAGCAATCTGGTAGCTGTTCAACACCTCCCAGTGCCCGTGTTAACTCCTGCCTGAATTCCACCTTACAGTCCTCCTCCTTCAGCTTCCACCACTTGATCCTCGACTCTGCCCTCACTTTCCTCCTCTTCTTGACCTCCAAGGTCATCCTACAGACCACCATCCTATGCTGTTTAGCTACACTCTCCCCTGTCACTACTTTGCAGTCTCTGATCTCTTTCAAACTGACCCTCCTGCAAAGAATATAATCCACCTGTGAGCATCTTCCTCCACTCTTATACGTCACCCTGTGCTCCTCCCTCTTCTTAAAATAAGTATTAACTACGGCCATTTCCATCATTTTTGCAAAATCTACAACCATCTGACCTTCAGCATTCCTCTCGACACCATGCCTACCCATCACCTCCTCATCACCTCTGTTCCCTTCACCAACATGACCATTAAAATCTGCACCAATCATCACTCTCTCTCCCCTGGGTACACTCCCTATCACTTCATCTAATTCACTCCAGAATTTTTCCTTCTCTTTCATCTTACAACCAACTTGTGGAGCATAAGCACTAACAACATTCATTATCACACCTTCAACTTCCAGCTTCAAACTCATCACCCTCCCTGACACCCTCTTCACTTCCAAAACACTCTCCACATACTCTTCCTTCAGGATAACACCTACTCCATTCCTCCTTCTATCCACACCATGGTAGAACAGTTTAAACCCCCCTCCAATACACCTGGCCTTACTACCCTTCCATCTAATCTCTTGCACACACAAAATGTCAACCTTCCTTCTCTCCATCATATCAGCTAATTCTCTACCTTTACCAGTCATGCTGCCAACATTCAAAGTCCCTACCCTCACTTCCACTCTCCTCTCCTTCTTTCTCTCCTTCTCCCTCTGGACATGCCTTCCTCCTCTTCTTCTTCTTCTTTGGCCAACAGTAGTCCAATTTCCACCAGCACCCTGTAGGCTAACAGCACTGATGGCGGTCGTTGTTAACCCGGGCCTCGACCGATCCGGTATGGAATTCTGTATCGTTGTCCGCATATTGACTTGGCAAAGTTTTACACCGGATGCCCTTCCTGACGTAACCCTCCCCATTTACCCGGGCTTGGGACCGGCACGAAGAAATACACTGGCTTGTGCATCCCTAGTGGCTGGGTTGGTCTGCAATTAAATAAAAATTAAAATGTTAAGGATCACAGAGCTTTATTACATTTGCAGCATTTAGCAGATGCTTTGATCCAGCGCGACTTTCATGTCCTAATTACAGGGACAGTCCCCCTGGGCTAACTTTAGACCACAGATATGACAAGAAAAAAGAGACCTTCCACTTTTCAAGACATTTAATCTGAAAGTGAGACATAATCCCAGCACTTCAGTCCTGCTTTCTTTCAAGCATGACCTGAAACGCTGAATCTGCATTTCCGGTGATCAGAATTATCCGTTGCTAAAGAGGATTTTGTCATTTGGACCTGCCATCGTCACGTGACTTTCTAAAGCCAAAGCCATAGCCTGCTGCAGAGTCATGCAAGTGCGAGTGGATAACATTTCATAAGTTTGCATTGCACTGAGCATGAGGTGTCAGATTTGAACCCCAGCATCCCACCCCTGATTTTAACCCTGAGCTTTTTTATGATGGAAAAATCTGTCAAAGTAAAGGGGAATGAAAGGCCAGATGCAATGCTGGGACATTTATTTATTGAGGAAAATCATCTCACATTACATATCAACGAGCGACAAAAGTATGTGAACCCTTCAGGATGAGTGATTACTTTGAAGGTGGAATTAAGGTGAGGAGGTGAGTAGGTACCCTCTTCATTTAATGAACAACCTCTTAACAACACATGGAAGATGATCGAGGATCGCCTCAGAAAAAAGAGCTGATGTTCTTGATGCTCATCAGGCTGGAAAAAGTCACACGACAATCTTTTGATGAGCTCCACCCATCCATGGTCAAATGGAGGAAACTCAGTGAAAGGTGTAGGTGTAGAATGGGTTAAAATATCTCTAAGCCAATGTGCAGGACTGAGGGCCTGGGGAGCAGTGATGGTGACGGTACCTTATTCAAAGGTAGCTCAGGGCAACCTACTGGTCTGGGATTCAAACCCACAACCTTCAGATCATTGGGCCAACTCCCTAATCACTAGACCACCGTTGCCCCAAGTAAATTGCCAAGTATAAAATTTGTCATTTGTTTAATGTGGTTTTCTTGATCTTTTAGGACTTGTATGAAAATCTGACAATGGTTCAGGTTATTCAGAAAATTATGAAGGGTTCACAAGCTTTCATGATCCACTGCAGATAACTGGAGTGACACCTCCATAAACAGGCAGAGTAAAGCAAATTTGTTCTGTTACACAGAAGCATTAAAAGTGAAAAAAAAAAAGTGAAAGTGACAACCCTTGTCATTGCGAGGTCACGGCACAGCACACATGAACCACAACGAAATTGGACCTCTGCATTTAACCCATGCACACACAAACCCGTGCAGCAGTGGGCAGCTATTGAAAGCACCCGGGGAGCAGTGACGGGGACGGTACCTTGCTCAAGGGTACCTCAGGGCAACCTATCGGGAAGGGGTGTGAACCCCTGATCCTCCGATCATGCGGTTAACACCCTAACCACTAGGCCACCGCTGCACCGCTGAATTACATTCATGAACTCTACAGATATTCATTCAGTATTTCAAACCAATATTTTAGATTGAGATTTACACGCACTGGAAGAGCAAAACATTTATAAAACATTTATAAAACTGAGAATCTATGGTCAAATATCTGCATTTTATTAATTTTACTCTGTTTGGAACTAAAAAGGAAAATTGCTATAGCTCTCCATAACACTAATTCAGATAGAGGTACACTTAAAATTGACATTTTACACATTTTATAAATCATCAAACAGATATGTACACCAAAAAAATTACGACAATATCGTAATATTATAGACAGAATCGTCCTCAACATTTGAGTATAAATGTTGAAAAGCAATATAAATAAATAACTGCTCAAGCAGTTGCCGTGCTCAGTCTGTATTAGCAGGTAAAGAGGCTGCTTCATTTTCACTCTCATTATCATTATCACCATTCATTGTCACTCTGACATCATTTGAATTCTCCCGACTCTGGTTTTCCGCTTCAATTTCAGCCTCCTTTATACCTTTAGCGGCACATTTGTCCCAGACCTCAGTTTCTATGCACTCCTTCTGTTGCTCTCCATCCCACAGCCCCATGCAGGACCTGCTCCTGTAGGAAAAAAACAGTGGTCAAGAAGACCGCCTATCAGGGACAAGTGAGAACACATGGACATGCATATATGGAGCAGAAGGATGCCTCATGCCATGTTTTAGTTCATGAGAGTTTAAAATGAGGTTTCCTATCGAACAGTCTTGAGTTTCTTTCATGTTTGGTCAGCAGAAAGGCATAGCCGTCCTGCTCAATGCAAATAATCGGCAAAGGCAGTTGCGCTCTCATGGATTGGAATTGCATGATAGAACCAATGTGTAGATCCTCAAATACATTTTTTTTCTCATTATTTATAATTTTTTTAAAAACAAAAATCAATTTTAAGACCAATTTAGTTTATGATCATGGATACAATTTTTCATTGTATTGGAAATAGTTTTGTTTTATTTGTCCCCCCCTGTGCTTAAGAAAGTCTGCTCACTCACGTTTTGAAGTACCAAACAGCGACGGTGGCGGCCAGTAGGAAGGTGAAGAGCACTGAGATGAGCAGAGCTATTGGAACAGCTAGGAAGGCATAAAACAAGATGGGTCAGATGTTAAGCACTCCTCAAACTCTCCCACATGTTCTGCTGTAACCCTACTTGGAACAAACTGGTGAAAATGTGGATCATCTGGGACCTTGAGGGCCTGAGAATCACTAATATACATATAAAGATAAAACAAATATCATTAATGGTACAAACCTCTAGAGCTGTCTAAGGGCTGGGGGTCTTCCTCTTTGTAGCTCAGAGAGAGATTGAGAGATTTGGAGGACCGAGAAAAGGTGGCGTGGCGATCAGCCCAAGAGGCGGTTGGAGCTGAGTACGTATGTGGTGTAGATGCCTCTTGTGTGGTCTTTTGCACTTGTGCCATAGTTATTTGAGCATGTTCTTCAAAGTCTGCAGATGAAGAAAGTAGATCATTGTTAATTAGGCTGCATTTGATCAGTTGAGACAGTTGATCCTCGTGATCTTGGCTGAGCAGTTCAGGCTGTCTGAAAAGTTTTGAAGTTTGGTAACGTTGGTTAGTTGCCAGTGCATCCCACTTATTTCCTTCCGTGTCATTTTGTCCAAGCACCTCAGAGGAAAATGGTTTGGGACAATTTCATACTCAGAGTTTCCCATTTCCTCCAATTGCACTACACCCTGTATTGTTTTGTAACCAAGGGAGTCACACATTGGGCAAGTTTGGCAAAGCTATTAGAAGCTGGAAGGAGGTCAACACAAGAATCAGCTGAAGCTGATTGAGAAGGTTTGACCTGTCCAGAAAGGTGAAGTGAAAGTGACTATTCTTGTCATTGTGAGTACACCCAGCACAGCACACCACAATGAAATTGGATCTCTGAATTTAACCCATGCACAAACACATCATGAAGCAGGGGGCAGCTATAAAAGCGCCCGGGGAGCAGTGATGGGGACGGTACCTTGCTCAAGAGTACCTCAGGGCAACCAACTGCGAAGGGCTTTGAACCCACAATCTTCCGATTCTACAAATGTTACATGAACATGCACATGTTAATTTAACCCACTGCCCCTAGATGTGAATCAGGGCACACCATCAGCATCTATAGAGGCTAATCTTCATGTCACATCATCCCCTTTCAGCGGCCCCTTTCTATGCCATACCTGTTTTATTGAAACAGAAGACATCGAATTTCGTAGTGAGTGAAGCCCGCCATGGGATGATTCCAACTCCCCCTTTACCGCAAGCTGGATTGACTTGAATCCTGGGAATAACAGCAATTTGTTCATCTATCCATCCAAACCTGAAAGACAGAAAAAAACATGTATCAAAAATTTCACACATCATATCCCGAACGCAAAGAGCACTCAGTCTTTTCAGGCTGTACCTGCACGTTTCGAAGCCATGTTTCAAAGCATGGACCACCTGTGCCTTATCTGCGATGGTCACACCCAACTGCTCACACACATCTCTGGCTATGAGAGCGTCAAAAGCATAGCTGCCTGAGAGCGATGCATGGAACACTCCCGAGATGCTGCCATGTTTGGGGTACACTGTTACCAAAAGAGGAACAAAGCGGAAGAAAAATGAATTGTAGAAATCTAAATGTCCAAATTGTCCAACTGCCCAAAATGTTCATTCAAAATCAGGTGAAAATTAAAGGCTGTGTTATAAATAAGGACAACGGGAATGTGATCAAATACAGATATAAAAAGCATAAAAAACAAATATAAGATCATTTATTTAATATTACTATTTCAAAGGTATCATACATTTTTTTTTTCAATTCAAATTCAAAAACTGAGATTAAATGCACAACTAATAATTAATACAAACTGATATTCTATGTTTAAATTTAGATATTAAAGGCACTAAAAGAATCCATTATTTATTTCATAAAAATGCCAGCCATTGTGATCCTTCACAAAAGGTAATATTTAGTTTTCAGTTACTTTGATTAAGTCCACAATTAATCAAATATCACATGAAAGTCCATTTCAAATGCTGAACGAAAGGAACAATTCAATACGATATTAAATGAAATGTAGTATTCCAATTCTTTAGATTTCGATTTTAGGTTGAAATTTTAACTGATAATATAAAATATACTGTTAAAAAGGCCATAAGAACCAAATTCAATCTAACATGGATTACAGTCAAGGTGGCCCACAAGTGTGAGTTATCTTACCTTTAATCTGTCTGATTTCAATAAGTACAGCAGATGTGATAAAATTCACCAAGAGTAGCGCCAGCATCCCAACTTTGGCCATGATGGAAGAGTTCCTTCTCTCCAAGCACTTGGAGATGAAATGATGTGCATGTCCGAGTGCCAAGAGAGGAGGTTATAGAGTGGCTATCCCCCCAGGGGAACAGGGAGAGTGAGGGAAAGAGGCGGTTATTGCATAAATGCCCCGTGTGAAGAGTCATCATAAAGCCACCTCTGCACTTGGGAAGAGGAAACAGGAAGTGCGCTGGCATCTCTGATGAAATCAAAAGGGGAAAGGTGGCTTTGGCAGCTCAGCCCAGGCTGAGGAGTGATGACTTGATGTTAATGAACTCTGACGAAGACCGAGATCATCTTAGCAAAACCGTGTGTAAATGATCTACTGATGTTTTCACTGCCACACTAACAGTTCACCCTGGTTTGAATACAGATGCCAGAACTGCTAAAGAGTGATATACGGCGGAGATGCTGCTGTGTTTGGGTTAAACTGTTTCCAGAAGAGAGAATTAGTGCTGGAGACCCAATTTAAGACCTTGAATTTAAGTGTCATATAGATTATTCAGAGGACTTCAAGAAAAGAAAACGATTATTAATCTTAACATCCATCCATTTCCATTATCTGCCGCTTGTCCCAAACGGGGTCGCGGGGGGGAGTGCTGGAGTCCAACCCAGCTCACACAGGGTGAAGGACGGGGGACACACCCTGGACAGGTCACCAGCCCATCGCAGGGAGGAGCGTGACGGGGACGACACCTTGCTCAAGGGTACCTCAGGGCAACCTATTGGGAAGGGGCTCAAACCCCCGATCCTCCGATCACGTGGCCAACGCCCGAACCACTAGGCCATCACTGCCCCGTTAATCTCAACATGTTTTCAAAAATAAATTCTCAGTTGAAACTTTTATTAAGATAGACATACCGAAATGAAACGCAATCATAAACGTGTGATATAGGATAAAATTCGAAATGAAAATCCAATATTAACGGTATTCAAAATCATGAAATGAGATGACAATCAATGGAGAAACTATCTTTATTTAAGTTTTCAAATATTGACACTAATGGCACCAAAAGAACTAAACATCAGATCATAGTCAAGGTTTAAATTGTACATAAAGAACCGAATTTGAACTGATGTTCAGATTTTCAAAACGGTCATAAAAAGCCCATTTGTATTGATATTAGGTATTTAAATGCTGGCATTAAAGCCATAATATGAACCAAATTTGAACTGAAAGTTCAGTTTAAGTAGTGATAATAATGGGATCATAATCAACCAAGTGCACTGAAATCCAGTGTTCAAATACTGAATATAAATGGCAAATAAAATCAATATTAACTGATATTCAATACAGAAACACTGATATAAACGAGATCCATATTTCAGTTGATCAGTGATGATCAGTGACAAAAAATTGATTTTTTGTTACTGAGGTCTGCCAGCCTTTTTAGGCTCTGCATGATGTAAAGCTTACATTAAGACTTCTATGTATTTTCACACATAATGTAATACTGTTATAAGTTACACCATATGAAATAAAGTTGGAGGAACTATAAGCTATCGAGTAAATGAAACAGTGAAGATCACTTTAAAAAGCGTTTGAGATAGCTAATCATGGGAAGTCTTTGGGGAAAAGTGATGAAAGGGTGACTGTAAACAAAGTGTCTTTGAAGCTGTTTATCTGGTGGAAGACACTGGATGTGCTGAGCTTGTTTGTTTAGGTTTGGCACCATATTTAAGCAATTCTTCTGTTCTCTGTTGCTCAGCGCAAATGTTCCTCTCACTTCCTGTGATCTTTCACTGAAACACGATTATGTCCCACTTCCAGCAAAACATCTCCACTCCACTCCACACACACACACACACACACACACACACACACACACACACACCATCATTTCACTGCTGGGGGGGAAATGACGCAGGAGTACAGGAAGAATGAGCGAGTCATTTCTGTACCCCATATGAGCGAGTCAGCAACTTTTCAGAAAGAGCGATCAGAAAGGATTTGATAGTTTTGCCCCCTGCTGATGTTTGCACAATATTACCTCATGGTGAACGGACATACAGGGTACAACCTGCTGCACAATAGAAAGTTGAACTCCACGGCAACAATATCTGGCCAAATTTGCAATCTCACCACAATTCTTTAGCATTTTCTAGTCTTTAGTCTTAAATATTTTTTTTTGCTCTTCTAAAACACCTCCTGTGTAGGAATGTCTAATAGATGTGCAGGTAAAGATTACAGCCCAGGTTCCCAAGATGATCCATTGTCTGCGTATTCTCTGTTAACAGACGTTATTAATAGGGCAGAGGCTGATAAATTGTGCATGACAAAAGATACAATACAGACCATCCCATCTACACTTATCTGCAATTACTGGACAAAAAAGATAAACACACTCATATCATTACCTAATCAGTGCAAGCTGCTACTCATTTCATGTTTGTCTTTGCCTTTTTCTGTGTTTCTTAACTGCTTTGATCATTGCTGCTTCATTTTGGTTCTGCATTTTGGAAATTGACCTTGGCTAAGAGAAGCACTATAGTAATAATATTCATCATCATCTGATGATATTGTGATCTGTAGTGAGAGTAGAGGGAGAACCTGGAGAGATGGCGATTTGCTCTAGAGAGGAGAGGAATGAAAGTGAGTAGGTCAAAGACAGAATACATGAGTGTGAGTGAAAGGGAGGAAAGTGGAGTGGTTAGGATGCAGTGAGTAGAGGTGACAATGGTGGAGGAGTTTAAATACTTAGGATCAGCAGTTCAGAGTAACAGCGAGTCTGGAAGAGAGGTGAAGAAGAGAGTGTAGGCAGGTTGGAATGGGTGGAGAAGAGTGCCTGGAGTGATCTGTGACAGATGGGTACCAGCGAGAGTAAAAGGGAAGGTTTCGGTTTGAAGGAGGAAGATGCAGAGGACCAGGAAGAAATGGAGACAGTTCCTCCGCTGTGGCGACCCCTAAACGGGAGCAGCTGAGAGAGAAAGAAAAAGGAAGATCATCATCATCATCATCATCATCATTCTTATTGTCATTATCATTAGTCATTTTTTATTGTTGTTGTTGGTGTTCTTTCATTAATCAGTCGCTGGCTGTAATAAAAACAATGGCTATGTATCATGTATCCACTGCCCATGTACACGGTCATCAGATTTCCTATGTTAGTGTGTATTCAGGTATACAGTGCAGTGGGACAAAATGACTGGTGTAAATGTCGCTTTAATATTCTGTGTTGTAAAACCTGGAGAAATGTGATCCACATGTGAAAAACTGGTAAAAGATACAGTACCGTCTCCCTTCTCTCAGCCTGCGTTGCAGGTGATGATATAGTCTTCAGAATTTGACACCTGTGTATGAGTATTGCATGAGTTTTTGTCCTTCTCTACTGAGGACAAAATGCCGTCAAGTTACAGAAACAGTAAAGTGTAGGTTGGTTAAACAGCAGATGTTGGCTTCAACTTCAGCAATTCTTCATCTGATGGACATGGATTTCTGCAATAACACTATGTACTCACATGCAGAGGCGCTTTGGATGAAACTAAAGGTCTCAGTGGGCTGTAAGACGTAAGCTTTGAGCAAAGATCAGACACGCTGATATAAGAATTAAGCCAAACATTTTAAAGAGTTTGTTAAGAAAAATCCTTTTAAGCACCTGAAGTTCACTACACACTACTGGAACCGCATTCTGTTATAAGATTTTGTTTTAAAAAATCATTTTTGGTTTGGAAGGAACTCCTTCACGACTGTAAAGCTTACTGGGGAATCTCTAATGTTTTTCTTCCAAAGGGTTCTATCAGGGTTCTATCAAGCAATCAGGAAAAATCATAATGCTAGATTTTTTTTTTTGGTCAAAATTGAGATTGCAATTATTTCATTTGATTAAACAATGACTTTGAAAATATCATACTTTTTATTGAATTTATTAAATTTGTCTATTTAACAGCACCTAAGCCATTTTTGGGGCTGCAGTGGCCTAGTGGTTAGGGGATTGGCCCCAAGATTAAAAGGTTGTGGCTTCGAGTCCCAGACGAGTAGGTTGCCCTGAGGTACCCTCGGGCAAGGTACCATCCCCGTCACTGGTCCCTGTTCCTTGTGTTTCACTGTGTGCTGTGCTGTGTGCTCACAATAACAAGAAAGCTCACTTTCATCTTTCTTTCAACTTAAAAATTAAATTGAAATAATTCTAAAAAACGAACTAAATAGGTTAATAAATTCATATGAATAATATTTACATAAATTACATCAAAATACATTTTCTCAAAATAAAGTAAGTTGAATTATGTGCACTCTTACAACCCATGGAAAATGTCTAAACTAGTTTTTAGTTTTAAGACCCACCTGCCTGTTAACATGGTCTGGTTTTAGAGACAAGCACATGCCTTTTAAAATAATGAATGTCAAAATTGTAATCCAAAATAAAATACAATGAACGGAGCAGCTCTGTACATATTTAGTTCTTCTAAAAACTGATGGTGTGTGTGTTTTATTCCGGTTATTGCAATATAGTAATAAGATCAATACATTTTAGAACGGTGCTGGAAAATATATCAGACTCCACTTTTTCACGCTGGGTGAAATGGCTCAGGGTGTTTTTTAAGGCACCTTTATTAAAAGGTGGAGTGGCACAACCATTAACACACATGTGCAAATATCTAAAAGTAGGACAGACAGAAATCTCTAGTGTTAATTAAATGTGCTCTCTAAAATTCCTGGGGAAATCTGTTCACACCGTTGTGCTGTGAGGACACGATCACACACATCAAATCAACCTGGCAATTGTGTGTCGCAAAATATTGCACGTCAGGAGCTACCTTGGAACATCAATTCAAATCCATGTAGACATTAGCAAATATTTAAAAACGCATCCCAAAGAATGAAGCTCTTTTAAATATCGTACTATCATTCTCAATGACATTTAATCTCATAAAACCTGAGAAGTAGAATAGTTAGACTGGAGTGGTAAGATAATGTGTATCAAATGTTACATTCGCCTTACAAAATGCTGGAAACCAAAGATAAAATCCACATTATTCCTGGTAGGTGGCGTATAAAACCTAATTCATCTACACTCACTCAGTGGTATGTTACAAGCCCACTTGGTCCCTAAGGAATAAACATTTTGCGACAGCTCAGAACTGACATACAAGCAATCCCCATGACCAGTGAGTTGCATTTCCAATGTTGTGATCACCTCACACTGTCCTTGAAATCCTGATGTGCTCATTGCTACTCTGGGGTGGGAGTCTTAGATCCTACATGCAGTCCTAAAAACTTCTTCTTGCCTGGAACGGCGGACTTCTCTGCAGACGTGTCTCCTTGGACACTGTAGTGGTTGCTGAAGAAGTTTACGAGATTGACAATAAAAAACAAAACTAGGAATAAAGTAAGGACGATCCACAGAGTTTGATTCCGTTTGAAGATCTTCGGACAAATCCGGTCAAGGACGTCCAGCGCTTCCTCATACCTACTGTAAGAATACAATGCAAAGTTAAAAACAGACTCCACTCCACTCCAGATTATCAATACGTTGCGATTTGTCTAAGCTTTTTCCAAACCCATCCTCAGGGACTCCGTATTCTTGCTCTTTAGCAGCTCCTAGCACACCTCACCCAGCTATCCAGTAATTTATTGTTGGGTTCAGGTGTGCTGGGACCTGAGAGAGTCTAGATCGTAGATGAGGTCCCTCAGATGTAGAATGGGAAACACCAGCCTGTTAGATAATTACCTGTTTGGCTTCTTTTCCTTCTCTGCCTCTTTTCCAGTTATCTCCTCATGCTCCATTATCTTCTCTTCTGCCTTCTCTTCCTCCTCCTTGACTTCCTGAAGCTCTTTAAGTCTTTTCAATCCTTCCTGATACCTTGAGATGTAGAAACATACTGTTCAAAAGTTGATACAGAATCTCTACTGACATGTCCAAAAGTATCCAAACACCCTTTCTACTTACAATGGAATAAAGGGCCTACTGTATTGTAGATACTATAGAGTACTGTTCAGAGGTTTGGAGCCAGCAATCATTTCTTCATAATTTGCTCCAAAAATTCAGACTTTCTTGTATTTCTAATGTATAGAGGAATGTATTAAGGAATAGGTCTCCAGGCTTCCTCAAGGACAAAGTTTTTGCTTCTTTTTGGTTCTCATTCTCAGTTCAGTACATGACCTGTTTCAGAGGATCGTTTTTTATTTGTTAAGCCACACACTGAGCTATGTATGAATTCAAGCAGAACAAAGCATCTGACTTAAGTCAGGAAACAGTGAAGAAACAGGTACAGATGACTCCAGACGATCAGACTGGGGATTAGTATACTGGTGATGCTGAACGCTGATTGGATGGAACCTCTTCATCTAGACATCTTCTATCTTTAGGCATTTCTTTCATTACATCTACTCAATATGCAAACGTTAGACAGTTTGAGAGGCATAAAAAAGTATTTTTGTCCTGGCAATGTCATTCCATAGCAAAATGTAAAGAAATGGGAGTGGCTGTTGCACAGTACCATATGCTCTAAATTAATATGTTTCTTTTGAAGCAGTTCACTTAGAAGTGATGGAGAGGGTGGAGGACAATCTGGCAACAGAAAACAGAACAGGACTGCTGAAGTGAGTAGCTTGTCAAATTCATCTGCTATTGGTTGAACCAATCAAAGGCTCACCTTGCAATGGTAAGTGTCTGACAATCTGACAGACTAATCTGTGTTTGGAGAAAGCTCTCTTCTCTAATGCATAAAATCAAATACAAGCTATGGTAGAGAAATAACTGTCTGGGGCTGCTCTGTCTGCTTTTAAAAATAATCTGTACTTGATACAGAGCTTTTATACAATGACAAGACTTTAAACTTCAGAAAACCCCCAGTATTTTAGGCTGGGGAGATCTTATTTGCTAGATTTTGGAAAAATGTTAAACAGGATTTGTTTTGGTTTTAGACATACAGCAGCTCCTTCAACATCCACTTTAATAAACGGCTTTCATTTGTAGATGCAAAATTCTGCAAATTTATGCCTATAACATTGGCCTGTGCATACATAAACGCACAACAAAAAAATTCAACCTTTCTTGAGTCTGTGGCAGTTTCAGAGCTTCTCGACACATTGGAGTCACCCTACTGTGTTCCCACAGTGACTTGTTGCAGCCACCTCTGCAACATTTCTTTTACTCTAGCATCCCCAGAAAATATGTTCAAATCTGCAAATTTCTTAAAATTGCCAGCATGGTAATGATGCTGAGGTTAACATGATGATAATCTTGCTGTAAAAACAGGGCAAACTGCTCCTGCTCCTGTGCTGAGCACCTAATAAACACAGATTGGCTTTACTTTTCCGGATGGATGAATCACACTTCACTATATGGAGAACACTACCTACATGAATACACCATGATAAAGTTTGGTGGGGGAAGTATAATAGTCTGCTGCTGTTTTCTGTGGGTATTTTCATTTTACAGCATACAAACACAATTTAGACTATCATTTCACTGTGCAAAACCTCACACTCACTCTAAGACTAGAGGACTTTCATAGCTGCAAAAGGAGCAACAGCTCCATATTAATGCTCACGCTACTGAAAAGGGATGTCCCATGTAGGTGTGATGGTCTGGTGTTCACATTCTTTGGGCTGATATAGTGATAATCCTGGCAGCAACCACTATGAAATGCTTTCTGCAGCTTGAACATCACAAATAACGTCTAAATACTTTTGCAAATCACTGGATGATTGCTCGGTAAGAGTCAATATAAAGAAACATACAGAAAAAACAGCTTAAATATAAAATATCCTTTTCTAACTTTATTCCATGTTTAAGACACTCATTTCAGTTTTAATGGTTGTCAAGTGATGGATGCATCTTTCCAAAATGTGTTTGTGTTTTGTGTGCGTGCAATCAATCTTATTGAGGTGTTACCCTTTATTGTAGGCTTCCTCCTCAATCTTGGCTCTGATTTCTGCTCTGATCTCCTCCAGACTGCAGGAAGCTTTGGCCGGTGTGCCTGTCTCACCTTCCTGCTCAGTAAGAACTTTTCCACTGCATTGTTTTGGAAAAGCAAAGAGGAATTAGCATTGGAACTATAACTGTGTGCCATTACGCAGACCATTGCGCACAATGACGCTAAACCCTTTTGGCCTTCATCTTAATGAAGCATTTGGAATCTGGAAGAGACACACACTTGAAAGATTGACTGACCAAAAAAAAAACAAAAAAACAGATGCATGTGTTTGCTGGGAGTAAGTTTCCTGCTTAAGAAGACCAGCACTTTTTTGTAGTTGTTATTCTTTTAGTTAAAGCCTCATAGTTTGAGTGTCGGGCATGGCATGAGAGGCCTTTTAATCTCACCTTATTAACAAGACTGAGCGCAAGCCTGAAGTCTGCACTTTGTCAAATGTTCCAGTCCAAATGTTTAGATTTGATCTCAGAATAGCAAGTAAAACCAGCTACAGCTGGGGCTCTCACGGAATGCTCCAGTGCTATTTTGAATCTGCTGAAAATTTCAGGGGAGTTGCATAAGCTGTGGCCTTTTATAAGGCCCACACTTCCTGTTGTAAATTATTTACTGACCCACTCCTTCAGATAGACTTCCTGGTGGCCAGACAAACAAACTAAATATCCTGCAGCACTGCAAGATGTCTGGATAAAACAGCCTCATGTACATGGTGTCCAAAACCATTGTTTTGAAGGAACAATAAATGACCTTGGTTTTGAAAAACACTGGATATTCGCTACTGACCCTGAAAACTAATGTTCCTAATGCTGCATTACACCTACATAAACATGTTATAACCATTAACATGAATCTACATTGACATTTATAAGGCATCGCTTATCATAAAGGCTGCTTTCATGAGTCTCACCCCAGAGAGAGGAAGAACATTGGATGCTTTTTGAAAAAAAGCCTTAATAAACGTCTATGTTAGTATCAATTTTCATAAACACAGGTGTGATGTAGCCTTGTGAACACTACACTACAGTAAAGAATTACCCAAAAATCTTATAAGAATATATTGTCAGCTTGTTTTGTAAATGTTACAAGATGTTCTTGACTTGTTTCATTAAAGATTTCATTCCAGGTAGAGACCATTTCTACTGCTCCATTTATTATAACGTAATCAAACATAAAAGTGCACCAGGTATTATAAATTGGGGTAAAAAAGAAAAATATTTTTGGAAAAATTGAGATTTTCATATACTAGCAACAATATATGGCCTGAATGTATTTACTCACTTTTCTCCCGCAGCTTGCTGAGCTGGATCTGAAGGAGTGTCACTCTTCACGCTGCCTGCCTCACACTTTACAGACACAAAACACCAACAAAAATACAAGAGAAAGAACAGCGTAAACCTCATCTGACATACAATGAGTGCTTTAGCATCTGTGTTAACAGCAATTAGATAAATCATCATCTGTTACCTGTCACATGTAGACACAAGGGCAACAGTGGTGTGACAGGTAGGAAGAGTGTTTAAAGACATAGCTCACCAGCACAGGAAGTGCACCCGGGCCAGTGCTGGGGCCTGTAGGGCTTGTCCCGGGGTTTGCTGTAGCCACTGTCTGACCAGGGATGTTCAGGAGATTAAACTTGGGAACCACGGCAACACTGACTCTTCTTCTAGGCAAAGCCTTAGAGGATAAAGCACAAAAAATACTCATGTAGGCAAAACAGTTAATCATCTACTTTAAAAAAAAAATTTCACCGTCATATACCTTTCCCATAGTCAATGACATGGATCTTGAGGCACGCGGAACTCCATCATCTAGACCAGAGAAGCACAAAAGCATTCAGTGTTCAAAATGCTTTGCACATTTCAAAAGTTAATGTTTCCAGCATATATATACATAAATAGCATCACTATAAAGTGGGAAATGGGTATTTCTTTTTTTTAAAAGCTCCATCAGCACATTCATATCACAATGGATGAACAATATATATATTTTTTCTGAATATAATTAAATTCAGAACCCTATTTTCTTCTATATGACTTTCTAAATCTTCTGAGTGTTGATATACTTTCTCAATCGTCGCCAACTTCTTTCTTGGTGCACTCACCATTTTCCAAAGAGCCACCATAACGGTTGGAGTTTTGGTTGGCCAGTTTCTTAAACTCCATCAGTTCTGCATGATCCTTCTCATAGGTCCTCTTCAGGTTCTCCACGTATTGCAGCATCACCTCGGTGGCCTTGTTCATCCGTTTCTCCTGCCACCAAACAGAGCATTCAATATGGGAACACTCCAAGACTCACTATTATCTTTATGACGATCATAGACCAGGATATACTTTGAGTCTAACTTTGCAGTTACAGTTTATTCTGTTTGTTGGATCAATTTATTTCTTTTTGCTTCATTTTTCTTAAGGGATGGATATTTCTGAACCCTCTAATAGTTACACAACAGTTGCATTGATGGAAGTCATTGCATAACAAGTTTTGTGACCCTTCAAACCTCTCAGGGTGCTGTGCTTAAACTCAGCATCCATGGGCTCAGGTTCTGAAACCTGACTCTTAAAGAGGCAATAAAAGACTGTAAAGACTATATTCTGCTTGTAACTCTCACTGTCAAGTATATACGCCCCCCCCCCCAAAAAAAAAACAACAAAAAAAACTGGTGCAATATGCAGTCTTATTTTGCAGACATAAACATAGAAATATCATCAGGTTAAGAAGGTTAAGGCTCACAAAGCATAAAGGGCAGCTAATGTTTCTGAAATGATTTCAGCAGAGGGCATTTTTACTAAACAATGACTTAAAGCTTACCCAAGCATATGCATGTGCTATATTTTATGCAGTGTTTAATTCAGCATATAAAAATTACACATGCATTAGAATTTGCAGAATAATGTCGTACTTAGGTTTATTGCATGCAGAGGAACAAAATGTGTATTTTGACGAATACTGGTTCTGGTTTTGGGGAGGAAGGCAGGGTTCGTACTGGGTGCACTTTGCACATTCTCTCCATTTCTGTGCGGGTTTCTTCTGCATGCAGTAAACCTATTAAAGCCTCTCTCGAGCTTCCCACATAAAAGTGCTTTAATTGTTTTCCAGAGATCAAGTGCTGCATGTTTGTTGATGTTTGTTGCTGGAAGCTTGAACCCATTTCAAAAGAAGTCATTCAGATAAAGTTGTGACTACACTAATATACCAGCTATGCTGAAAAGAGGAGTTAATGGAGGCAAAGATGCTCACAGCCAGGTTCCAAGGCTTGCAGAGTCTAACATTAATAGTGTTGCCACTGGTGACAGACATTCCACTGAGTACTCCATTCACATGGTTTACTTTGGCTTGTGCATTAACTTAAGGGCAAAGATTAACACTGAACATTTTCTATGGCCCGTAATCTCCTGAAAGAGAAGCCTGTTTCTCTCATGAAAACAAGATGACGACCACTTAAGGAGGAACAAGGGGCCGGTAAGCAGCACACTCACTTGTCGCACTGCTCCCACCATCTCAGCCCGGCTGGACAGGCGATTGGCCAGCCGAAGAAGTACAGCCACAGTCTCAATGAGGCGTTGGTAGGAATCCCTTTGCTCTGCATTCTGCCACATTGTTGCTGTGCCCTGCAATGTAAAACAAAAAAACACTAAAACAACTACTTTGACCTTGGTTTGCCAGCCCATGTGGAGATCATGACTGCTAGTCCCACACCTATGACAGCAATCATAGTTCATTTGCTTTAGCAGCGTGGTCCCTTAGTCCCCATTCAGGGGCATTCCTTTCAAAGCCCAGCATAGAATCTTCTTCCCAGAATAGAAGTTTGTTTCGTGGCAATGTTTTTTGTTTAACAACCCAGTGCAATTTAAGTTGCTTGGGTTGCAGTTGGTAGGTATGAGTGTGATATTGAGTATGCTGTTGAAACATTTTTTTTCATTTTTGCAGAACATTTAACTGAAAAAATCTCAAGAGCAATTTCTGAGGATGACTCAAAGGATACTACCTTTGAGTCATCCTCAGAAATGCTTTGTGCAAATGCTTTATTATCATGATATGAATAATATAACGTGTATCTGTTTTCCTTTTCTGTTCCACTTGTGTTGGTTGGTTGGTAAAACAATGTGGAATAATCTTTGGTGAATAGACAATAACTGATGTAAAGCAAATAAAACCTAAGCTTAACTGAAGTGGCAGAAATGTGTAAAATGCAGTTTCAATCATAAAAACAAATTTGTCTTTAGCAACAAGCCATGCTGTTCAGTGGTAAATTTTTTCAGTGGTAAGTTTCAGTGGTATCAGTGGTCTGTCAGGTCTGTCAGGTTCTGATGTTAATTCTGGTTCTGATGTTAATTGTGGATTCCTGCTTCTGCAGACACTGGCTTCTTAAAAAAAAAACGTAGCCCCTTATCGCTATGGCAACGTGATGGAGTTAATAAGATGTCCTGCTAACAAAGATCAATATTTATTTTGGTGGTAAAAGTAAAGAAATATCTTTTGTTTTACACATTTGTAAAACAGTTCCTTAATGGACATCAGACAACACTATGCTACTGTCAGTTGGAGCGGCCCGTCCGGCTAATGTCTGTAGTGGGTGGGATCATGGACAGCAGGCAGTAGACTGAACCACTGAGGTGTGGATGAGGGACGAAGTCACTTTGAACATAAAAGTACATTTACAACACCCACCGAACACTCATCTAGCATATCTGTGGTTGGTGCTCACAGGTAAAGGCTGCTGATTGGCTAAAATGTACCATTTGCATAATATGGCATTCTGGATAATGGACTGAAAGCAGTGAGAAATCAAAATCTGTGTGACCCCACTGCCCCTCCGTCTGCCAACAGCTGACCTTCAGTGATTTTTTAAACTCGTCCAGTTCCTTCTCGGTGTTGTCCTCCATGAGGTTGCGCTCTCTCTCTGCCTGCTTTAGCCGCGTCTCCAGCGTGTAGTTGTCATTGCGGAAGGCAAGGGACAGCTGCACAAAGGCATTCTGCAGAGAGGACACGGCTGATTAATTTGTGAGCGCGACAAAAGAGACACTCAAGGCTGAAATGTACAACATGCAATTACACAACAAATTTAATTGTTTGCATTTTATCCATATGCACCATCCTGCAGGGGGCAGCCATACATGCGGTGCCTGGAGAGCAGTGATGGGGACAGTACCTTGCTCAAGAGTATCTCATGTCAACCTACTAGTCTGGGATTTGAACACATGGCTTTCCAGTCCTGGGGTCTGTTCCCTAAACACTAAGCCACCACAGCCCCAATATATAAGCTGGAATGTGCTCTGTTCTCACACATTTCAGACAACATGGAACTCAAGCCTACATAGATCAAAGTGTTCCACTTTACGTGCTAATATGGGGGAATGTGTCTGGTGATGTGTCCTAATATGCATGCCAGGAAGACCAGCTGCAGAACAAGCAGTTAAACTGGGAAGCGATATACGCTCATAACCAAGGTCAGTCCTAATGACATGGGTGGAATACCATATGAGGAAGCCAAGACAAAGAGTGTTTTATGTCTGATAAACCATGTACCTCCTGTAAAACCTACAAATTGCCCAAGATTTCTGCACCGTCTGTCTATTCTGCCTGCTGTAGTGTTCAGCCCATTAGGCACAAGATCAAAGCAGAGCTGGTGTTGGAGAGGAATGGACCTGAATGACCAGAAAGCCGCTTGTGCTTCACTGCTACGATCAAAGCATGGCCTAGAGAGCAGCAGACACTGAGCGTATGAGGGGAAGATACAGAGAGCAAAAGCTGAGCCTTGACCCCGTCAAGCGCGCTAGCGTCATCCTGGGAGCAGATTGTATCCACAGAGGCATGTTTGCGCTTCCTCGCAGGGGACAGGAAACCACTAAGGCCCAGCGAAATTACCTCGTCCTAAGCCCGGCTTGGGAGAGCAAACAGACTTTCCATACATCATTGCCTTGAAAACAGCCCCAGTCAGGGACATAGTGTACCGTCCAGCGACACAGCTGCCAGTTACACAGTTCTGTTATGACCTCTATGACTCATCATAGTCTAATAAAAAAAATGATCTTCCTAATCATCCTTTTAATCCCCCCTCTATCATGTTTTTTTTTTATGTACTTTCCCTGGAGGGCTGTACTGAACTGCTGCTCTAAAACACACCAGAGAGGCTGAGCAGAGAACACCCAAGGATATAAGTGTGTGTAAGAAGGTGATAAAACACCCACCTCGACTTCTTTCTCTGTGAGTGGAGGTGCACTGAAACAAAGGACACAAATTGTCAGTCACTGCTATACTGATGCCTCCTGCTGATGTATAGTCTATAACTATTAATACTGCATTCTGTATTGTATCAACATGAACTGTAACATTGTGCTCACCAGCCTGGTGAGCCTCTGTGTAACTTCAGCTTGCGCAGCATGATGTCTGATATGTTGGGCATTGCGTCTCCTTTTTCTTTCGACTCCTCATCTGTTGGGGAGGCACTTGTTGGAGAAGCGGGACCTGAAAGTGAGACAGAGCAAGATACAGCTGTGGCCAAAAGTTCTGAGAATGACACAAGTATTGGTTTTCACAAAGTTTGCTGCTTCAGTGTTTTTAGATCCTTTTGTCAGATGTTTCTATGGTAACTGAAGTATAATCACAAGCATTTCATAAGTTTCAATGGCTTTTACTGACAATTACAAGTTTATGCAAAGAGTCAATATTCTTCAGTTCACCCTGACATGCTGTCAGTCAACTTCTGGGCCAAATCCTGACTGATGGAGCCCAGAATGAATGCTTGGAGTTTGTCTGAATTTCTGTTGTCCACCTGCTTCTTGAGGACTGACCATCAATTCTCAATGGGATTAAGATCTGGAGAGTTTTCTGGCCATGGACCCAAAATTGGGATGTTCCCAGAACCACTTAGTTATCACTATTTCCTTATGGCACGTTTCTCCATCATGCAGGAAAAGCCATTGTTCTTCACCAAACTGATCTTGAATGGTTGTGAGAATTTGCTCTTGCAGGATGTTTTGTTACCATTCTTTATTCATGGCTGTGTTGTTAGGCAAAACTGTGAGTGAGCTCACTCCCTTGGCTGAGAAGCAATCCCACACATGAATGGTCTCAGGATACCTGAGACCATAACTTACTGTTGGCATGACAAAGGAGCGATGGTAACGCTCAACTTTGATTCCCTGGAATCTTTTTTCTGGATGCCCCAAACAACTGGAAAAGGGAATCATCAGAGAAAATTACTTTACCCCAGTCCTCAGCAGTCCAGTCCCTTTACCTTCTGCAGAATATCAGCTGCTCCCTGATGTTTTGTCTTGGAGAGAAGTGGCTTCATTGCTGCCCTTCTTGACATCAGGCCATTCTCCAAAAGTCCTCACCTCATCGTGTGTGCAGATACACTCACACCTGCCTGCAGCCATTCCTGACCAAGCTGTGCACTGGTGGTGCTCCAATCACGCAGTTGAATAAACTTTAGGAGATGTCCTGGCGCTTCCTGGACTTTCTTAGGTGCCCTGAAGCATCTTCACAACAACTGAACCTCAATCCATGAAGTTCTTGACGTTCTGATTAATCGTTAAGTTAGGTGAAGTCTCACTAGCAGCAATATCCTTGCCTGTGAAGCCCTTTTGTGCAAAGCAGCGATGACTGCATGTGTTTCCTTGCAGGTAACCATGGTTAACAGAGGAAGAACAATGATCTCAAGCACCACCCTCCTTTTAAAGCATCTAGTTTGCTATTCTAACTCAATCAGCATGACAGAGTGATCTCCAGCCTTGTCCTCCTGAACAGTGAAGATCACTGAAATGATGTCAGCAGGATCTTTTGTGGCAGGACTGAAGTGCAGTGGAATTGGGTTATTTGGAGGAATAGGTTCATTTTCATGGCAAAGATGGAATTTGCAAATAATTCATCTGATCACTCTTCATAACATTCTGGAGTTTATGCAAATTATCGTCCTAAAAACTGAGGCAGCAAACTTTGTGAAAATGAATATTTGTGTCATTCTAAAAACCTTTTAAAGCAACAACTGTACAATGTTTTTCAGTCAAAGGTCTGGACAGAACATTTGAGCTACTTTTACTCTTCTCTGACACATCTAATTCAACTCAACAGATAATTTACAGCTCTTTATACAACATATACAACTTTATACAGCTATATACAACTACATATATCTCAAATACTTTACATTTTAAATATAAACTACATAAAAACGTTAAATACTAAAATATGTATTATTATTATTATTATTATTATTTTTATATTATTATTAGTAGTAGTAGTGGAAGTATTAATGATGATAATAATAACAATAACAACAACAGCAGCAACAACAATAATAATAATGATGATGATGATGATGATAATAATAATAATAATAATAATAATAACAATAATAATAATAATAATAATGTATTATTATTATTGTTATTGTTGTTGTTGTTATATATAGCAGTGAAAACTTATTTACTCAAAAAGCACTAATGTAACTTAGTTTAGTTTTAAGTAGGGAATCCCAGCAGTATATGTAGTTTTTGTTCAATGCCTGTTTTGGCTAATCAGTGCTTCATTAAGTAATGAATAGTAATTAAGTCATGATGAGTAATTACATCAGCTGCTGATGGAACAGCTTGAACCATCAAGGAAAAATCTGGAACGGAAACCTGTGTTCTTAAAGCCATTAATAAGATATGAATGACTTAAAAAAATACTTTTTACTTAATCTGTTCTTTCACATTTTTTTGCAGTTTTTATCAATTTGCTCAGAAATTTGCACAGTACGGTTTAATGGTATTTCATCATATTATCATAGACATTATTATATTATCACAAATGTATAATATCATAAACAACTTATATACAGAACACTTAAATACGTAAATGTGTCATTTATACAGTATCTATTCTATTCTTTGCACTTTGGTTAGATACTAACTGCATTTCATTGGCTCTGTATGTGTAAACTGCGCAATGACAATAAAGCTGAATCTAATACATTTTTTTTTTCATTGAACTGAAGGACAGGAGAGAAAATGGGGACTGCATTATGGTTGTGGGTGAATAGTGACAAGTGCATTGCCATCTTCTGGTGTGTGTATGTAATGGCATGCTTGGACAGGTCCATGAGTGATTTATTTTATAGCCAATTCAGCAAGTCATCAGCAAAAGCCACATCAACAAAGGTCAAACCTCGCTCGTGTTCAGCAGTCTCACTCAGGTCCGGCAGCTTTGACCCTGAGATGCTCTGGTTCCTCATCAGCTTATGCTCCTGAAGGAGAACAAACAGTTTAACCTTTAAAAAAAGGTTTCTTGGAACAATCATCTGACCATATCAGATTACAACAGGAGTAATGTGCTCTCAAACCTTTAAGGCATTATAAGATCTATTATATTATAAATAGGTTACAAAAAACATGCATGATTCTAAAACTGAGGTGCCATTTAGTGTTTGAGACTATTACATTTCTTTTTTTCTTTTTTTACAAGAGAGAAACACTTCAGAGCAGAGAGAGCTGAGGAGTGGGCATCAGTTTCTGAACAGTTCAATATGCCTTCAACGGGTGAAGAGGAGCAGCAGAGGCCTAGTGGTTAGGGACCAGGCACCAGAATCAGAAGGTTGAATGTTTGAATCCCAGACCAGTAGGTTGCCCTGAGGTAACCTAGAGCAATGTACTGTCCTCATCACTGCTCCCCATGCGCTGGATATGGCTGTCCAATGCTGCACGTGTGTGTGTGTGTGTGTGTTTGGTTCAGCGAATGCGTCTCTTGGTGGTTCACCAAGTGCTGTGTTCAGCAAGTGTGTTTAAGTGTTAGGAAAGGGAAAGTTCTCAGAAAAGATGTGTTTTTAAGAGCTTTTTGAAGGTAGAGAGTGATACACTTATTCTGACAGTAATTGGTTGCTCGTTTCACCATCAGGGAATTGAAAATTAGAGGAGTGTGGACCATTACTGCATTGGCATGTTAAACCTACATTACATTCCTTAGAGGACCGTAGAGATCGAGAAGGTGTATAAGCCTGTATGACTGTATGAGTTAAAATAGCTGGGATGCAATCCAGAAGTCACTCTTTGTGCAAAGACTTAGTGCCTTGAATTTGACTCCAGAAGCCACTGATCAGTGGAGTGACAGGAGGCCTATTTTTCGGATTGAGCACCAGGCTCTACTAGTGTCCATGCTAATGACATAAGGACTTAATGCTCAAAATTTATTTCTTAATCTAATAATACTGTCAGTCCATCTCACTAAACCAGCAAAGAGATAAGGATCCGAGAACTTCTACTCACGATCCCCAGAAAACCTGCATGATGCGGATTTCTCTTGAATTTGCGTTGTGGAATATTCCAGTTGTTCTCAGGCATGAAAGCGTTCAGGTAATCATGTTGAATGTTAAAGATGATAGAGCTATGAAACATGTCTGAAGCATGAGATATTACTTGATTGTTAATAGATAATTCCTTTATTAACACATTAGAATTGAAAAATAATATTAGACGTAGTTATAATCAGCTAGGACCGGAAAAACATGCTTTAGGATTTTGTCTAGCGTCCAACTTTTGCCTTTTTATAGACATTTTTCCCCAAATTATTTCTTTAACTTCAATTCAAGGCTGTTTCTAGATCAGCCATGTCATGGAGCCATTATTGCCTACCAAGTCATGTTCATGTTTACTTCTGGTTCAGCACAACCAGTGGTCTACCAATGCTCTTCTGACAGTCTTTCTTATATTTTTAACCCTTAGAATCAACTACATTTGCATGCACAATATTCAGTGCTGTTCTGGCCCTACTTATTTCTCAGTCTATGAAACAGAGAAGCTAGCATGATTTCAATTAACTATGCTATAAAACAACCTAATCAAGACATCCTAATTAAGACATCCTTCAATGTTATTGCTACTTTACACTGCAGTACCATTGCTATACTTTATGTCCCAAAAGGAGAAGCCCCTTGCTCCCACACCATCGCAATGTAATGACAGGTTACAGGGGTCATTTTGCAAACAATGGGATTGTATCAACTCACAATTCACCTACTGACTGTCACAAAATGTCATCAGAATTCCATGTGAGAGGTCAGTGGAGTGACCTAAGCATTTATGTACTGCATTTCAAATACTTCTGGAAAAACCAGGCCAATGTCAGTTTAGTTTGAACTTAGAAGACTTAGAAGGTCCACAGCAACTGAACGGTTCTGTTTACATGAGCTTATCTTAGTTAGACTACCTGTCTTAGACAATCTTGGTGTTTATATAAACATAATTTTTCTTCCACTGTGGTTTACTTATTAGGGTTCTGGACCTGGATTTCTGGAAAGCTGATTTGTGGCAGTTTCGCTCAAATCCTTTTATCAATAAACTGCATTGAATGAATAAAATCACCTCTCGCAGTTTGGACAACTTCTGGACAGGAGGCACTGGGAAGTCCCTGTAGCCTGAAGACTTCAATTTGTCAGAGAAGGAGAGGCCCTCGTCTCCTTTGGGTGCACTGTTCCTAATTGAGCCTACCGTGTCCCAGGAGACGGCCCTCATGAGGGGAGGGAAGGCTCCGATGGTCTTGATTTCGGCCGTGCACGGTGCTTGCTGGGTGGGGGGCCTTGGGACAGGTTTGGCCACTCCAGTAGCCGGGGTCAGGTTGTCCAGTTTCTGGGTCACTGCAGAAGGGCCAGGTTTCTTTTCCTGGCTGAGCTCAATGCCGTCCTTCCTAGCAGAAGGGAGTTCTTTGGCTGTGGTAGGAGCAGCATGGCGAGGAGTCAGAGTGCCAGAGGACACCTTGCGTTTATCGGGTGGCTTCCAATCCACAAGCCTTTTCAGACTCTACGCAGAGGGCAGATGACAGGGGTGGCAGTTTTATGTTATTTGTGTATAGTAAAAAAACATTAACAAACCAAACAGGGATCATCAACAAAAAGAAATGAGAAAGATCATGAGAGCAGTATGTGATTTATAGCTGGACTGACCTCCTGGTCTGGCTTATTTGCTTCTTCATGATCATGAACAGCTGGAACCTCCAGTCGCTAAACAAATAAAAGGTACACAGACAATGATGGAGTTATTATGTTCCCTTGGATTACATAGTCATTCATCACTGAGAAGAGACTTACTGTATAAGGTCACATTAACAATGCCAGATTACTCACCTGACTGGTGGAAGAGCCTGTTGGCAGGCTTGTTGTGACCTCAGTAGCTGAAGCTATGGGGAACCACAAAACAGAAAAAAAAGAAAATGAACTCAAGGAACCAACTGAAGTATTAATATAACCAATTATATTTCTGATTCAGTCATTTCCATGACTAAGTAATAATTTGCATAAAAACTGGACACAGTCTTTAGTAAGGCAGTTTTAAAACCATAACATTACATGTTCACAACCTTGTCATAAGACAGATCAACCTCAAAAACAATGATCTGATCAATGATCTCAAAAAATCTTCTGTGCTTCGGAAATCTCTCCCTTTTCTCTTAATAAGTTTTGAAAAGGTATCCACACTGTCTGGGCCTGATTCTGACTTCTCGCCACTGCACAGCACCATAACTCATTAGTGAAGGGGTGTAACTCTGTACCTGTTTGTGGAGGAGATGAGATGGAACTGCTGCGTGAGGGCACAGGAGAGGAGCCAGGAGTTGGGTTAGGTGAGAGAGCTGAAATGCAAACACACTCATGTTAACCATGTTTGATTAATTTATTGGCACTCTGCCTTAAAATAGGTAGCATTCATCTGGCATCTCCATAGCCCAGAGGGATGCTTTACATGAGTAAGATTAGATCTAGCATGGAGACATGTTAGAAGTGCGACAAACTTCCTGTTAACCACCACGTATGTGTGTGTGCACAGTGGCTCCACAAGCAGCGTTGTTCATAGACTCTACTGTGTATCTATCTGCAGTATTAAAATCCATCCATTTTCTGCCGCTTGTCCCAAACGGGGTCGCGAACGGGGTGCTGGTGTCCAACCCAGCGCACACAGGGCGAGGACTGCGGACGCACCCTGGACAGGTCGCCAGCCCATCGCAGGGAGGAGCGGGACGGGGACGGCACCTTGCTCAAGGGTACCTCAGGGCAACCCATTGGGAAGGGGTTCAAACCCTGATTCTCCGATCACGAGGCCAACGCCCTAACCACTGGGCCACCACTGCCCCTAGTGTTAAAATCTACATCCAGAAATGGGCTGCAATATCCACAGCCAGCACAAGAATACCTTCTTTGATTGTTTTCTGATAAAGCACAAGGACAACAATATCAAAAACAACAGATGAGGAGACCATAATTGTGAGAAATTGTCAGAAACATTGGTTAACTGTTGCTGATGTCAAGGTTTGTACAGTCCGGCAAACTGTAACTTGACGCCAGTATAGAGGTGTTTTACAGGACTTGAAGGCTGGGACTTTGAAAAGTGGATGCACCTCTTTGAAGCCACGAATGATAAGAGAAATGGTTTGGTGAAAAGGTCGCAGCCAATCTTTACCCTTTACTGTTTGACCTTTGTTAAGTACGCCCAAAGTGTGTTAAGCATTTCTGCAAGAAGCAGTTGATAAGAGGATGGTGGACACATTACTCTCTCAGACAGGGTCAGCAAATGCGCAAAATTCTACATGATATATTAGGATAATACACAGTATAGCGAGAACAAAGATCTGAAAAACTGCACCCGTGATGATCCAGATCTCTGCTAGTGCCTTTGGGTCGGGTTCAGCTTTCAAGGCAATAGCATTCGGGTCTGATTAGGTCTAAAGCCACAGGTTCAGGCTTTAGTTTCATGCCTATGTAGACCTCTGCTTTGCTTTAACATTCTTACCCAGTTATCTACTGAACTTTCCTCAAAGTAAAACCTGTTCCTTCCTGCAATGTTGAAAGACTTGCTGCATAACCAAATAACACAAATAATACATAACCAAGAAAAAACAAACAAAAAAAACTTTTGTAATAGATCATATCAACTAAATGAAAGGCACTTGTGTTTAAGTTAATGAATCCTTCCAGATTCTCTGGGCATTCTGTATCTGTCTGGCAATCATGGCCCTGGAACCCTTTTGGGAGGTTTGCATCTTCGTCCTTTTTTCACCCTTTACAACTTTGAAAAGCAAATGTAAACCCTAAGGGGAGCACTGGCATTCAAGCCACAAATGCAACACTGGAATAACAAAAAACCAGTCCCGGGATTGTGTTGCAAAAATGTGCTTTGAAATTCACACGGAAGCTACACAGAATTCAAATTAATATTGATGTTAAAATACATACATTTTATCATTACTGGGGTTTTAAAGTGGGGTGTTATTGGGGTGTTATAGAAAATATATGGTTTTGAAGATTTGAAAGAAAAAGGTTGTCAAATTCTAATACTATGTTGAGCTCACAAAAGGATCAAACATATATTATACACTGCATAAGGCCAAAACACCTAGGGTCCTCTAAGACTCAATTCTGTTTGAGGTTCTGACCTCAAATTAAAGCACATCTCATGACTTCTGCTTTAAATCACTATGCCACATATGTCTGTGGAAATTCTATAGTTACTCATCTGTGTTAAAATAATTCTGCAAGTTTGCATAAGGTTATGTAAGGTTGCATTAAAAGAAACATATTCTGCATCCCTAAGTTGTTAAAAGATGCTGGTTGAAACCTCAGAGCGTGGAAGCCTGTCTCTCCAGATCAATGTGGAGATCAGAGGACTGCTTAAAGTTTCACAGGTCTGCTTGGGGTGTAGAACTAGAGCTCACTTCAGTTCAGACCTACATTTAGTGGTGGAGTTACCTGTGGGTGACTCAGTGAGGCTGCAGGTTGATCGACGCCCCCTGCGGGTCAGGAAACGATCGCTCACTTTCTTTGCCTCCTCCAGCAGCTCCAGGTTCTTCTGACGGTCTTCCTCCGACAACTGCATGTCTGGGAGCGGATCCTTCAGCAGGTCTATCACTTGACCATCATTATCTGTGACACACACACGCAAGCACACACACACACGCACACATACACACATACACAGATCTCATCTATATCCCCCTTCCATTGCTCAGTACAGGGCATTATGCCAAAGCAAACTGTAATCAAAGTAAAAAAGTCTCAGTTGCTCGGATTTTGCTTTCCAAAATAACCTCAGGAGTAGACCCCCATGTTTCTGAGCTTTGCAATGACCAAATTTAGACATCTACAAAACCTTGGTTACAAAATAGTGTGCGCTCAAGTCATAAATCAAAGAGGATTTAATTGATACACCTAAAAAGCTTTCGACGTGGTTCCAGACTTCCACAAATTAGACTTAACTGATCATAAATAACCCAAAGATACAGATTCAGCATGTCCACGCATGACTATCTTTAGGCTTGAGAAACGTACCTACAGTAGTGATGAGCCCTGAACAACCAGTGTTTCTTGATAGACGAGGTCTAGGACTGTGAGGCCTGAGGTGGCAAGCATAAAGAAACATTACAGCAACAGGTTCTCTGTGAGCTTCTGAACAACCGGAGAATGCACATGTTCCATTATGCTTGTCTGTTCACCATTAAAGGAATTAAAGGCACTCGTTTGTAAAACACGAAGTTCTAGACGGTAATCAAGCGTGAATGATGCAAGACAAACAAACCTGGCCTTCTCCAAAGTACGTGGTTCTTGTTTGCTCACTTGTCTTGGCAGTACGATTGCAGGGGGAGCGAGGGTCACTTTTACCAGCTTAGTTTCAACTGGAATGTACTAAGAACACAGAAAGAGAAGCAACAAGTACATTTATAACACATTACCCCATACAGGATGCTTCTTTAGTACTGTATTGGAGCAACCGGGCCAATTCAGCACAGGGAGCAGGTTACAGTGGTGAAATACATGCACAATTGGTATGCAAATAACATGATTCACCACAAGAGTGAAGATAGAAAAGCTAAATGTGGGCATAATATCTGTGGCAGAGACAGACACTCTTTCCGACTTTAATCAATCAAACGATGGATGAAACCCAGTTGTGGGTATCAGAACTGTTGACAGCCTAAAAGCCAATCTACTATCCTTTCGGATAGGGCTTGAAATAAACAAATATCTAAATAGTGCAAAGAATTTGCTAGAAAATGATGGCAAAAACAAAACAAAACAAAAAATGTTTTCAGGAAGCATTAGAACATGCGTGATTATGCAGGTGGTCCTAAAGCAACAGGGCTGATTTTCCATCTGTAGCACACTCTGCTTCAAAAACTTCCACAGAAAGCCCTAACACGTGGTCCCTTGAGAGCCACCCCACACACACAGGCTCGTCCCACGGGAAAACGAGACTGTTTGTAATCACATCCTGCTTCCATCAGGAGATTAGCCTTTGTGACAGCCCACACTCATTTCCTTCTGCTTCACTGAACACATTGCAACCATTTCTGCAATGATAAACTGCTTTGGGACTGGATAGAAGATGGGAAATGCGTGCTACATCCTCTATCCTCAATCAACTGAGAACAACAGTGCCATACAGTCCATTTTAAACAATTCCTCATGGCAAACCCATGATGGTGCTGTCCTGCAGCAAGAAGAGTGACTTTTATTTCTTTGGCCTTAAGTCTGAGATTAGATTTCAACCTTTTAATACAACCCTCCAGCAGCATCTTCTCAAGGCCCTGAACTTTATAAATGTCTGTGTGGGAAGTCTCTGCTCTCTCATGAGAGACATCTCTCAAGAGCAGTCGCTTTATTGAAATCCCAAGACAGGCAGGCTTTGATGTCTGAATAATCCTTTGTCCTTTTTCGAGGCCTATTCAGATAACCCTATGGTTTAATTCACTGAGAGAATAAGACAGCGAAATGTACACAAAGAGGAAAGCAGACGTTATGGGCCTAATAAAGTCTCTCCCAGGCCCCTTTTCAGAAGCACCTAAACTCTCAATGGTGAGCTAATGGCTAAAAATATCGCCAGAAAACCTTATAAGCAACAGCTTAGACTTACTGAAGGAAAAAGTGAAGTTAGTGAAAAAATAAAAGACTCTTTCTTCAAAGCAGTATACATATCATGCAAATAACTCACAGTGGAAACAGTCTAAAAAAATGCTTGAAAAAGTCATTGTTTGTGCTTCACTAGGAGCAACGAGAAATAAGTGAAGGTCAGTATGTTGTCTTTTGGTGAGATCAGGGAGGTACCAGGAATATAGTACAGTGTAGGACATTGTATAGTAGTATACATTTTATATTAGTATACAGTATATATCAGTATTCAGTGTATATCAGTATACAGTTTATATTGATATATTGTATGCATTAATATACAGAATATAATCTTATACAATATAAGTCAGTACACAATACAGTATACATCACTTTACCCTGTATGTAGGTATACAGTGTATATTATGATACAGTGTACATCAGGACACAGTATACATCAGAATACAGTGTAAACAGATCTGCAGTATATACTATTAAACAGCATGTGTAAACATTATATATCACTATACTGTACATGCATGCATCGCTGCTATCAGAGCTGCAGTTGTGTCTGATGTGCAGAATAAAATGTAGGGAGAAAGTAGAAGGAAAGGTAGTAGTAGGACTCTGTGCATCTCTGTGTGAGAAAGTAGGAAAGGGGAGAGAGAGAGGCAGAGAGGCAGAGACACAGAAAGGAAGAGAGAGACATACTCACACTGGAGGGGGAGCTGGAGGAGCTGTCAATCTCCTCTGGAGAGTCCTCTTCTTCTTCTGGCAGGGTGGGCATGGTGGGTGCTGCCGAAGGGCGACAACGGGTGTGAGGAAAGACAAAAGGTGTGTTGGACTCTAAGGCAAGGCAATGAGGAACCTTTGGAGAAGCTCGCTCAACTGTAGGCCCGGTCACACAACATACAGCAGAGATCTTCTGCCTGTGCTGCAAGACAACACACATACACGCACAGGTTAATATTCCTGTCAGTGTGGGAGTGTAAATCTCAATCTGCCAATGAATGTGGTTCAATTATGAATTACAGTTACATGCAAAAGGCATGAGCCACCCCTCATTTCTTTATAACCCACCTTTCTTGTTATTTTAGGCCTGTCAAGGTGTCCTATCTTTTGTATATTGAGTAGATTAAATGAAAGAAATAGGAACAAATGTTTTCTTATGACAGGCTGCTATCGAATCATTTACATTTACGGCATTTAGCAGACGCTCTTATCCAGAGCGACTTCCATGTCCCAATTACAGGGACAGTCCCCCTGGAGCAACTCAGGGTTTATAAATGAGGTCTTGCTCAGGGACCCAGTGGGGATAGTGCTGGAGGTGGGATTCGAACCTGGGACCTCTTGAGCCATAGGTCCATAGGCAAGTAACCTACCACTAGACCAACATCACCCCTTCATCAGCCCGATCATCTGTAATCATCTGCTCCTGTTCCTTTACAGCTTCATGTCTTAAGTTAGATTCTTTTTTCTGGTTAAATGATTCATATGTATGTCACAAACAAACAAAATCCTCTGAAATTGGTCAGGTGCAGGGACTGTACTGAAAATGAGAGCCAAAAACATCCTTCAGGAAGCCTGGAAGGATTTTCTCAAAAATACATAACATTAAAAATAAAAGAAAGTTTGGCTCTTTTTAAGTAAAATGGGACAAAATGGCTCAAGACTTTCGTGCAAAACTAGCCTAGTGTTTTCTATTTGCTTTTGGGTTACAATATGTAAATAATTCTCGACCTACAAGGTGTGCTGTACCCAGTAGTTTCGGTCTCCATGGTAGTAGAACAGGATTAAGCTGTGTCAAAATGAAGCTGTTCATTCTGCCAAGTGATGATAAATAGCAGCCCCTGGTTCTGAAAACTGCAGTAGCTAGCTAAAATCTCAAGCAAGATTATAACAACTTCATTGTGATGCACCAAAGGTGCCAACTGTCAGTGCTGCCAGGCCATGCCTGAACATTTACGCCATTTAGCAGAACAGTACTCCTGAACTCCTGTTACAGGGCATGGTTATCGCTCACCTTGATTACTGCAAAGCTCTGCTAGCAGGTCTCCCAGCATCCAAAGTGAAAGGGATTCAGATGGTGCAGAATGCACTGGCATGCCTTGTGCCACTTTTCAATCAACCCAATAGGTCTCATGCCACTCCACCACTCACTGACCTACATTGGCTACCCATAGATGTCCCAATCAAACTTTTGAATCTGAACCCTGGCAGCACTGGCCTAGTGCTTAGGGACCAGGCCACAGGATTGGAAGGTTGTGGGTTCAAATCCCAGACCAGCTGATTGCCCTGTGGTACCCTTGAGCAAGGTACTGCCCCATCACACCTCCATGGGTGCCTTAAATAACTTCCCCCTTCTGCTGTGTGTATGAGTGAAAGGCAGAGGTTCACTTTACTTACACTTTATACACCTTCTACATGCCTAAATACGCAGACACCTATATGCCTTAATCATTATATTCTTCTAAGGAATGTCATCTGGCATTGCCATCCATACACATATTGTAATCACAGTCCAGACTGTTCTTTTTTGCTGTTCTCTTTAAGCTATTTCTTTTCTGGGAACAGTTCCTCTCCTGACACTTGTAACACACTGTCTCACACAATCTTCAACTGATATGAACTATTAAAACTATTTCATATTCTCACTCACTCATTTTCATAGCCCTTTATCCTAATGAGGGTCAGGGGTCAGGGTCTTATTGGGGAAACACCATGGACAGGTCGAAAGTCCATCACAGGGCAGACACACAGGCAATCACACTCACACCTATGGACAATTTAGCATCTCCAGTCCACCTGATGTGCATCTCTTTGGACAGTGGGAAGAAACCAGAGCTCCTGGAGGAAACCCACACAGACACAGGGAGTACATGCAAACTCCACTCAGAAAGGGCCTGGACCGTCCCGTCTGGGAAATGAACCCAGGACCTTCTCGCTGTGAGATGACATTAAATTCTTTAGCACTAAATGCTCGCTCTAGGGAGTAGTACAGCAAGTACAGCAAGATATATTGTGTTTAATAGGCCAGGAACATTGTTTGTTTGTGAGTGTTACTTTGTCAGCAATCTGTATGAATAACTGTAATTTACTACACTACACTTCTGCTACTCAAGTTCAGTAACACAAAGGAAAATTTTGCAGCATGAAGATTGTCATCGTCCTTTTAGATTATTATCATCCCTTAAGCGACTGATAACTACATCAGACTCACACTCAAAACATGCGACATGAAACGACTCACTGTGGCAGGTTCTACTGAAAGAAATATTTCATTTACAAAAGTATGTTGAAAAAAACGAATTTACGAGCAGGAATTAAGTATGTTTGAGCAGGGAGAGGAAATCACTCAGCAAAATTAAGCATAATAATAAAGTAAAAGATTTTTCGTGGTATGAGATCTACACATGGTTACCGTGGGCTGCTATCTCTTTGCATTTTTTCTCTTATCGCTAAGATCCATCTTCAGCTCCTACCAGAGGGGCCAGAGAGGAAATGTTTTTTCATGCCTCTTCTGCAAAAACTTTATGGTATGTCAGATACCCACTTACTGACCATTAATGTTGAAAAAAAGAAGAGGACTGCTTGGTTGTTGGAGTGAAGGAAGTATAAATCCTTGACTCATGTACTGGCTGCAACTAGTTACTTCCATATAATGTGACCTTTTTCACTTCAGAAACTCATCTGTTTGCAAACGTTAGGCAAAAACATGGCCATCTTGGATGTGGAAGAGCAAGGCCAAGTTAGGAGACTGCTTCTTGCTCCCTAAGGAATGCAATCCTAATTCCATTAAATCTTTTCTCATTTCATCCGAGAGCTTCAAGAAGCTATATTTGGCTTCCTGTTAGCCCAAATAAAATGGGAGACACTCTTTCTGTGCTCCTAGGAATGGAAATAGATTGATAAACAGATAGGGAAAGAGAGAACGAGCGAGACAGAAGGAGTGGGAGAGGAACAGCAGTTTAATGAATTTCCTGGAAGAGAGAAAACATCCTGTGGAGGATTGAGTTGACAACAGAGTTCATATATTTCAGTCACAACTGAGGCTTCACAATTCACAAGCTCAGCAGTGGCAAGGAAATAGACCCTCAGGGCATGAGGAGAAAACCTTCAGAGGAAACAAGATTCACAGGGGGATCCCGTCCTGCTCCAGGAACACATCCTCACTGCATCGGCATCTGAGCCAAACATAATAATGTCAGACAAGCCATCAACCGGAGTACTATGGGCAAAGACTCTCTGTTCTCTCTGCACTGATGTAATTATTGCTGCTGCTGCCATGGCTAACTATTTATTTCTCGCAACCACTCCTTCCTGACCTCCCTTCATTCAAGCAGACATGCACTGCTTCACGTTTCTCAACCAGGGGTCTGGTTAAAACTTGCTGAGATTCATCCCTTAAAAGGAAAAGTTGCCCTCCAGAACACATTCTGCTGACTCAATGAGAGAGATTTAGCCTGGGGGGCATCATACCATCGGCTGGCTGGTGTTTGAAGCAAAGGTATGAGCTGGTTTGAAGCTTAGGCTTCAGACAAAGACATTAACAATAATAATGCCTCAGATCAGGATTCGGTTATTAATGTGTCCTTCTTATCAGAGAGGAGCTTGTCTGCACATCATTTCCTGTTGATAGCAAAGCTCATTTTGAAGGCAGCTATGCTGCTGTGTTGCTGGGTTGTTTGTCTGATGAGAGATAGAAAGCTGACCGGAAACCACAGAGCATTTGCAGTATGACCAGACAGTAAATCTTTTTTTTCTCTTTTTAGATTCTCATACTTTAGATTTTAAAAGGGGTCTAATGCACAGAAGGCAAACACGATGGGAAATATTAAGGAATGGGGCAGCATTTTGCAAAGTAGCCTTATGAACACAGGTTGAAGGGACGATATTAAATATACCCAGTTAATAGGTGTCCGTTAATACAAATATGTTTGTATTATGATTTCCTAAACCGTACTGACCTTTAGTGTTCCAGCACAATCTGTACGCTGAGGCTGAGAGACTTGGACACCATCAGTTTGTGATGTATCAGTATTTTGCTCCTTTCCTAATTCTGTTGCATGAGATGTCCAGCTTGCCTGCAGTTCCTTTAAAACCCCCTGGCTTTGTGTCCTCGCTTGACTCCTTCCACTGGATTCCTTGTAGCTGCTCCCACCGCTCTTTGATGCACCGTCACTTAACCTCAGATTAGTTCTATTGAGTTGTGTAATTGTGTTGTGTTGGCTCTCCCGGTGCTCTCTTTCTGAAGATTGTGCTTTTATGGCAAGCTCTGATACTCTAATCCCTCCTCTAGATCCTAATTCTGAACTTAAAGAACTTGCTGACTCCTCTTGGCTCCGTCCACTGTCCTCCTGATTATGTCTGGGACTCTTGTTCCCTACGGGGCTGTCGGCTTGGCCACTATCTCCTTCCTCTAGGACGACTACACAGCACTCACTTTCTTCAGAATTTGACAGAGGGCCTTCACCATCGTCTGGCTCCTTTGACCTGAAGCAGAACAAAGAGTCGTGATTTCCAAATGAGAAATTTTTGGAAAGCCGCCATCTTTGCGAGTACTAAACGGGACATATTAGAAGCAATTCGTCACCATGCGCAATCAACATTACATTCAGCAGAGCCATATCCTGTTGCATTACCTAAGAAAAATGTGTCTTTGTTCAAAGTGACAGATGGGCTGGCCTATCATTCCAATCTAAAAGCCCTTCACAGGAACTAGTAGAGAGCAGCAGTAATTAATAGGATCTTTGGTGGGTGACAATATAAACTCTGCTGTTTCTGCACAGTCTCACCTAGCACTGGCCCTCTTGGGCTGAGGATTTTACATAAACACACACGCGACTCGTCCTGTAAGAACTGGAAGAATGTAAACACTGACCCAGCTACATAGTCCCATGTGTGACTGTGTGTGAGCTCCTCACAGGCAAGGCCCAAGAGAGGGGAAGTTTCCGGTGTAAGGCTGTGAGCAGCAGCAGGCCTGCGCTCACAGGTGTTCTGTTCTGGTGGGCTTTGTTTGCTAACCAGTTCCACAGGAAGAAGATCTGTCAGAGAGGAACCAATATTAGTAAAAAAAAATGCACCTGCTTCCCTACAGACAGCCATGAGGTTTAATAAAGGCATGTCTGCCACACTAGTTATGCAAAGCGCAACAGTCAGCTGACTTCAGTGAAGCAACACGATCAGAATAAAACTTGCAGTGCTGATTAAAGGAAGTAGTGGTTTGGCACTAGACGTCATGATCTGAGAATCGCAGGTTAGAGTACCAGACGTGTAGGACACCCTGAGCAAGGTGCAGTGTGTTCACTGCTCCCCAAGCATTGGATCTAGAGCTGCCCACTGCTTCACTTGGATGAGTTAAATGCAGTGGAAGCATTTTGCTGTGGTGTGTTCACAATGACAAAGAGTCACGTTCATTTTTATGTTGCAAAAAAGTGAGATTACCAGTCAGTTTAGATACACTACATTACAAAAAAAGAAGCTGGATCTGGCTGTTAGGGGTCTTTATTTTACAATTAAAATAGCAGGAGGTAATAAAAATGGTCAAATGTTGTCTTTTTTCTAATACTTTCACTTATGTTGGTTCACAGAAGACCCTTTCATGGCCCTGTGGAAACACCTCCCCACACCACCTTCCAACACATGGGCAAAGGACATGGCATTCCCACCCATTCCAAATGAAATGCTTGTTTTTGTTTAACATTATTAGTATTAACATTATTAACTTGCTGGCTGCATTGGTTGTGTGTAACCTAATAAACACTGAACATTTGCTTTGTGGAGTGCATGTCTTATGAAAATTAGATTGGAAACTAAGTAACCAAATTCACTATATAAAGAGAATCCATTTCATTGCATTATGTGAATACCAGCAGGACAAAACAGCCAACACCACTGGATAAAACCAGAATCTTATATGTTTACTATACACAATTCTGTTACTGGGTTGGAGTCACTGGCATCCTATTGTCTTGCTATGCGAATTGTGGCACAATACATTGAAACAAAGCGAAGTATAATAAATAACAGTTTCTGGAAATATGACTAATGCCCAGCACCTGAAGAAGAAGCCTGTGAACTAACAGCGTTGGCGCTGTTCACCCACGAGCTGGATGAGTCAGCAGGGTCATCTGTGTCCTGGTATGCTTGGTTTTTGCAGGCCTGCAACAGAGATGTGGTATCGCCATGGTGATCTTCAGAACCATCAAGCACAAAAAAGCATTGCTTCACTTTACCTTTGGCCTTTTGCTAAAGGGTTTACTAAACTGCTATTGACTCAGATCTGCTCTGACATTTAAAAAGCCATAAAAAAGCTGGGGTTTGTGTATTTTCCCGATAGTGGCTGTAGAGCCGTGGGAGCTCCTCGGGGAAGAACTGAAAGATGCTGTCCCCAGTGAGCACTTGGAGATGTAGGATCAAGAGTAAATGATCAAGAATGCTGTTAAAAAGAGATGATGGACTCAGACTTTACAAAGTGTTGAAAATGAAACCAAATAGTCCCACATCATGTCATTTCTGCTATAACAGCAGGACCTCAGCACATTCTGAGGTCAGAATGTAATAAAGATAACGTCAGTTACCACGATCCACTTTTAATTTGCTAATGAATGACACTGATTTGCATTTTGAAAAGTAAATATTCAGTTACAAATGCTTAACTAATAAAAAAATAAGCAGTTATAACATAAACAGGGATGCAACAGTGTTGCTGTCCAAATAGTGAGTTTATGTTTATCTGTCACTTCAGATCTTTCTGATTCTTAATGTTCTTTGACATCTCCATCAGTCAGTATTATATCTGTCAGCTGTATTAGATATTCAGGCCACTATTGAGTATTTATGTGATAAAACTACCTATTAATGTTGTTTTTCATCCATTCATAAACCTTTCGTTACATCATATCATATTAACACGAATTATATAGGAATACTATGGATACTGTGGAACTATATGGGAATAGAAAATGAATAAACAAAGCTTGTTTTAACTGTTAGACATTCAACTCCTACTCCTGAGCATGTCAGGCAGTTGAGCATGTGATCAACAGCTATCCAGTTATAAACATCTTGAGCAGGATGTGTCTTACTTTGTTCTTAAGCCTTAAATGATGAAGCTCTCAAACAAAACTGCACAAAATGTGCCAAAAAACAAGCTCGCTTAGTGGTCTGGCCATTAGACTGGACAGGTCTGGAGAATTATGTTTTTCTCATTTTTGCTGTCCAAACTTCTGTTTGGCTGCTGAGCATAACACTGCGTTGACTCTTGCTGGGTAATCAAATCACTCTGATTTGTTATTAAAATTATTTCTTGTTGCATCTATGCCTTTCAAGGCTCTCACTTCTTTCTCTCTCTCATTCTTTCTCTGGCCTGTATGGTCTTCTCATTGACCAATGCTATTTTTAGCAGGCCCTCACAATCCCTGGTCAGTGAGGCCCGACTCTGTGAAAAAAATAAATCTGGCGAGGATGCGGAGGGGCCAAGCCCAAGGGACCAGGCGGCCTCAGGGTCACTTTGCGGCGCAGCACTCGCCTAAGATGCATGAGAAAGTGAGTGCTCGGCCCCATCTCTCTTCCCTTCTTTCCCTCCCTCTCTCCCTGCACATTATGTAAGTGAGCCCCAGCTTGCCAGATTTGTTTAAAATTTGGTTGGGCGAAGCGCATTAGAGTCTGACGAGGAAGAGTGGGTGATAAGACCAGAGAGAGGGACGTGCGGGAAACAGAAGTGCCAATGGACCCGCAGGTGAGGGACATACTTTGGCATCTACAGCTCATCTTGCCATTAATAAATAACCAGCAGAAGCTGATCAAACAAGGGAACTCTCCTAGTGGACCATAAAACTCAATGTTACATAGAAATGGCTGCACACCTTGCAGAGGTGCAAAAGTACAAAAACCTATTAAAAGCATATACATCCATATAGTCAACAGTTGTCAAGAAGCAAGTATATATGTTTACATCATTTGACTCTTTAACAGCACTTATAAGCCCTGGTCCAATTCCATACCAGTATAAGAATCCCTTCAAATAAGCTCCTATTCAAAAATCCTCAGCACTGCAAAGACCTTCGCTCATCAGCTCCAGCAAAAGATAAAAGCCATATTCAGACTATACCTGATGGTCCAGCAAGAATCACGGACGTTCCTTCCCTACTTCTTTGCTCTTCTGCAACTCTCTCCTCTTTCCAGCTCTGTGTAGTTTTTTTTTTTTCTCCTCCACAACAGCTCCCCAATCTTCAGCTCTCTTTTCCCTGAGTTTTTTTCTCCCTGCACCATCCGTTCTTTGACTCCTGGGAGCTTTGACCATTTAAGGAGAAGGCTTCTCATGAGTCTCTCTGGGCAGCTACTGCTGTGCTGCCTGACGCTCCACCGAACTGCAGCTGAAGAATGACCGTGTCCTCTTTGTTTCACAGTGAGAGGTACCCTGTCTGTTTTTACCCCACTCTCTTTTTAAAGACTGTGTGAAGGATCTCAGACACACATCCATTACTATTCTCAGCATGCATATCTCAAACTAACAACTGTGTCATTGTAGAGGAAATCAAAGGAGGTGTTGATAAATAGTAATAGCTTAAAAAATGAATTCTGTGAAGGGTTCAATATTTTAAACTAAGACAGAGCATATGTCCAAACCTGTAAAACCATCTCCATCTATAAGATACCATGCAATTGCTCATTCTATTCAATACTGACAGGGCTGAAGCATAACATGAGGCGGAATGAGTGATGAAGTAGTGACCTGTTTAACCCTTTATTCTCAGTTCATGACCCTTGTAGCCACTCGGCAATTAGTGAATATATCTTGGGGGTACTTCAGAAGAACAATCTTTAGCAGACTCATCTAGACGGAAGTGTCAAGAGCCACCAGATGCAGGTTCAGTATCAATTATCAATCAATTACTTTTTTTCCTATGACTGCACATCAAAGAACCATTTAGGAACTTTGATTCTAAAGGTGTAGTTCTTGAGTAAAACATTTTAAGGGAGAAGATATTGCTTTCTTCTTATTCTTTGGGCTGCTCCTGTTAGGGGTTGCCACAGTGGATCAATTGTCTCCATTTCTCCCAGCCCTCTGTAACTTCCTCCTTCAAACCAACTGCTTGCATGTCCTTTCTCACCAAATCCATAAACCTCCTCTTTGGTCTTCCTCATTCCTTTTTCCTGGCAGCTACAGCTTCAACATTCTTCTAGCTTCCACTACTCTTTCCCATAACTTTGTGCTGTAGCTGATCAACTTATCTCTCTAGTTACTACAGCTCTGGGCATCACCCTTATTCTTGAAAATCAGTACACTTCTCCACTCCTCAGGCATTCTCTCACTTTGCAAGATTGTGTTAAACAATCTGGTCAGAAACTCCACTGCCGTATCTCCTAAACACCTCCATGCTTCTTTCTTCACCCTGCGCGTCATCTCCTTGTACTCCTGCCTACTTTCTTCATCTCTTGGACTATCCCACTTCTTCTTCACTTGCCTCTTCTTCGGTATACACTCCTGTACTTCTCGGTTCCACCACCAGGTTTCTGTATCCTCCTTCTTCCTTCCAGATGTCACACCAAGCACCTTTCTAGTTGCCTCCCTTACAACTTCTGCAGTAGTTTCCCAGCAATCTGGAACTTCACTACCTCCCAGTGCCCGTGTTAACTCCTGCCTGAATTCTTGCAGTCCTCCTTCTACAGCTTCCACCACTTGATCCTCGACTCTGCCCTCACTTTTCTTGACCTCCAAGGTCATCCTACAGACCATCATTCTATGCTGTTTAGCTACACTCTCCCCTGTCACTACTTTGCAGTCTCCACTCTCTTTCAGACTGACCCTCCTGCAAAGGATATAATCCACCTGTGTGCATCTTCCTCCACTCTTATACGTCACCCTGTGCTCCTCCCTCTTCTTAAAATAAGAATTAACTACAGCCATTTCCATCCTTTTAGCAAAATCTGCTACCCCGTCACCACCTCTTTTCCCTTCACCAACATGTCCATTCAAGTCTGCACCAATCATCACTCTCTCTTCCCTGAGTACACTCTCTATCAGTTCATCTAACTCACTTTAGAATTCTTATTTCTCCTCCATCTGACAACCAACTTATAAGCACTAACAACATTCATTATCACACCTTCAACTTCCAGCTCCTCACCCTGTCTGACACTTTTTTCACATTTTTGACACAAACTTCCATCAGAAATATACCTAACCCGTTCCTCCTTCCATCTACACTATGGTAAAACTATTTAAACCCTCCTCTAATACACCTGGCCTTACTACCCTTCCATCTGGTCTCTTGCACACACAAAATACCAACCTCCCTCATGTCAGCTAATTCTCTCCCTTCACCAGTCATGCTGCCAACATTCAAAGTTCCCACCCTCACTTCCACGCTCCTCCACTTCCTTCTGTTCTTCTCGCTCTTTCTCCTTTTCCGGACCTGGAATGGAGATGCTCAATTGTGGATGTGTAGGTGTGTCTGCCCATTGATGGACTTATAACATGTCCAGAGTGTTTCCATGCTTCTTGCTTTGTGAGCTGTGGTTTAGGCTTCAGGACTTCCTGCAATCTCCTGATAAGTATAAGCAGCTCAGATAATGGATGGATGGATCATTAAATGGATCATTTAATATTACAAGTATTGAAACCGAGTGTTTCCTGCTGAAGTTCTAAACTAAAGAAGCAAGAAAGAACCCAAAGAAAATTTTACAGTTTGAGGTGTTAAGGAGTTAGGCAAGAGTAGTACTAAGGTATCTATAAGGTATCCACCCTCACTATAGGGTGGGAGGATAAGCGTTCTCTTTACTCAAGGATGCACAGATAGGATTAGTGAGAAACCTCAGTGGAAAAATTCCAGTGATTCTCTTCCAAGTTATCTATCATGGTCAAAAAAAGAGATGGTCCGTTTGGCAGTATGTCTTCCTGTTGCTTTTGTTTCGTTGAGTTATTTTTTGACACATTTGAAACAGCAGTTTGACTTCACTGTACGGCATAGCCAAGATCATAAGCTGTAACCGACATGGCAGAATAGTGTAAAAGAAAATAGCTCTTACCTTATGGCTAATATTCTCTGCTCCGGCACACCGAAGCAAGCCACCTGTTTGAAGAAAAGCAGTTACAAAGAGGCACACAGGTTCATTTGCATCTCACTGGCCTGTCATGCAAATGACCAAATGTTAAAAAGCACCAAAATAACTTGTATCAGCTACAACGTGACGCACTGAAGGAGGTTTGGGCAACTGATTGGCAGGTGAGTTTTCAACACCTCTTTCGCTCTCACTCTCTCTCTCTCTCTCTCTCTCTCTCTCTCTATCTGTTGCTCTGTCTCCATATCTATGGGCAACAATAACCTGGCAACCATTTACTTGAAACGCTTGATCCTGTGGCCCACACTGGCCTCATTGTATTACTTCCTTTGGAGCCAAGCAGGAAAATAACCGCAATTCTGCAACTTATATAACCCAGTGGGTAAATATTTCACAGTAGCATCACTAACATGCTCAAAAAACATTACATTTCGGTCAATAGAGAAAACATAGCACATAGAGAATATCTTAATATGCAGTGCAGCATTTTTTCAGCTAAGCAGTCCCATGGGTTCACTACTTTGAGTGTATAATGTTAAAAAAATGTGAAGACTAGAGCACCATTCACCCAATCCCTCACTCTTGTGAGGGTCAAAATGAGGCTGTCTTTTGTCGGCGTGATCACAGGACAGCATCCTTTTGTGCTTTAGAAGAGGCAAACACACTGTAAAACCGCACGACCTTACGTGTTGTTTGTTTGAAGTGTGTTAAGAAGAGCTCTTCAGCTTGATAAACCGCTACCCACTGACATTCAGCCTGCTCCACATGCTGTAAATGTAGGCTGAATAGAAAAGTCTGAAAAACACTGCGACCGGTATTGTGCAGTGGGTTTGCTAGACTGCCCAGACTTACAGGGCATCACTATGAGCAAGCAGCTGAGAGATGGTTGCTATAATAGAAGAGTGATAGGCACCTTTGGAAAAGGCATATTGCCCCCAGAAATATTGGCTATACTGAGTGAGATATTCATCACAAAAACATAAGTGAAAGTGAAAGCCCTTGTCATTGCGAGGTTCACACAGTGAACCACAACGAAACTGGACCTCTGCATTTAACCCATGCACTCAAACACCGTGCAGCAGTGGGCAGCTATTAAAAGCACCCGGGGAGCAGTGATTGGGACGGTACCTTGCTCAAGGGTACCTCAGGGCAACCTACTGGTAGGGAATCGAACTCACAATCTTCCGATGCAGGGGCAACTCCCTAACCACTAGGCCACCGCTGCCCCAAAAAATATTAATTGGAGTTTCCATGAATTTTGGATATCCAAAATCCCCGTCAGTGGGTAAGTTTTGATATTTGGCATGGCTACAGCCACACCTTACTAAGTCATAAAAAACGTTTGTTGTCATAACAAAGAAGGCCCACATTGTGATGCAGTGGTAAGTACTGGGTGTGATTCCCAGGCCAGCCTTGGCCTTACTGTGTGGTTTGCATGTTCTCATTATGTTGGTGTGGGTTTCTTCCCCACAGTCTAAAAGCATGTTGGTCAGGTGAATTGCAGATGCTACATTGCCCTTTAGGTGTGACTGTGTGTGAGTGCATTGATCTGTGTGTCTGCAATGGACTGGTGGCCACAGAATAAACTCCAGCAAGGAAATCATCCACTTAAAAACATATTTAATAGATCACACAAATTGATAGTGATCTAGCTTTCATTTTAATGTTTTATCTGTTTATTTTTCTATCAGGGCAGCGGTGGTCTAGTGGTAAGAGACTAGGCCCCCGACTCGGATGATTATGGGTTTGAATCCCTTACCAGTAGGTTGCCCTGAGGTACCCATGAGCAAGGTACTGTCCCCGTAACTGATCCAGGGCACTATCAATAGCTGCCTCCTGTTGCACGTGTTTGTGTGTGGGTAAAATGCAGAGGTGTAATTTTGTTGTGGTTCACTGTGTGCTGTACTTCCTGTACATCCTTGAAGGAGGAGAGAAAGCATTTCCCTCATTTCTCCCTCCATAGTGTTCTCATTGCAGTATTACTGTGGGAACGCTCAGATGAAGGTTGATGAACCTTCTTTTTGTTTTTCTCTTTGTTCAAGCAAAACTAATTTATGCTTGATCTAATGACTCAACAGCCAGATGGACATGGAGTAAATGCAAATAGGATTTAAAGTGAACTTTGAGACACCAGCTTATTTCAGCGGAAGCTGGGTTCACTTCCTAGTCTGAGTCCTTTCTATATAGAGTATGCATGTTCACCCCAAGGAATGGAAACCCTGCTCAACCCTTCCATTATTTTCTGTAATCAGATATAATATTGGTAGTGGAGGTCTTTCAGCATAGCACCGACATTAGCAGGGTAGTTGCAGTTTTACCAGCATTAACAAATAAAATTGTCACTGTTGACTGTGGCTCTAAGCAAGCACTGATGGAAGGTTCGAGAGAGCCAATGCCAAAATGCATCAACTGATGGGTTACAGTTGTCAAGATGGAGCGCAAAGATAATCAGGTAACTGGCAGATAAGTTTGCATGTAACTATAAACAAAAAAAATTAATATATGACTTGCAAAGCTTGCAAGATCAGATGCAGAGAGGCTACAACTAAATTCTATATTTTATAATACACACACACAAAAAAATCATAAAAGCTTTAAAGTTAAAAACAAATCTTGCATTTGTTCATTCTGTGAGTCAGTAAAAGTCATTTTTTATGCTTGGGGAAAAAAAAAAAAGTCAACAAATCAATATCCAGTCGCGCAGGAACTGTGTTGCCAAAAGCGGTGTCTATGAAATACTGAAGAAACTGAATGCACCCATGCAGTGAGTCAAAACACAACAAGGCCATCTGAAACAGCTTCCAGTCCACAAAACTGACATATTACCCAGCTTGCATGTAGCTGCTCATTTGCCAAGCAAATGCAACACTAAAATACTGCATGAAGGGTCACGCAACAAGAGGCCTGACGAGGAGTATGGACACATAAGATGAAGTTCTCACACACATGCAAACACAAAGCACATAAACATGCTCACATAAGGCTTGACTGGTATGAAAATCCTTCTTTGCCACTGTATCGACTGTATTTGACATGTTTTTTGTATTTTTTTGGTTTTTTATGTTCTGGTTTATCAGCCCCTGCACTGTTATAACATGTCTAACGTCTCTGTAAAGAATTATTCAAAATATGATAAATTAGTCATTTGTGTGTTCATTGCAGTATACAACAACATAAATGCACTGCTTGATGGGTGGGATTTCTGTAGATGAATTAGGTGCTGGTTAAAATAAGCATAGCGATGTTTTTCCCACCATTGAGCTTAAAGGTAACAGTAGACTGATGCATGACTGAGGCCTTTTTCCATTCTAATCGTGTGAACTGATTGAAACACTGCAGTGTGTTTCCCACAGTTAAATCTAAAGGCCTAGAAGACCTCCTGAAGATCCACTAGGAAGTAGAAGCCAAGAGGCAGTTTTGCCTAATACACAGAGAACTTGTGGGGACGGCAATACCACAAATGTTCAAATATATAAGAGGAAATCAATACCATTTGTCAGAGAGGAAGGGTTCAGGCCGCTAGGCTCAGAGAAAGACTCAGAGTAAGCGATGGCGCATGTGCTAGAAACCACTGGATGGGCGATATCCGCTGAGGTCCCATCAGAGCAGATGGGAAAATCTGAGGACTAAGGAATAAATTGGTGAAAACACATTTATTAACAAGACAACTTAGAAATGTAGAACTTTGGAGTAGACTTCAGCTAATCTGAAAGTGAGGGCATGGGGGTGAGCAGCAAAACCTGGGATTGTCCTTCTACAAAACATTTAAGACCTGAGAGGCCAGAAAATGTAAATTATTATGTAGTTATATGTAGTTAATTATAGGATTTTGTAAGTACATATAAACAAATGGCCATATAGCATAATAATAACTCTAGACATCTATCCTAGTGAATTATAGCTGCAGAAAAAGCTCTAAGAACGTACTGGAACACTGCTGGTAACTTGGTTTTCCAGTGCACTGAGCTGGCTCTGGGTATGAGTGACTCTGCTAAGGGCATCCTCCACTCTGCAGCTGATGGCCTCCAGCCTTTCCTTCACCTTCCTCTGACCCTCGCTGAGCAGCTGGCCAGCCTGCAGAGTGCTGTCTACCACAACCTCCACTTGCTTGAGAGACTCCAGTAGCTTCTCTACAGCCACATGTCGACCGTCAGTTTTGCTCATATCTCCAGTGAGCTCTGTCTCCACCCCAACATTTTTCTTCTCTGTCCCAGCCTGGCTTTGAGCATCTCTTAACTTTCTTGTCCCTTTTTCTTTCTGTGGAAATGATTAAAATGCAAGCTTTGTAATGCAACCTTTTATCTGTACAGTTAGAAATTCTAATTCTTTATCATAAATGGTTTTACATTTATTACTTTTTTATACTTTGTTACTTATGTGTTTAATTCAGAACCTATTACCGTGTATATTTGTATATTATACATTGTAAATATGTATATGTATATATTTATAGATATTTATATATATATAGATAATCTATTATTTATAATCTATTATTTATTTATAGCTCCTCCGTTTTTCTTTTTTTCTTCGTTTTTCTTTTCTTTTTCTCCTCTACTGTTCTTGTTCCTGTTCCTCTTTCCTCTTTTTTTTCTTTTTTCCTCTGTACACCTGTCTTTTATTTATAAGAGCCCTGTAACGCCCAAATTTCCCATTCGTGGGATAATAAAAGATTACTCTACTCTACTCTACTCTAAATGTACAATAACTCATTTTATTTTCACATATAATTTTATTAGAGCTTTATTTTGGTGAACTTTACTAACTTTAGATGTAAACCTTATCTTACCTTTAATAAATTGTTTTTTGCACCAACCAGGTTACAAAAAACTGTAACTGACCAACCATTTGAACCTCTCTGAAAAAGTTTTTTTGACATGATCGTGTGAAAAAATAAAATAATTTTTCCCCCATCAAACTGTGTAAGGTGAAGCGATAAAGCAAATGCATATGAAGGTTTTATCACCTCCAAATGGGCAGCGCTAAGCTGGGCCTCCAGGGTATGAATTTGGTCCTGCATTTTCTTAACAGCCTCCTGGGCTTCCTGTGCCACACGGCTTCTCTCTTCCTGCAGTCTCAGAGCCCTCCACCAGGAGACGGCTGCTGCCCTGCGTGCCTTCTGAACCTGCTTCCTCGCTTCAACCAGTCTGCTCTCATGCTCCTCCCATGGTGCCTGCAGCAGCTCCACTTCCTTCATACTGCAACCACAGTCACACCAAATCACTTACACCGCCAATGTAAGACACTTTGTCATAAAATCCTTCTAGCTGAAAGCAAGTAAAATGCATTTTGAGTGAACATTATTAAAATGAAAGTTGACAACTTGGAGCCATCATCTCCATCATCTCATCTTCTTGTGGCTTATTGTGGTCAATCCAACCATCCAACATGAGCCATCCTTCTGATATACTCGTTCCTTATCCTATCCATCCTCTTAATGCCCAAAAGAAAACTTAGCATCTTTAACACTGCTGCCTCCAGCTCCATCAGTGCTACTGTCTCCAACCTGTATAACAAAGCTGTTTTCATTACCATCTTGTAAACTTTCTGTTACATATTACTCATACTAATCTTCTTCACCCTTTCCACACTGCCTGCACTTTCTACTTCAACACATTTTCTCTTCATTAATCAGAACAGTTTACCAACCCAGCCACTAAGGATACACAAGCCAGTGTATTTTTTCATGCCGGTTATGGCAGGAAGGGCATCTGGTGAAAAATTTTTGCCAAAAGGTGGTGGGTGGCGGTGGTGTAGTGGTAGGGTACTTGCCTACGGACCTCTGGATCAAGAGGTCCCCCCGGTTCACCACTGGGTCCCTGAGCAAGACCCTTAACCCTGAGTTGCTCCCGGGGACTGTCCCTGTAATTAGGACATGTAAGTCGCTCTGGAAAAGATCATCTGCTAAATGACGTAAATGTAAATGTAAATCAATATGCATGATGGACAATGAAACAGAATTCCATACTGGATCGGTCGAGGCCTGGTGGAGGTTGTTAACAATGACAGCCACCAGTGCTGTTAGTATACTGGGTGCTGGTGGAAATTTGGCTGCTGTTGGTCAAAGGAGAAGAAGAAAAAGAGGAGTGAGGCATGTCCAGAGGGAAGAGGAGAGAAAGAAGGGGAGGAGAGTGGAAATGAGAGTAGGGACTTTGAATGTTGGCAACATGACTAGTAAAGGTAGAGCATTAGCTGATATGATGGAGAGAAGGAAGGCTGGTATTTTGTGTATGCAAGAAACTAAATGGAAGAGTAGTAAGGCCAGGTGTATTGAAGGTGGGTTTAATTTGTTTTACCATGGTGTGAATGGAAGTAGGAATGGGGTAGGTATTATTCTGAAGG
>CM029380.1:6787706-6966901 GCA_017165825.1 Hepsetus odoe | reverse complement strand
CGTTTGGGACAAGCGGCAGAAAATGGATGGATGGATGGATGTTCAGAAATACCATCCATCCATCCATTATCTGCCGCTTGTCCCAAACGGGGTCGCGCGGGGGGACGCACCCTGGACAGGTCGCCAGCCCATCACAGGGAGGAGCGAGACGGGGACGGCACCTTGCAATAACATTAGAGGGCAGCAGTGTTATGTTTGTTTACTTGAGCTCAAGCTACTAAGTTCTAGGCATCAACAGCTAGAAAGTAAGTGACTGTGTCAGTTTAGTCACTGTGATCTTCTACTTTTAAAACAGCATCAGTCATTCATTCATTCATTCATTCATTTTCTGGGCCGCTTGTCCTAATTAGGGCCGCAGGGGGGGGGTGCTAGAGTCCATCCCAGCTCACACAGGGACACACCCTGGACAGGTCGCCAGCCTATCGCAGGGAGGAGCGAACTGACAGGGACGGCACCTTGCTCAAGGGTACCTCAGGGCAATCCACTGGTAAGGGGTTCGAACCCACAATCTTCTGATCCAGGGCCAACTCCCTAACCACTAGGCCACCGTTGCCCCTTTAAACAGCATAAATAATTAAAATAATATGGAAACTGTTCATGGAAATTATGGGAATTAATGCTCAGCTAAAAAAAAAAGTTCATTATTGCAAAATGCATAGTGATATAAATGCAATTTTATTCCAAAAAAAGCGAATAAAATACTGTTTTCCATTAAACAGTATATGCATTTTCCATACAGAGACTGTCCAGGAAATGCACAGCTAGATCTCATAAAATCTCTGCAGAGGAACACAGCTTTCCTCTCTTTCTCTTTTCACATACAACCTACCATTTCACATTGACAGAAAAAACAGCTTTGCAACCTCACCATGGTTAAACACTATATTTTTTTTATAACAGTTCTACTAGGTAATAGCTGTTTGACCTGTGACAGCTTTGGTTTCAGTATCAGGGATTGAGGAATGGGTTTAGGAGGAAAAGCAATAGTGGCATAATTCAGTTCTGTGGATCATAGATAATGGTGCTGTTGTCACATGTAATAAAGCTGCAGAGTGAGAAGATGTCAGAGAGGGAAATTGAAATAAAGACATCTGCAGCATCAACTGCCATGATGATTGCTATTATTATGTGCTGAGGATGACTGCTTATTGAAGAAAAAAGCAGCGAATTCCTGCTGCATTGATGCCTTTTCGCTGAGAGTGCTGTAAGCAACAGTGCCCTTGAAATACAATAGTGACGATTCAGCCAGTGCCTAACCTTACAAGAACAATGGCATTAATGTACCCTGCAGCAAAAAAACAGCTTGGTATAATATATGCTAATGCTTCACATCATTCCGTAGTGCTAATAGTATGCATTTACCAGGTAAGGAAAAATTAACTGGACAACAGGAGTAGCTTTCCAGTTGCTCAGGATTCATTTATACATGCAAAGTTTACAAGATACAAGATGATGCAAGAAAATATGCCTTGTTGTAAAAAAAAAATAAAATAAAATAAAAAAAATATATATATATCTCATATTTTTTTATTTAGGGTAGAGTTTCCCTAATTTTCTGCCCAATTTAGACATCTCCAGTCCCAAACACTAGTTTAGACTCCTCCTACAGCATGCTTTTGTCCTGCCTATGCAATGGAGATTAAACATATCAACACTCCTCGTGGAGGTTAACACTAAAAACCATTCTGGCTTACCTAACTGATGTAAATGATGTGGTGATGTGGGAAGTCCTACCTAAGGGTGTGAAAACAAATGTTCTCTCATGAACTCCCTGCCATGGATGACTGTGGCACCACAGGGCATCAAACTTCCGATCTCCCAATGCAGCTGTTTGCTGTTCTTTAAGTACTGACAATATTATTATATGTTCAAGCATTCTGAAAAAATAGCATGGCATTCTTTCATAAAAACAATAAATATCACTATTTTGATGGAGTGATATAAAGGAAATGATATACAGGAACAAATACAGGGTTTTGAAATTATATTGTAAAATGATCTGTACTTCTATGACAAAGCCATCACACCTGTATATTCAGCAGGTTCATATATGCATTTATATCCTATGATTTCCAACCACTTCTACAAAGTTCTGTTTCATGAATTTAGCCACTGCCTTGGTCACGCCTGGGTTGGACAACACAGGTGCAAAACTAATTGGCATTATGTTTTCAGCCACGTTAACAGATCCTTAATAAATCTCTAGATGTCTGACTACAAGTGACAGTCCTAACAGGTCACCAGACAAAACGTCAGAGGGGTTCTTGGGTTAGCATGGCAACTGCTGCGACAGCTGCAAACACAGCCACGTAGCTGTCACTGACGTAGAACTTCACATCAGGTGCCTGACAGGATAAACCACAGACTAATGAGAAACAGGCCCCTCTGTGTGCCCTAGGAATCAGTACAAATAAAAACTGCATGTATTCCACAACATACTGTCACCATCACATCAAAACCTCCCCAATCTGAAACAATGCAATACAGAAAAACATTTTTTTTAATAAGATGAAAGAAAATTTGATTATGAAAATTTTTTCCATCTCTTGCAGTGTGTGTCCAAATGTTTATGGACACCAGGTCACCCGAAGCTTCATCCAATAGCCTTTTATCTTCTACACATTGCTGTGAGCTTCTGACTGCATTCAACCACAATAGCCATAATGAGGTCTGTTTAGTCCCAGATCACAAACACCACTCCTATTGGTTCCAAAGATATTAGAGGGTGCTCCACCACTCTGGAGAAAGTAATTTCAGTGTTTAGCTAAGGAAATGAGTGAGTGAGCAGCAATGTATAGTGCACAGCATGATGAAATTTTCATCTGTTCCATGGACCACGATGCAACATATAACAGCATAAACAAAGTATTTGCGTAGCTGGAGTCAGATTTTAGGTGAATGTTGGTGCATTTGGTACTTGATACATTGTATTGCATAGAAAGAGGAATTTAGTTGAATCCCAACAAATAAGTCCCATTGGAGATCCCTTAAAGGAATTCTTCAGCACCTGTCTATTGGCCTTTATTAGAAGACCAATAGATATATCTGTGATGATCAGATATGTCAATAGAGATAATGTTGAGCCACACCGGAGTATTCCTTCAAAACGCTGTCTGACCAGTGTGTTCATCACTGACTACAGCTGAATGTTGAGAAAAGGTTTGGGGTGATGCTAATGTTTAATTTAGCATCCAGATAGATATCTTCATCTTATAAGACTTGAGGAAGAACGAGTGAGAGCAGCTGGACTGCACACAGGTAATGAGATTGCAGCCTCTCCTGCTGAGGACATTACTGTCTGCAGCCTGGCGGCCACCTCAGGCCTCTTATTTATTCTTTTCTACCTTTCTTCTGTCTGATACTCACAAGTAAAAATCCACCCCACCCCCCACGAGCTGGTAACAGGATTATAAGTGAGTCTGTTTTCTCCAGGGAATGTGTTGTAACAGTCAGATGATTAAGCCCCCACACGTTGTGTCTTTTGTACATGCCGAGCAGAAAATTCGAATCACCGGACACTGCCTGAGCAGGAAGGGCCTGCATTACTATAAACAGGAAAAGCGGTGCCGATCCATATCCAATGACAGATTAATGCAATAATGTTCAAGATCTGGGTCTGGTATATATTTGACGTGAAAAGTCAGTTCTCACATAAGAGTGAGTACCTATTAACAGTAGACAGAGGATGAAAAAACAATGCATTGATTTATTTCCCTGAGTAATGACGGCTATCTTGTCTGGTCCAAACCAACAGAATGGCTACTGTGGTAAAAAAATCACCAAAATTTGCTGTTTGAAAGAGAATCCGTCCACCCAAAGTGGATTCTATCCTGCTGAGTATAGTGGGGCAGACCAGTCAGAGTGCCTAATCTAAGCCCTGTTCACAGCTGAAAGTGCCAGCAGTGGGCTCACAAACATTTAAATTAAAATCTTAAAGAAGGTCCATTTGTTGATCCAGTGAGTTGTTTTCTTTCTGCTGTTTACCAGGGGAAGTGGTCTCATAAGGAGACTTTGTACAATGAAGACAAGCTGCCCTGGAGACATCAGTTTGACATATGGTATCCTGCCAGGCTGCACATATTATTTGGAAATAGTCTGGGAAACATTAGTTCTTCAGTTCAAGGGGCTGCCTTGCCCTACAATATCCCAAAAAAGAGTTCAATCAACAGTACCTCCACTGCAGAACAGAAGGATCTGGTGATAATTTCTTGTGGCAGATACTTGTAGAGTCCATGAATCTGCAGGACAAAGCAGTTTTGGAGGCACAAAGAGAGCCAACAGCATATTAAGCAGCAAGTTGTAATGTTTTGGCTCATTGTGCATATCCATCAAAGCTTAACCCAGCGGTTTTCAGAAGAGCCCTTAGGGACCCTGATTTGTCTAAGAACAGACCAAAAATATGGACCTTCTATATCCCTGAGGACTGGTTTGTGAAGTACTGACTTAATATTAGACAGTTTCTATTGGTCCTTATATCATTACATTTTACAATGTAAAAAGCAGATGGTGTTTTCAATTGATATAAACAAATGATGCTCCCAAAAAAAGTTTTGAAATGATAGTGTATTGCAACACATGGACCGCAAAATCTGAACAACCTTCAAATGACTGTCTGAGTTTCTGTAAATCTCTTATGATCCCTGAGAATTTGTGGGAATTACAGTGATTAGGAGTGACTATGGTTGGATTTGACAAAAAGCTAAGTATGCCAACACAACCCTGTGAAGGAGAGATCCTAATATGTCTCTACACTAATGTATCGTCAAAGAGCTAGTTATCTCCTAATGGAGGGCAAACATTTTATCTCCCCCTCCTCTATGCCTACCAGTCAAGAGTTTCAGCCAAACTCAGACACCTGCTGACAAAGAACTGAGTCAACAGAGTAAAAGCCTCTCAGTCAATAAAGCCTTTAATAGTTTGTGACAGATTTTGCTCAGCTGTTAAAGTGAAACATACTGTAAAGTGATGCTCATTTGGCAAGATCTCCCATACCTACCAACTTAAACAAGGCTTATTACCAAGTAACTACTTAGAGCTGAGACTAAGAATTCTGTCCAAAACTGATCCAAACTGGCACATCATAAATTAGTAGAATAGCAATAGTTGCCATACAGTGACAATAACAGCGATCAATCAGATAATAGCTTATAAGAAAATAATCCTGATTTACTAATTAAGTTTACTGCCTCCTTAACAGATTTATTCCTTAAATGATGCCTTCAAACATCATCTGAAAGATGCTACTGCCAAAGTAAGATCAGAAAAAGTTGGACATTTTCCCAAAACATCACACATATTTCTAAATCTAAATCATCCCGTCCCATATCTGCACACAAAAACACAGGCCTTCCAAAATCTGCTCAGGAAGATTCCCCAGCACTGACTGTACATTTACTGGTACAAATCCCTACTCCAGTCATCCTGTGCTGCTCAGATAGGGTTCCTGACAGTGCTTTCTGCATAAAACACAGAAAAGAAGCAAAAAGAAGAAATGTGAAGTCCGTGTTGGCAGCAGCTGTCTGTCTGAAATGCTGCATAAACAAAGAAATCAAATTCAACTGAGTGCTTCCAGTAGACAGCTGAGTTCCCAGTACTCACATCTTCAGCACTCTCACACACATATTCACAGTTGATGCAATAAAGCAGTGGGATATTTGCGGTGTGTCCAGCCGGCTGTGAGGAAACAGTGAGGAGCTGTGAGGGCATGTGTGAATGCAAGACAAACACACAAAGTGAATCACAACCTGACGTGTAGATTAAGTTAATTTAACAGGTCAAATAATGTAATGAAAAGATAAGAAAACTATCATCTGGACATGGTAATGGTCAAGAAGCTCACAGCACACACTGTGATTAGTAAGCAGATTTATTTGAATATTGCAGTCTCCTACGATGTCAGCATTCCATGGGTCAATACTGTGGTAATTAGCAAATGATATATTATGCAGGCCTATTGAAAAATCTGGAATATATTACCCATATACAGCTGACAAATGGCAGAATGCAAGAAACAACAAATGATGCACAGCCAGTTCTTTAAAGCATAATTGGTCCTGGACTACTGTTCCACAGCCTGTGTGGGTCTGTTAGCCCTAATCGAGAGTGATGGAGGGCTGGCTTGCTAGAGGGTGCGTAGGAAGAAAATAACATAAACAGCATTTATCAAAGAGGTAGAGGGAACAAGGCTGGACAACCCACCTGTCATGGGGCAAAGAGAGCTTCTGGTGACAGCTCCTGATTGCACCGAGCAACAGAGGAGTCTGCAAGCTCTGCAATGCCACATCTTCTTAAAACTACCCTTGTTGGCCACCTTTCAGCTGACATCAAGTGAATTTCAGGGCCACAAGACTCTAAGTTCCTCACTTTGACTGACATCTGTCCTGAGCACTCAGACCTGGCAGATCGTAAAGTTGGAACATTGTTTTCACACCAGATTGTTGGTCAGGGCAAATGCGCCAGCCTTTTAAGAGCAAAGTCCTTGTATTCAAATGGCAGACTCACAAGCTATCAAGGACCATGAAGACATAACATTTACCCCCCTAGACAAAGCTTATTATTACTAAAATATTACATCATGGTATCATTTCTTCATACTGTTCCCCAATGTTCCATTGGCATACAGTAATAATCTACAAATACAAGCTACAAGCACTCTGGAGAGAAAAAAATGCAATGCAGCAGAATAGCAATAAATATCTTTTCATTTTTCAGCCATCTTGTTCTGGTTGCCAGTCCACAGTCTCAAAGGCTGGACTTCTGGCTATGGTCAAAGAACAGTAACAGCTGGTAACTGCCCAACACACTGAAGACCCACCCATGTCCCACATGTAAAAACATCATGCTACAAAATATTGATGGTGCTTGATATGTAGGGGTAGATGATTGCCCAATGATGTGGTTTCATTTGACTTTTACACTGTAACTCACTGTTTGCCAGATCTCTTACCTCTTCAAGGGCCCACAGAGAATCCACTAAAGGTTTGATCTTCTTCTCATCGTAGAGTGAAAGCAGTTTCTTTACAGCCATCTTCACTTGGTTGCAGCCCCCCTGTTTGAAGAGGAGGTTGAGCAGCGAGAATCCAGCCATGACTTTGTTTTCTTCATACAGTTTGATGGGATTAACCTTCTCCACCTGCCACCACTGGAGAGGAAGACACAAACTGACTACAAAGTACTTTTACAGCAGAAGTGTATTGTTTAGAAAAAAAGGCCACTAAGAACTGAGGTATGATCCTAATGTTAATTGGACAATTATTTTAAGACAGACGGAACTGCTTACAGATTTGGCAAAACTGAAGAAGCTTTTGGTCTCTCCCGTCACCATGTTCGATGAACCTGAAGGCATGCAAGTTCAGTAACAAAATCTTTTAAGGAGGCTTTGAAGTGAAAACACATTAGGCACAAATGGTTCGATGGTGTGAAATATAAATGTCCTGCAATTAATGCTTTGAGTGTGTTAAAATGATGAATTGATTCATTTCACAGCCATATGTGGTTGAACTCAAATTACACCTTTCTGCACCCCCAGAAGATCCTTCTCCAATTAAAAATTATGCCTTAAGACTAAGGGATTGAAAGTTATTATTACATGAACTATTCTGTCAGCCTTTAATATGAATTAACCTCAATTCTGTCCTTAACTGCAGCAAGCCAGTGATTTCAAATTAGGGGCGAGAGGTCATAAATTATATTCTATGGCTGTAGGAGAGTACCCATTTGCATCAAGATTTTCTTCTATTTTTGAACTTTGACACCAGTTGCTTCTGTCATAATGAAACTTGCCTAATAAATTCTTTCACGTGCCTGGAAGTAAAATGTCAGTGACATTTTCATCATCTGCTAATATCAGAAGAAATTCTTTAATGCTATCTATAGTAAAACGTATTTATAGTAAAACGTTTAGCACAGCTATCATGCTTAATATCGCATTTTTAAAGAGCTGTCATCATGCATAGAGCCAAATGACCAACCGTAGAGGATGTAGGAGCCCAGGGGCTTTAATAGGCCCAAGCCTTTCCCTGTGTTTTCTCCACACAGACAATCCAGAACGATGTCCACTCCTTCTGGAGCGATCCTACAACAGATGACAGATGTTAGTACTCACTACTGCTTGGCTGACTAAAATTTTGCTTCAATTTTAGGAAGCTAAAATTCTTCTGACAATATGTCATTTAACACGATAATAAAAAAACAGTGCTTTATGAAACATGATGTAATGATCACCAGTTTGGTTTGGGTACTTAACTAAAAAGTGCCAATCTGTCAAAACTTGCAACTATTCCATCTTCTGATGCTACAAAAATCATTATAATTTAGCAACCTAAAACAGGATTTATCCATTTCCATTTATTCATGTATATCCATTTTAATACATCCATTTATTTCTGCATGGTTACAAATACACTAAGAGATTGCAATGCAGTCTCCCAATTAAATATATTGGTGTTCCAAAATACTGACAAGTTTCAAAAATAGAAGTATCTGTCAAATTCAGCTTATTCTCAGCTATCTCCTAAATTAAATCCTAAAATTCTCCCAAATGAATTGGTTTCTTCTAATCAGAAGAAACCATAACTAAATAGCAGTGCTTTATATCTTTGCTGGGACAATACCAGCCAATATTGTCATCCATCCAACATGTCAGTCAAGCCCTATTCTTTATATATTTCTCCATTTGTAGTGCTAACCCAAACCATCTCTACTTTAGTGATCCTTTTGCGTTATGTTCACTGTCTGCCAGCACAGTGTCACGAAAATAAGCTATCAGTCATGTCAAATCATTTACTACTCCACCAAAAACACATCAGAAGCTGTGCATGATTAATGCGCCAGTGTGCTTTCAGTGTGCAGCACAAACAAGAAGTGAAAAGAAAAGAGAAGCATGCCATTAAGATCAAGTGGTTCTAATGCCTTCTTTTCTGTTTGCTGCAGACCGCCTGCATAGCGGTCTTGTGATGCCCAGAGTCACTATTGTAAAAGGACTGACTTGAGAGCAATTTAATTTTGCTTTTCTCCTGATCCTGAGAGGAATGTGGAGCCATGGAGATGAAAGGAGTATTAATCTCCGCTCTCCTACTCATTTTACTTCGATTTATTAGCACTCTAATATGCACCGGGGCGGCATTTGGGCTGTATCAATCGCCACTTTAGAGCTACCCAAGCTTAGCAAGTAGCTCAGGGTTTAAATATTATTTATATACGATGCAGGGTTGCTGCGGAAAATCACGCAAAAAATGAGAAATGAGATATTTTAACCATAAAAAGACACTGATATTGCAGTATATACTGTTAACAAATGTGATTTAGCAGAAGGTGCATGAAGACTGCAGCGTTTTCTGCTCGCATAATTATTTTCTCTTCCAACATGAAATCACATTAAGTAATGTCTGGGGGAAGTCCGCTGTGGGTCGGCCACTCCACGTCTCCAGCTCTCTGGCTTGTGTGTGTGTGCGCCTGAGAGAGCCTTCTGGAGCCCCTCCTTAGATTAAGCCACTAGTTTCACAGCCGTGTGGAGTGTTGCCATGGGGACCGGAGCCACACAGTACCAAAGAAGGTAACGGGTGACGTCTCTGCCTTCTCGGACCAGCGCTGGCCTCCAAGCATGACTCACATTATCATATCCTCATCATTCGCTCGCTCCTTTTCTGTATGAGCTGACCATCTTTTACAGTACCAGCCCAAAGCAAGACCCACACTGCTCCATCCAAACTCTTGCAATGTGAATAAATCGGAAATGTCCACTTTCACTTTTTTGCACAAACAGTAACTACAGCAACAAGGCCTGGCTAATAAAGACGAAGCTGAAATAAAAAACACAATGCTTTTGGCCAAATAAAGCATGCTTAGCAGTTTGTTTTATATGGTTAAAAATGCAGAAATCTTATCATTTTATTTTACATTTATATTTATATTATATTTATATTTTATTTTATATATTATATTTTACAGTTGTAGGCAAAACATGCAAAGTGAAGTGAAAAGACACTAATTTACATTTTCTGCAATATTAGAGCACAATTATTGTCAGTCAGTCAGTCAGTCAGTCATTTTCTGGGCCGCTTCTCCTAATTAGGGTCATGGGGGGGCTGGAGTCCATCCCAGCTCACACAAGGCGAAGGACAGGGACACACCCTGGACAGGTCGCCAGCCTATCGCAGGAAGGAGCGAACTGACGGGGACGGCACCTTGCTCAAGGGCACCTCAGGGCAACCCACCAGGAAGGGGTTTGAACCCACAATCACAATTATAGTATATTTTTATCTTTTTGTTGAATTGAGTGAAAACAAATAGTAATTGTGCTTGAATGTGTGAAGTAGTGTATTTTTTGTTGAAGATGCAGACATTTTACATGGAAAATCTAGCAAATATATCGTTTGAGCAGGTGTGCCCTGATTTTAGCGCACAGAGACTGTGAAGCTGACAATCATGACCTGTTCTCATCCATTACAGCAATTCAGATTAAATAAATATTTGTATTTTATTTCTCGCAGCGGTGGCCTAGTGGTTAGGGTGTTGGCCCTATGATCGGAGGATCGGCGGTTCGAACCCTTTCCCAATAGGTTGCCCTGAGGTACCCTTGAGCAAGGTGCCGTCCCCGTCCTGCTCCTCCCTGCGATGGGCTGGCGACCTGTCCAGGGTGCGTCCCCTGTCCTCGCCCTGTGTGCGCTGGGTTGGACGCCAGCACTCCCCCGCGACCCCGTTTGGGACAATCGGCAGATAATGGATGGATGGATGGATTTTATTTCTCTATTTTTGATTATTGGTTAAGAAAAGGTATACTTAGGCTCCTTTTCTATGAGAAAAATATATTTCAAATATGAAACTGGACCTTAAAGACTCTATACTTAACTTACACTGCTCATACCTTGATGAATAAATGCAGTACTGTGGATGCAATTACAGTGGCAGAGAGAAGCTTTAGGGATGGATTTACAAGACGATTTTAGGGCGAGTGATGCATTCAGTGATGATTAAATATTGTTCTCTAATACTGCTGTAAACTAAAATGACTGACTAGTATCTGGTATGTGCTGCAAAACTGTAGATTTTTGGAAATGTTTCACTATTTATGTTGAATTTGTGAGTGATTTCATGATCATTTGTTTGCTTCTATTTTTTCTATTTAGATTTTCCAAATTTTAACCAAACGAATCATGTCCAGTTCCACTCAGGAAATTAGACCCCTCCATTTCACAATACCCACAATACCAGCAACACTGGGAGAGTGAAAGAGAAAAATCTCAACATTTATCTCTTCACTTCATCGCTCACAAAAAAAAACAAAAAAAAACACAAGTGCCTTACTTTTTCACTTCTGCTACATAGTCAACGTTTCTGTCAAACAGGTGAGTGACGGAGTGTCGGATGGCTTCGTGTTTGAAGGTAGAGGCTGTACCAAAAACGGTGACATTGGGAACAGTGGAACACAGCTGAGCAACAGCATGACCCTGTGGGAAAAAAGCAGACGAGAGATTGGGTGCAAAAAAAAAAAAAGGGCTCCTAGGAAACAGTCACTGAAGTGCTTTGATAGAACATCGGAAAGTGTTTGGTATGCTGAATGGAAATCTAGGTGGTTAAACTGCAGTGATAATGCAAAATCCAGAACCAAAATCTAAGAGAACTGAACAAGCAATCTGACTTTCTTCAGAGTAACAATGGGTTTGCTTAGACTGATACAACCCACCATTTGCTGAAAAAAAAGGCTGTGAACCCTGCCAGTAAACATACAGGGCCTCATGTACATACATCTGCAAAAGCAGCGCTAAAAGTGCCTTGATGTGTCTGCAAGACAATCCCAGCGCACGCTCAATTCCCAAAGCCTGCCACTAATCACTCAAACGGCTCACCTTCTGTGCTGTGACTGTGTGTCACAGGATTTAAAAAGGTGCAGTAAAATAGTCGAGCTCTCTGAATACATTTATGTGAATCCAGCTGTTGCTATGAGATCTAATACATAAGGCTCTCAGCATCTACTCTTCCAACAAAAGCCAAATAACATTAGGAGCTGCAGGGACTTCGCAGTAGCTTAGATGAACTCCATGCTGGTATTTATTTAATGTGTTTGACGTTGTTGAAGAAACGTCTTAAACAATTCCAAATGCTGGAATGATGGAATTCTAATCTCAAAGTTTTATTTTTGCCAGGTGCTGCTCCAATGTCCCCACAGCCTCCCTCAAGCCAACAGGCTTACCACTCCACCTCCCGCTGAGTGGACCAATACAGACATTCCCTCCCGGAGATTGGCCACTTCAAACAGCATCATGTAGGCAGCCACGAAGTTCATGCAGAAGGCGGCTGCCTCGGGGAAAGTCATCTCATCGGGGATCTTATAAACCCATTCCAACGGTGTACACACCACCTCAGCCCAGGCATTGTAGTTCACAAAGGCCATCACCCGGTCACCAATCTAAAGGCAGACAAGCCACACAGTAATCTGCATGTAAATCATTCAATGGGAACAAAGCCATCTAACTTTAGGCAAGAAACAGTGAAGAAACAGGTGCAGATGATTACAGATGATCAGGCTGGTGATTAGTTTACTGCTGATGCGGAGAGCTGAGAGGTTGGAACCCCTTCATCTAGGCATCATTTTTTCCAGTTTCTTTGATTTCACAATATCTCAAAAGCAGGACACTGGGATGAAAAGACAAGGCTCAGCGGTCAGTCAGATTAAAATGAATGAATAAAATGTTTTCCACCCAAAAGAAAGAAACTTGGTCAAGAATTCATGTAAAAAGTCATGTTATGCGCTACAGCCTGACGCACCAGAATCGTGCAAATTTGAAGAACATTTTTCGGCGCAGATGATTTGTCATTGTGATTAAGTATTTTTCTGTGGGCAAATCTGATTCTGATCGAGTGGGCCACACACTTAATGCCCACCACCTCACAAATAAGGGAGCTTTCTATTATGCCACTTACCTCAAAGCCTTTAGTGTTCTCTCCCATGGCCTCCACTATTCCAGAACATTCAAATCCAGGCACTAAGGGCGTTTTAGGAGGATTATCAATATTCCCTTGACGCACCATGAGGTCGAGAAAATTCAAGCCACTATAAAAAAAAAAAAGGAAAAATAAAAAGTCAGAAATGTAATTTTTCCCCATTACCAATGTTCAACCAGCATTTTCCCCTTTTTGTTGCACCAAAAAACATAATCTGTCCTGGCAACAACTCTGAATCCAGGCACCCACACTCAATTATATAACTCTCATCCAATCATATCACTTTTTTTCATAGCTTCTTAGGATCTGATCATTTCTTTGTACAAGCATTATTAGCAAATACCCACACCTCTTTATATAACTTCTGTGGAGGGGGTTGCCATCAAGTAGTGTGGTGGTTGATTGCTTGAAAAATAGCAATACTATTTCCATATAGCCCAACCCTTAGCCAATCCAGTGAAGTCATTTGATGGGCTCTGGCATGCAGGGAGATTGAAGAGACCAATCAGGACAATCAGCCTCAGTCTCTGAATATTCAATAATCATGGTGAAAGTGAAAGTGACTACCCTTGTCATCGTGAAACGCAGCACAGCACAACACAACGAAATTCAACCTCTGCATTTCACCCATACACACACGTGCAGCTATTGAAAGCGCCCAGGGAGCAGTGACGGGGACAGTACCTTGCTTAAGAGTACCTCAGGGCAACCTACTGGTGAGGGAATCAAACCCACAATCTTCCGACCCGGGGCAACTCCCTAACCACTAGGAAACCTCTGCCCCTAGGTGAGCCCAACATACACAAAAATGTTTATTTTCAGGTATTTATTTCATGTTTATTTAACCAGGCGAGACACTAAGATCCAATTTTCTTATTTACAGTGATGATCTGAATGCAGTAGTTTGAGAGGAGGGTCATTTTAAACAAGACTTCCTTACATGATTTGTGTTAAAGTTTAATATAATAATGAAATGATACAAAAAAAAACAAACAGGGAAAAAAATCCCACACTGGTAGACCATCACCTGCATCATTAAACACCTGATGCTTATGGCTGCTGCAACGTGTTGCTGCTGAGACACAGAGCTGCTTTCACACCTCCAGACACAGATCACATGGAAATAATCATATTCTTATTATTAATGACGTCATCATAGTAATGAAAAGATGAAACATCTACCATGCTTTGACTCGTATTTTCACTTCTCCCTCCTGGGGCTCAGGCATTGGCTTCTTGGTTACTTTGAGTTTGTTGAGACCCCCGAAGCCCGTGAGCAGCACAGCCCGCATTTCTTTTGAATCGGCTCCGCACACGGCGCTCTCCGGCTCTTTGGCTCCATTCTTCTCTATCATGTGCTCGGTCTCCTCAGTCTTCTCTGGTCCTTCCTTCGCCATAGCTGTTGGTCTGACCAGCAGTGAGCCGCAATCCAACTAACGGTCTTCCCGATGCTCCCCCCCCGCAAGTCCGTGATGGGCGATTCGCCAACGAATCGTTCTCCCGAACGACTCTTTTAAATGAACCGAGCCAAACGATTCGCAGCGTTAACGACGACCTGGCCCGTAAGTGCTGGTCCATATTATTAGCTAGAATATATTAGCTTCAATGTGTAATATTACTATGAGTGCACGAAAGTGGTGTTGTTCCGTCTGCGGAAATTAAATGAATCAAATGGTGAAAATTGTCGGGTGTGTGAATCGATTCCCATTGTTTGATTCATTTGAACGGAGTCTTTGAAAGAATCGATTCTTTCTGGGCTAATTTTCACCACCATCGGTATTGCCTTACAAATTGAAACCTGCTTCTACAGGAATTACGGTAGACTGACAAAGTGATGGTACAAAATAATGTTTTCTTTGATAAAAAGAATCTGTTCGCTTGCTTAGATGAATGGATCTTCAAGGCAGTGCATTTTATTAAAGATTAAAAGCTTCAAAGCATTGAATAAACATACTATCACACCCTGGGCCATTTAAATATAATTCTGATGTGTTGCTGATGTTTAATTAGTCCTGGATTTGAAAGAGCTGTCATATTTGCATCAGCTGAACCTGATTTAATAAGCTAAAGATAATTTGATTTTGCCATTTATTAAAGGGAGCCTTATTGTCCAGGAAGGCAATAAGTGAATGTCAGTAAATGGTGGGATCCCACAGCCTTCCTCCTGTTCAAATATCTAGTTTGAGAGTTACATTGATGTTTTGTACTGTAGAAATAAGTGAGCTCTTAAACCATCTAATTTATTCATCATTATCATAAATAAAATATTAAAATGTTGCCTTATAGTCATTCAAATATAAATATAGTCCTTCAATCGACATTAGACAGAATAATAAACTTTCCATAGACTCAGTTTCAGTCATCTTGTTATTAATGAACCACTTTTTTTTGCACACCAAAGCAATTTGTTCTGGCTAATTAATGTGTTTTTATAGCTGATGTTTCAAAACCACTAATTAGTAGGAGCATCATAATACTAAGCATGTGACACTCAATTTCAACAAATTTGTTAAAGAACACTCCACACACAGGCTGCTGGCATATTCTGGAACAAGTGGGAAGACCCCACCCAAATAATCGGGAAAGCTTCTGCAAGATCGTGTGTATATACATTACTGTGCAAAAACCTTGAGCCATTGCTTCACATTAGCAACCTATTGTTGAAGAAAGGATATCCAGGCTTCCTAAAGGATACTTTCAGCTCATTTTGAGTCCAATGTCCCTACCTGACACATGTCAAGAGATTGCTTTTTTTTTTTTTTTTTTTTTGGTTAAACCACACCTACAAATGAATCAGTGAAAAAACTGGTGCAGATGATTCCAGATGATCAGGCTGGTGATTAGTTTACTGCTGAATCTGCATGTAGACACCTTATGTCTTTAGGCACTTTGCAGCCTGTCGCATAAACATTCGTTTACATTTCTTTCATTTAATCTGCTCAATATGCAAAAGACAAGACAGTTTGGAAGACATGCAATAGATGTTTTGTGTGGCAGACTTTTGCACAATACTGTACTTTCACAATTGCTGCTTCCTAATGTGATAAAAAATACATATATATATATAATGCATAAAGCGTCTGCTAAATGCTGTAAATGTAAATGTAAATGTAAATTATTTGGACCTATCTTGGTTTTATATGGTGCACTGCTGTGGTGCCAAAGATGGAAATAATTTTACATTTTTAATTGTTTTAATTTGTATGAATTAATTGTATTCATTTGAATGAAAGTGCCACTATTTATTCATTCAGTTATTGGTCAAAGGTTAAAGTATAAAACCATTACAGAATTAACTTTTCTTATTATTTATGTTTCACACAGAGATTAGATAGTTCACACATACTTATAATCTATCAGGGAGTAAAACATTTTTATACTTCATCTTTAAAAAAAGAAATAAACAGGAGTACTGTATGAGGAAATCCTGCCATCTGCTGGTTTAAATGGTCGATTTTGACAGATCTTTAATGCCCCTTCAAATGCCCCCGTAAGGCAGTTTGGCTGAGCAGCAGATTTAAAACAATGTTAATGGGAAGTTTGACAGTCACTATTATTTTTATTTTTAGCTCAAAGAACCAGTTTTTCGATTTTGATATGAGATATAGATTTATATTAACCAGGGTTAGGGGCAAGGGTACGGGATCAGTCCAGTGAGGGATCTTGAGGAGAGAACTTGGGCACGGCCCTGAAAAACGGAAAAAGAAACCTGGTCAGTTTGACCAAACAAAAGAAATGAAATGGGGATTGCAGGATAGGGAGGACACTGGGAAGTGGAGAGTGAAGGAAAATCCATATTAAAAAGGGCTGAGTCCAATTAGTCCACTTTGAGGAAAACAATTTACAGAAAGCAGCAATTCAGCCTTGAAGATCACGCCCATCAAAACATCCCCGAGAAGTACAAATAAACAAAATGAATAATCCGGTAAGAGACAACCCAAACATAATGTCTAGAAATTTACAGACCTCCCTTGCTGCATGTTTCTGGAAAAATATATAATCAAAATGCCGTTTTTGAGAGGACTCCCAGGAACTGGGATTTACTGGTGGTTTTCCTTCTGTAAAATCCACAAAGGATCTTATTCAAAGTGGCTTCTTTGTTTCCTTTCTGGCCAAGTGTCCTTTGTCCTTGGTTACTTAGTTTATGTGACTAATCTAGGAGAACTGTTGTCAGTTCCAAATCTCTTCCTTTGTGATGAAGAATGATGGATGCTACTGTAAATGATATCTTTTCTTGAGATTAGTACCTTGATTCAAAGTCTTGCAGGTCTTTGAACAATCTCTTTCTCTCATTACTTGGTTTTCATTCATAGAGAGTCATCAACTGTGACCTGATAGGGTGGCCGTGGTCTAGTGGTAGAGTACTTGCCTATGGCTCAAGAGGTCCCAGGTTTGAATCCCACCTCTAGCACTGGGTCCCTGAGCAAGACCCTTAACCCTGAATTGCTCCAGGGGGGACTGTCCCTGTAATTAAGACATGGAAGTCGCTCTGGATAAGAGTGTCTGTGAAATGCTGTAAATGAAAGGACCTTATATATAGACAGGACCTTATATCTATTCATCCCTGTGTCTTGACTGGAGCCTATTTTAGAACTTTTAGGTCCCCATTTCATTTCAGGGAGGCACAACAACCACAAACACACTCACTTTACCCATTCATCTGTCATTTATCATGATCTTTCATCTGTCTGGTCTAAGGTTTGGAGATGCCATGCAAATTTCTAACAAAAAGAACCCATGTCCCTTTAAATCCAGCACCACATTTTTTTCATGTGAGACACGAATCACTGCACTAAAATGCTACTCATAGACAGGTGTGTGCCTTTCCTAATTATGTCCTATAAATTCAGCAAACCTATTTGAAGGTAAGCCTGGATAATGAGATGTGAAAAACCTAAACAGCAAAACTGTGGCCTTGTCATTTGGCTGGGCTGCTTAGAAAGCCTTGGGTTGTTATATTTTCACCTATATTATATCATATTCCCAACCTCATCAGCATAACTGTAACAGCAAAGAATATCTAACAGTGTAACAATAGTGGTTTATTACAAGAAGTTAATTTAAAAAGTAATACAGAGAGTGAATGTGTAGGCTAGAGACACACTTTTATGATCGCAGTTTCAATTAAACAAACTGGGCCGACAGGACCGCTGCTAAAAGAATCTTTCTAAAAAAATTAAACAGTAGTAGTACTCTTTCACCCTTATTCTTGAAAAAAGGTACTAGGACACTTCTTCACCACTTCTCGGGCCTCCTCTCACTTTTCAAGTCTGTTCATCTGCTTGAGACGCTCTGCTCACTTGTGAGTGTGCTTCCATTCTTATCTAGATCAACCCTGACCTGCTGCACATCTTTCCCAGCTCTGTCGCTCTGTTCAGCTAGTGTAGGTCCTTTTTTCCATCCTTAGTGTCTTCTCCTTCTTTTTTCAATTTCCATCCACTTAATCCATGACTCTACCCTCACTTTCCTCCTCTTCTTGACCTCCAAATTAATTATAGACCAGACATGCCTTCCTCCTCTCTTTCTTCTTCTATACAATAATAGACCAACTTCCGTCTACACACTGTTAGTTAACAGTAAGGGTGGCGGTTGTTATCCCGAGCCTTGACTCATTTGCCCAAGTTTTACACAAGCTGCCCTTTCTAACGTAACCCTGCTTGGCTGCTGTCTATGATCCCTAATGGGCTCAATCATTAATTATTTTACATAGATTACATCTCTGTGTCTATCACCGTTCCAGGCCCTAATCCATTCACCGTGTTGATCTAATCCTAATATTTTCTCCAAATGGTCTCAGTCAAGTCCTTTGTTCAGTCTTGTAGTCCAGTTTAGTGTCAAGTACCTAGTACCTACAACACAGTCGAGTCATGTTCCTTGTCAGGCCCAACCTCTTAATAGAAACCCAAGTAAATCATAGAAAACAGAAGCAAAAATAAATGATGTATGGTTTAATGGCTTTTATTTCCTAATCACAATTAAGCACCAAGTTTCAAAAATAACAGAAATTATAGCTCTCTTTTAAAGTAATAGCAAAACCATCAAGTCTGTCAAATACCACCAGTTGTACACCCATCCCTCACAGCCTGTTAATTCAGCGGATTGATAGGTCCCCTCTTTCACTATAATATCTTGTGCGTATTACAGCATTCAAAAGACAAATGTTGTGCGTACTGTGGCATGAACATTTAACAAAGCAACACATTTTCTCAAAAACATTTCCCTGAAATATCATACTTCTTTAAATATCTTGTCATTTATTTGAAAAGCCTAAGAGGAAGCATTGAGATATGACACTATGGAGGTGACTAGTATAAAATAGATTTTTGTGTAGTGGACAGTAGTGCATTCACTTTGTCGGGACATCCGTGAATATCCGCAGTCCATGCATTCCTTGAATCTCTTCTTTGAGTGCCTGTAAAATGAAAATGGGTGAAAAGGATAGACAGCTTCACCAAACTGTCATGGGACTGAAATTCACTCTCAAAACTGTATGTCTGATGGTCTTAACAGCATGTCAGCGCACAAATGCAATAAAAGGTGGATCAAACAAATAACTGAATGCATTCTGTGCTAAAATGTGTAACAAAGTAAGTATGTTTAAAATGACAGACATTTGCAGTGAGTGCTTTTACCAGTAAAATATTATACAACATTGTAATAAATGAAAGTAAACCGTAGTACAGTAAATGAAGAATTCTCAAGTTTTATCAACAGTTTTTAATATCATTGTTAGAAGCATTAAGGTCCCTGGTTTTTCTAGCCAGTCCATTGACTTCTTACATTTGAAGCATTTGGCAATGGTTAAACAAATGGGTCAAATCCCATGTCAACTTGTTTATTTCTAGTATTATTCTGATGTATCTTTAAGAAACAAAGGCTTACTGCCCATATAGTTTAAATTTCATTAGATGGCTAAGACATTACGGTATGTCCCCAATATTTATTGATTCTCTCTTTCATTTTTTGAGATGCTTAACCTGACCAGCGGTGCGTGGGGTGCTGGAGACTGTGCCAGCAGTTATAGGGCAAAAGGCAGAGAATCACCCTGGACAGGTTGCCAGTCCAACACAGGGCAGAGACCCAGACAAACACACTCACAATCACACCTTGAGGGCAATTAAGCATCTCTTTGGGTTCATGTTTTTGGACTGTGGGAGGATACTGGAGCACTTGAGATGAAACCCAAGGGGAGATCTCCATACAGACTCCACACAGAAGCGCAACACACAGCGGCCAATCAAAACAGATCTCATTTACATAGAACAGCCTTAAAGGGACAATACCAAAAACCACCTGTTTAATTGGATAAATATTTATTGGAAATGATAACTACAAATAATCAAGAAAAATAAAATGTAGACACTCTTTAACACATAAAATCACACAAATGTCATGAGAGATCTTGGAGGCGGAAAATTAAATACAAGACAAATGTTTAAAAAAAGAAACACACATAAACCTGGTTGAAAAAGGTTTCTGTATGTACAAACCTGATTAACTAACTGGTGTTGCTGCACGATTCTTTTCCCTCTGAATTCATCTGACTCGATATGTATTTCATACATGGCACCACAGCCCCCTGAAATAAACCCACAACACTGAGAATCAAGAGTCAAACACCAGGACACACAGCAGGACAACCTCCTCGAAAAGCTCACCTGATATATCCACAACCTTCAGTGAAGAGGCGAGAGGAAACTTCTCTTTTAGTATTTTAGTAATCCGGATTTCTCCATCTGTTTTCGTTGATAAACCCCTGAGGATCGTTCTGCACGGGACCGACAGCAGAGTCTGCAAAAATCATCACATTCAGAGCTGAAAGCCACACTTTAAGCACACCGTCCCGGCTTTAGGCTACTGTTCGCGGCTAAAACACGGCTAGATGTGAATGTCATGCCAATAAAGAGACTAATAAGTTACTTTGCATCGCAGTAGACCGGGAAAAGACATAGTGGAGCCGAATCTCTCTCCAAAATGAAATAAATTTATAAGTGTTCGCAGCTCGCTGTAGAAGTCATGTCCCTGCAACTTGGTGTCGCAGTAATTTTACGTCATGCACAACTCAGGCGCCCCCTTCCGACGGAAAAATGAACTGCATAAATAAACATTGACAAGTTTGCAGATAAAGTTACTCTCTTAACCAGATAAAGAAAGAGAGAGAGAGAGAGAGAGAGAGAGAGAGAGAAAGAAAAAATGCGAACATGCCTGTTTAATTAAGACTTAAAAAGACCTGACTGACTGTCTCAGTAGAACTGATGTTGTATTAAAGACATGTAGCATGTGTTGTTAGATATGTACTGTTCCAGAACTGGCAGCTATTCAAAGTGCCCGGGGAGCAGTGATGGGGACGGTACCTTGCTCAAGGTACTGTTCTGGGAGTTGAACCTATGACCTTCTGATGGAGGGGCAAACTCCCTAATTACTAGGCCACTACTGGCATTAGATATTATTAGTGCCAAAAGATTGGTTTTGTTTGTTTGGTAGCAAAGAGGAAAGAGTAGAAAGGTGTAAGTGCAGGTTAGACTCCTTGGCTGGATATGTTATAGCATGTTGTAGGACGTGTAAGAGGATGTGTTGGATGTGTTGTTGGATTAATAGTAGGACATGCTGAATATGTTGTAGGATATGTTTTTATGTTTTTGTATAGGTGGTTGGATATGTGAGATATCTTGTTGGTTACGCTGAACAAATCAAATGTAAAATATAAAAAATAAAATAAAGCGTTTTTAAAATCTTTACTGGTAAGATATCATCTATGTGGTTCTCTTTAAGAGAAACAATTCTACTGCTGTGAATCCCATTTGGACATGGAAGGAGTGACCATTTTTCTGCGCACTATTGTTCACTTTTAACTTAATGTCTACAGATCTTGTACTTTGTACGTTGCTGCACTTTGCATTATGTCGTCACACTGCCTTGTTTTAATGTTGTCCTTTGTTTCAAGGTCCATGGAGAAATGCATTCATCTCATTCTGTACTTTAGCTTTGCTGCTCGCGATAATCAAGAAACCTTGACTTTGAAGTAATAATAATGTTTAGGCATTCTGAAATGCTACCTGCTGTAGAAATGCATGTAGAAAACAGTGTTCTCATGTGAGCAATATAAGAAAACAAACAAACTGAATGAAATCACTTTTATACAATTGATTTTGCACTGACTTAAATGCATTATTTTCATTATCCCATCATTTTAAATAGCACACACATACACATACACATACACACACACACACACACACACTCTATTTATGAATCATTCATTAAAACATATACATCAATACATGTGTGGTTATAAAGGGTGTATAGTATTTTGGATGGGAGAAGGTTCTGTTGGGTATTCTCCATGGTAGATTTAAGTTTTATCAGACACATAAGTTTTACGTAAAAAATATAAAAACCATATTGAAACCCTGGCCAGTTATTGACAGTGGAGAGCAGCGAAACAAAAATAACAATGCTACCTAGCTGTAATGGTGGCGGGGTGCGGGAAGGACGTCAGTGCAGAGCCAGCGGTCCAGAACATAACTTTATTCAGCAACTAAATGCCATCATTAACTTTAAGGCTTCGCCTTGTGAATGAACCACTCTGTTCTGACTCACTGGAGCTTAAGTAGCAGCCCCAATGAAGCACACCTGTGCCTTCATGAGCTCAGGTGTGCTCAGTCAGAACAGAGCGCCCTCTACTGCACCAAACCTGAACTGTGACACTAACAATATGTGCTTTATTTATCAAAGCCATATGACTAAACCTTTTAACTGATATAGGACCTTCACATTATGTGGAGCTACTTCAAAGCTTAAAAGGTTTCTTCATAGTCACATATATTTACAGTTGTATAAAATTCGCACTGAACAATTCTGGGAACCAAAGTGATTGGCGTTGCTCCAAAGAACCTTTGGAGTGCGGATAAGAATCAAAGTCTTGAGTGACAGAGGTCTTCCCTTTTACTTGAAGACCATAGCTGCCTTGAAGTTTAGCAAAAATCAGTAAACTTTGTGAAATGCACCTGAAAGTCTTCAACAACTGTTATTCATCAAAATATTCTAGAAAACCAGTGACCAGGAAATACTGTGAAAACAAAATAACTCATTTGAAATAATATATGAACTGGTCTGTAGTATTGCATTGCATACATCCACTATGCACACCTATGTGTGTTCAGCGATACCACTGGTTGTGTGGTTGTAAACTGTAATAATGGTTCATAGTAGTCTGTGTACATCAGAAGGGCCACTTTGATCCATGTTCTACTACAACATTCAACTTCAGGTGATCGTTCAGCCTCTAGAAGCTCCTCCATGTATGCCTCCCACAGAGGTCCAGAAGTTATTCATTCTGTGAAATGAAGAAGCCATGCATGTCTATGTGCAGATCCACGCCGATGCATACCCGTGCCACTTCTTTGAAGGACTTTCCTTCAAGCACCAGAAGAAAGTCAGACTCTCCCGGATTGCCATTTATGACCGATGTTAGGACTACACCTAAACATAAACCACAGATCAATACAGGCCATTAAAAACGGGAAATGTTTAACGGGAAATTTAGAGGATTTTTATTAGCTCACCATCATCCTCTTCAGTTGCATCTGGCCTGGGAACGAAAACAGGCTCAGATGGAAAGCAGTTTTCTGCGGTCCACTCAAGCTGCTGCTTTGTCTCAACATCCAGCTTTGTGATCTGCACCGAATAGCAAGTTAATGAACCGGTTAAGTTGCTCAGGGCTGATGATAAACATTTAGGCTACAAAAAAGTCTGGTGAGGTGGTGGGATGCACTGAAATATTAGTGACATAGCCACAAAGTTCCTAAAAAAAGTCTTAGCAAGTATTAAAATGGACAGATTCAGTTATTTTAATTCCTAGAGTATCTGAATCCTTACTAACACCTGTTCTAGGTGTCCTGTAATTAATCCCATAAAAGATCAGTAGTGAAGTGCCAGAGGAGGATAACGCTGCAGAAGTTTAAGTAAATAGAATGGATGATACTTCAAAGTGATACCCTATAGGTGATCAGGATTTTTACATTTTAATTTTTAGGGGGTTTAGACCAAGGCCAAGCAGGGTATATATTCTCAGTAGGAAATATAAGGGGACTGCAGGGATACATTTAGGCAATTTTGTTAATAAGGGGAATAGCATCACCCTTTATCATCACACAAACCATGTACTATTGAAATCTGAATACTGTAACTATCCTAGTGAGTTATGGAAGCCTTATTGGCTGGTTAATAGGCAATGTAGTTTAATCCAGATCCTACATCTAAGAGATCTAAGAGGGTGGGCTCCTTTTTGAAGCCTCAATTTTGTTGGTCCTACTTACAATTACTAACGGTATTTCCACAAGCTTTAGGTCATCTTTATAGAAATTACATTTACATATTCGTTAAAAGCTATTTACCGAGGCAAGTTGCTTAACAAATGTGTTGGTTGAGGCTGTTTTCCTCACCTTTGTCGATTCAACCATCTCAGCAACAGTCAGATAGACGTATCTGTACTTCTGCCCATTGTAGTTGTAATTAATTCTAGGAAGTTCCACACCTATAAAGTTTCAAATTGAAACAGATGAAGAAAAAATGTTAATCGCAGAGTAGGACTAACTGGTCAGGACTCATAATGAAGTGTAGTCATGGATTACCTTCAGTGAACACCTCAGGCTGGCAAAGCAGTTTTCCCTCCTTTTCTTTTACAGCACTTGCTTTTGTGTACTTTAACTTAACAAGGTCTTCCCCGGTCTCTCCCTTTAGGTAAAACACAAAGACACCCCAGCTCATATTTTAGCTTTAGACTTCACCGAGCAATACAAGCAGTATAATGATGCAAAACCTTGATGCAAAGTACCTTGTCAGTAATTGGCAGCACGAATCGCTTGAACTTGGGTTTGTTTATTAGTTTGCTGGCACCAGATTTATCTTTTAGCTTGTCCAGGTAGAACATATCATACAGGCTGTTGTCCTTGTAGGCAATGACATCAAACACCACATGACCATCCTCCTCAAAAGCATTGACGTGATGGTAGATCACCATTGCACCAGTGTGGTATTTGATATCAACTTCTTTCTTTGTTCTTCGATCAATAAGGTGAATGAGGGTCTATTGCAGAAATAAAATGAACAAACTCCAAATAAAACTCCAAGCAAAACTCTGGGCCAATATTTAAGCCACTGTAAACTGAACAGAATTGTTAGCTTTTGATGATTTCAAAGCAGACAAGCAGTAAGTTTTACAAGATTTATAATTATTTATAGTTTTTAAGAAACAAATTAGATTTCATTAAATAAGCCCTTTTAATAACCATCAAGTATGCAATAAGCATTTTTCCATACAAGTATATTATCCTTACATCATCTTCAGGGTGGAATTTCAGGCAGCTGGCCCAGTTGACTCCCCTCAGGTAGGCAGTGGCCATTTTGAGAATGTCCAACTTCAAAGGCTGCTCAATAAAAATGAAGTAATTCTCAGTCATGCCGAAGCTGTGGTAGTAACTCGGAGTAAGGAGAGAGCGGCAAGGCACTGTGCAGATGGTCTCAATATTCTTCAAGGCTGAAGATCCCTCAGAGCCACCTAAAGGGTTTGAGCACATGGGATACAAATGCCACCAAGTTTCAAAGAACAAATGAATAATTTCAGACAATCTCTGTGAAACATCCACTATAAACTTACTTTTGCCCACTCCAGGCACCTTGAACAACATGTATTTGGTTTTTCCCTTGTCTGCAATCGATGTCCCCATGTTGTAGCTGTTTCCTTCTTTATCATAATGTGGGTGTGATGTGACAAGGTTCACAGCAAGGTACTTCTGGTAGTCCACCTTGACGATAAAGCAGATTTTCTTGATTAACTACTGCACAGATTTAATATCTTAATATCTAAGGATATTAATATCTTAATATCTAAGGATAATATCTCTTTAACTGCCCTTTTAATCATGATTTTACTTGCTTGAATGTTTGAATCATTTCCATTGCAAGCCAATAATGTTTAATCACATAAGAACATAAAACTAGGTTCATCACATAAGAACATAAAACTAGGCACATCATTAAATGTAAATGCACTTTGGACTGTGAAAAAAACCCTTGCAGGGACTGGTAGAACATCTAAACTCCACACAGAAAGGACCCAGTTGGGGTTCGAACCCACAGCCATCTGTGATGTGACAGTGCTTGGCATGACTCCATGGCTTCCCTTTAGGTGCGTGTCCTTCATTTTTTTCATCAAAACTGACATATACTTGCTTGGTTCATCAAAAAAAAACAACCAAAACCTCTTGTTTCCTTAACTATTAAATGAGGTGTAATGATTTCTCAACTGTGTTTGATTGCAACACTGTGACCAGTGAAGAGAGGGAAAAATATTAACCGATAATGTTTCACCTTCCCCCTCTTCCACTCCATTTCTCAAAAACACTCACTCTAACTGAAAAACCCTCTCAGATACTGTAGTTTCATACAGACTTCCTTTACCTTGTCTTGGGTCTCCAGGGTCAGGGGGTCAATTTTGCGAATGTAGTTGGTTTCAGATGTAGCGTAATAGTCATTTCCATATTTTATTATATTTCCCGCACAGTTGTCTGTAAAGTCTGGAACAGTGTGATTGAGAAATGTGATCACCCTGGAATTAAAAAGAAGATGTGAGTTTATCAGCACTGCCGCAGATGTCCATGACCAAACTTTACTGCACCGAGAAAGTAAACAAACAAGACAGCTTACTTGGACAAAATGTTTTTAGATGGATCTGGATAGGCCATGGTGCCCATCTCCGACACCACAATTCTTTTGGCTTGGATGTTGCTGTTGTAGGTGTCACCTCTGAGATATCTGCTCCTATAGGTAACCTCTCCTGCCACAACAAATGAACATTAAAGAAACATGAAATGAACCTGTATTCAATATTAGACAAAATAAATAAATAATACATTCAGATCAACTCAACGCTTTGAAACCTGATCTTACACTGTGAACCCAGATTGTATATTTTATAGATTTTCTAGCTGAAAAAAAGAACACATACACGCTCTGTTTCTGTGTAGTTGACCATTTAAAAAATACAGCAAAGTACGTCCCATAACTTTTACATTTTGTATGTTTCATTTTACTGCAGTATATTATATCCAACAAATAAGCATTAACTGTGCATTACACAGTTAATTATTGAGTAGTTACTTAATAATACATACAGAGGTGCGTAATATTCAGTGACTACTATAAAACAACCTTTGCACCTTCTTTACAAATAAGAAGCCCTTAAACTTAAACGGGTTCATCAGTAAACCTAGTTTAGTAACAAGTACCTAAAACACAAATTACATTATGTGGAGAAAAGGATCGATGGAAGATAAGGCCTTCAGCAGAAAAAAGAGACTAAATCCTTCTTAGTTGGCAATGAGAAGATATGGGAGGATCCAATTACCATGTCTGATTGTGAAGTTGTGCATAAGCGCCATTCCATCAAACCAGTGGTTGTAAGAAGTCTCGCCAACTGAGAAGAGACCAGGGCCATTTCGCACAAGTGTCCCTTGTAGCCACTCAGGAAGAGAGCCTGGAGAGGAATCAGAGCATTCAACACTAAACTGAAAAAAAGGGATTTTTACTTAATTTAATACTAATACATTCATACATACATACATATATATAATATATACATATAATATATATGTATGTAAACATACTGTGTGTTTAACACATACATAATGTTGACTTTAGGTATTGATCTGGGCACAGTTAAAGCAGTATTACCCTATATATATATATATATATATATATATATATATATATATATATATATATATATATATATATATATATATACACACATATATATATATATATATATATAGGGTAATACTAGCGTAATGTATGGTATGTATGTATATATATATATATATATATAGTGTATATATATATATATATGTGTGATATATATGTGTGTATATATATATATATATATATATATATATATATATATATATATAGGGTAATACTGCTTTAACTGTGCCCAGATCAATACCTAAAGTCAACATTATGTATGTGTTAAACACACAGTAGTGCTCTGTACTGTGATAAACATCTCTTACCTTTCACCTCTGCTTTTACAGGCTCAGGGTGCTCACTCCGGTTTTTCCCATAATCGTAACCCATTTCACTCTTTTTCTCTCTCTTTCTGTGTCTCTATCTTTCTGTCTCCCTTCGAATCTTTTCTTGTCTTCAGGCTCGAAGTCACTAAACTTCCCAAAAACACGCTTCCTAAAGTGAACACTGTGTTCTGGATTTATGGGTTCATACTGGTGGCTCCGCCCCATTGGAGCAGTCTCCGCCTGGTTTCTGACAAACCCCGCCTCCTATGCTGTCATTGGCTGAAAGTCTCCATTCTCCTGCGCTGTGATTCGCTAAGACATTTGATTTGCTGAACTGAAAGTGAGTGTAACCTACTACCCACTACGAATGCACGGCTGTGGTTCAGAGTACTGTTCTTCATTTAAAATAATGTAATTTATGCACAATCCAGCCCACAGCTAGGCAGCTTTTAACATATATATATATATATATATATATATATATATATATATATATATATATATATATATATACATTTACGGCATTTAGCTTATCCAGAGCCACTTTAATTTCCTAATTACAAAGACAGTCCTCCTGGAGCAGCTTGGGGTTAAGGGTTTTGCTCAGGAACCCAATGATGGTACTGCCAGAGGTGGGATTTGAACCTACGACCTTTTGGTCTGTAGACCAATAGACCACCACCACCCCAATATACAGTACTGAGCAAAAGTTTTGTGCAGGTGTGGAAATATGCTGTAAACAAAGAACGCTTTCAGAAATAGAAATAATGATTGTTTATTTTTATCAATTTACAAAACACAAAATGAGCAAACAAAAGAAAAATCTATATCAAATCAATATTTGGTGTTACTACCTTTTGCCTTCAAACCAGCATCAGTTCTTCTGGCCTCCACAGAGCCCTGATCTCAACATCATCCAGTGTGTCTGGATTACATGAAGAGACAGAAGGATGTGAGGAAGCCTACATCCACAGAAGATACCAATCGAGTTCCTTCAAAAACTGTCTGCAAGTGTGCCTAGAAGAATTGATGCTGTTTTGAAGGCAAAGGGTGGTCACACCAAAAATTGATTTGATTTAGATTTCTCTTTTGTTCATTCCCTGCATTTTGTTGATTGATAAAAATAATGATTAACACTTCCATTTCTGAAAGCATTCTTTTTTTACAGCATTTTTTCCACACCTGCCGAAAACTTTTGACCAGTTGCACAGTACTGTATATATTGGGACCTGGCTGCCTGCTGCCACTCCTTTACTTTCCCGCTCATGATTAGAAGAAGGGAGACTCTCAAGAACCCCGAAACTAAATTAAATGTTAATTATTTTTTTAATCTCTGCAAGTCAGCTGTGTGTGGATTAGCTGGGGGCCTAGTGTTTAGTAACTTGTCCCCATGATCAGAAGGTTATAGGTTTGAGTCCTGTATCATTAGATTATCCTGTCAAAAGTAGGAAAAAAATCTCTCAGTGGGATTGTTTGAGACCAAGTAGGGTAAAAATCTTATTCTATACCTGAGAGTGAATATTTTTGTGAACACACAATGGAAGCAGTAATGGGGTCAGTGCCTTGCTTAATGGTACTAGGTAAATATATATATATATTTTTTCACTTTTGACATTTTATGGAAGGGTTTAAAATCCTGGTGCCTTAAGTAATATAAGTAATATATATTCAGATATCATCAAAAAAGTAATGCCACATAGGAGATTTCAGTTTAATCGTGGCCAGTTCTAACCATTACCTAGAACTACCTAGAGTTAAAGATGCTCAGATTTTTGTTGGGATAGATGAAGATGGACAGGATAAGAAATGAGTATAGGGAGGGACGTAGTAGAGGGATGGCTCAGATTAGACATTTTGGAGACAAAGTTAGAGAAGCAAGGTTGCGTTGGTTTGGACGTGAACCGAAGAGAGACGAGGATTATTTTGGGAGAAGGATGCTGAAGATGGAGCTGCAAGGAAAGAAAAAAAGAGGAAGACCAAAGAGGAAGTTTATGGATGTGGTGAGAGACGACATGCAGGTGGTTGGCTTGAATGAAGAAGATGCAGAGGACAGGAAGAAATAGAGATGGATGATCAGTTGTGGCGACCCCTAAACAAGAGCAGCCGAAAGTAGAAGAAGGTCTAAAACAATAATAATCCGAAAAGATTTTAAATCTTACTGGGTTGGTACCTCTAACATCACCGGGTTGGTATCCTTCAGGGTACACCTTAAGGCTACAGTGCATTTTTAGGTTGCAATGACTCCAAAATGCACCCCAAAACTCTCCTTTGTTCACAAAGTGAACCACAACGAAATGCAACTCCTTCATTTCACCCACTCATTACACACACGTGCAACAGCTATTTAAAATGCCCAGATAGCGGTGATGGGGACGGTACCTTGCTCAAGACCTCAGGGCAAACTGCTGATCTGGGCTTGGAACCCACAACCATCCAATCCTGTCCTTTACCACTAGCTCACCGCTACCTTAATATAAATTCTATATTATTCACCTGACTGTAGAAGTAAACATATTAGTCAGGAGAAATACTCAAAAAAAACTGCTACAATTTAACATAAAGTGAACCAGGCTGACTTCAGCTTTTGAATTCACTGAGTCTCAAATAATAAGTAGAAATGAAGAAGTAATAGCAACAAGTTATAACAACAATAATCTGCATCTTGTTTGATTGGGCATTTGGTGACCACACTTAACTGATTGTTTTTCATATTTTGCTGGTTGTCACTGCTCATCAAATTCCTGGAATTCAATCCTTTGTCAAATTCATCTGACCCTGGCAGATAGCAAATCATTTCCTTCTAATGATCCATCATTTCTGCTGACATTAAGATATAATCAAGAATTTCATGAGCCTTACTATAAGATCCTTCTAATAGACAGGAAGCAAATAGCTAGTAATTTTTTTGATTTATAAATTACATGCCCTTCCTGGGACAGATGTTGTTTTAAAAGGTTCTTTGAATAGCTTGTACATTAGGGATATTCTACTGGGACTTTCAGCATCAATTAGTCATAGAGAGCATGCAAAATCTGCCCCATTTCTTGAACAAAAGCAGCGATACAATTCAAGGGGATATTCCAAAAAGACCACATTTTGCTGCTGTCATATGAGACTTTCCAGTCATTTGTCTATAAGTAGTTATGACACTGAGCAGACTCAAGCATCTATACATTAATAATATTGCTACTCATGGTGATACTGACTTTAAATAGGCATCCCACTCAATAACGGCATCAGTTATCTCAGCTTTGTACCAGTTACTGAAGTGAAGTGAAAAGGTCATTGTGAAACACAAGACAGCACACAGTGAAACACAACAAATGCATACACACAGTGCAGCAGGCAGCTATTTAAAAATGCCCGGGGAGCATTTATGGGAACAGGACCTTGCTCATGGCTACCTCAGGGCAACCTACTGGTCTGGGATTCTGATGCTGGGGCCAACTCTCAAACCACTAGGGCACCACTGCCCCATTGCACTACATGCTGAGAATCTTTCACTAAGCAATCAATAATCATATCAAGAATAGTGTATTCATTTATTTGGCCTTTTCAACTCTTGTTATTTATTTTTCTCAGGACAACACAAATAAGTAGCCTTTCTTGAGGTATTGTCAAACTCTATGGCCTTCTCCCTCAACTGCAAAACATATTGCCTAGTTTTTCTTGTTTGCTATCACAACAATAAATCTTAATGAATGATAAGGTTAATTACCTGTTTGGTATTAACTGGGCACCATTTGACTTTCCTCAGCTTTGCACCCCTGTGAACTAAACTCAGTTTTATTTATATATTTTTTGTGATGATGAGGCAGCTTTTTGCAGATCATCTGCTCTGTTTTTTTGTCCACCCTAAACTACATGCCCATATTTCATTGAGGTTTTCAGCTTTATTTTATTCTTAATGGATCAAAACAAGGATAGCAAAACACCCAGTTAAGTGAACAGCTGCGTTTTCTAAAATGTTTTAAACTCTATGGCATTTTCCACTTTTCCACTCAATTGCATAATAAGAACTAGCCTAGTTTTTTTCTGTATGGTATCACAACAATATATCTTAATGAAAGATGACGCATCTGCTTGCATTTAAAATTCAATGGATATAAACATGTAGAAACTTCTTTTCTGTTTTATAGGTTTATTGTCAAGTTTATTACTGAAAGATGATTATAATGGTCTCATATAATGACTTGGCTATAAAACCACATTATTCTTCTTAATCAGTATATTTAATAGCATCTCAGCCCCAATATCCACATTAAGTATCCAAGTTGTTACTGCTCAGGTTGCCATTATTTTGAAAAGTTTTGTTTCATATAGGCTGCTTTTGTACACCCAACATGTACTTGTAGAAAAATGACCAAGCCTTAGCTGAGAGCAAAGGGTACTTTGTGACCTTACAGACTGCAGAGAAGTTGGAAAATGTACATAAATTATGCTGTAACAAGTGCATTGCTTTAAAAGAAAATTCTGCACTTACCTACAGGATAGTCCATTTATTTTTACATTGTTGTTCTCTTTCTTCCAATCCAATTCAAATACTATTCATGTTTTTTTGTCTTAAGATTTTATCAGTCATTTTTTAATATATATATATATATATATAGTGAAGAAGATTTTCCTTGTCACACATATTTGCATATTAATTCCCAGTAGACCTTAGTTCATTTAGACAAAGCACAACTCTTTTGGAGGGCCAATGTTCTGCACACTTTGGAGCATCGTCATGGATGTCATACTCACTGCACCTGGTAATTAATAGCGGAACCAGGATCCATGAAATCTCAAAACTACTGGATATTGGCCATCCTGGACAAGAGTTATGCACTCTTGTTGTAGACTCTTCCAGTGCTTTCAATCTACCGGCATATATAATGTAGCTTTAAAACTGCGATTCTGAATTTCTATTTGTTTTACATGCATGGAACTCACAAAATGATTTTAAAGTGAAAATTCTTGTCATTGTGAGAACACAGTGAACCACAACAAAATTACACCTCTGCATTTCACCCATACACGTGCAGAAGGGGGCAGCTATTGAAAATGCCAGAGAGCAGTGATGGGGATGGTACCTTGCTCAACAGTACTTTTTTTTCTTTTTTTTTTGGTGCCACTCATTGCAAAATATAGACTTTTTGGCAGCGATGATGCAGCTTTATGGAGATATTCTGCTGTTATTCTTCACTGTAAACCACAATGATTTATTAATTCAGTTGTTTTTTTTATTTGTCTTTTATTGTATTTTTGATGTATTCAAAGCTACAAACAAAACACATTTCTACACAGTGGTAACCTCTTATGAAATTTTCACCCTAATGAGCTTGAAGGCCCTTTTTCCCCTTTAAGCTGTTATCATGAACATAAAACTAGTTTCTGGAAGTCCTGAACACTTTGTTTTAATATGCTGAATTTGAAAAATAGCCTGTGTTTGAACTTAATGATTGAAATCTGTGAAATTACATGGTCCTTATCTATTTGGACTTATGAATAGTGGACATTGTGCTCAGTTTATGTTCAGCCTTACTGTTCAAAGTCTCTTTGCACAACAGGCTTAAAACATTGATAGGAACCACTGGTCTTATTGGGTTCCTCCAAATATGATGTGCTGTAAACATATCTACTCTTCTCAGAATTGAGTAATGTGTCATACCTTGAACAGTGACATGATAACAGATTATACTGATTCTATGAATAAAAAAGTGTACCTTTGGTTACTGAGCAGAGAACATAAATACAGAGAGAAATCGGTACTGGTCAGCATCCCTATCTCAGTGGCTGAGGGGAAGGATGTTTGGATGCTCTTCCGTTCAATCCAGCATTTAGGACTGCTGCGGTAAGATCACTACCCAATCTCTCACTTTCCATACTTATAAACTTAATAAATCTCTTTCCATTCAAGTTTACTTACCCATGTGTACCATACTGGAATTCCTCAAAAGAACCCAAACAAGATTCCAGCTGGTTGACTGAGTATCAAGATAGGGATAGTTTTATCTCTACCAGATAAAAATTCTTAATATTAAAAAGCAATTGAGGGCAAACAAGGATCTGAGTGACTTGGAGAATGGACAAATTTTGATGGCTTGAAAATTTGCTATGGCAACATAGAGAGTATAGGGCTACATAGCTGAAAACAGCATGCTGTCTGCTGCACAATGGGTATGTGGTCACCAGAACTAGGGCATTACGTGGAAAGACCAGTTGTGAGTTAGCTGCTTACCTGGGGAAGAGGTCTATTAAAGAACTAATATCCTAATATTTTTACCTAACTGTATCAAACCATAATTCCTGATTGTTTTATTTCCGCGAATTAAGGGTGAGACTTTATTGTTTCTCATATAAATGTGTGATAACCTGGATCAGAAAAGAAACTATGTGAGCATCAACATCATTCTAAAAGTTTAATTTAAAAAAATTAGTTGTGACAAACCAATTACATGATCACCATAGAGCCATAAATTCAGCAAGCATATGTGCAAAACAAACTAACCCTGATACACGAATTACAAAATGTATAGTGCAATCACATCACATAGTGCAATCTAAGAAACAGTACAGCATTCATCGTTTAAAAGCTCAGAGAATACATAGCCCTGTCTACGCTTTTAAAAAGTAAAAAAATTCTCTGTCACAGTATTGTACACAGTATTATAGCTAAAAATTATTCCTAAAAATGCAGTGAATCACAGTAGTAAAAAAAGTTCATCGAATATCTTTACTGGGAGTAAGTCAAATGGGTTTGTGCAAGAACAAAGTCTACAGTGTGAGTTCTTTCTTCCCAGCAGGACTTTGAGTATCCTGTTAAATTAAATTATACAAATCATCCTGAAGGCACTGTGCTTGTTTTGACTTGTATTTCCCTTAAAAAAACATGAGGCTTGAGCTTCTCTAAATTTTCCTTTTCCTAACCAAGTAGCAAAGCAGCTTAACAAAAACTCTCCCCGGTTTAAATGAAAGAGCAGTTTTACATGTATTATTCACATTAAACCTTGGAACTTGAGAGAAAAAGAATATCAAAGCATGAAAGGTGATTCATTTCATTGGCTTGCTGCTGTTTGATAAATAATGCTGAATTTATAGCATCAAAATAGCTACAAATATTTAGAATATCATCTCCAACGTTCCATTTGCAACTTACGTCATAACAGAATATTCCTTTGGACTGTCCACATTTAACAGTGAAGGGCTATCCGTTCTTTGCATTGCTGGTAATTATATACAGATGAAATTGTCTACCTATCAACCTGTTAATAATATACAAACCTTACTACTATGTGTATTATTTTGTAATATCTACACTCTTATACATTCTTAAATTGTCTGTCATATTGTATTTTCTGGGGGGTTTTTTCCATTAAAAGGACAAATTGTTGTGTGCAAGTAAAACAAAATGCAAATCTAGCCTTAACGCCCATCAATAATGGTCATAGACCAGTGTATTGAACTGCACTGGTCTATGTCTACTAAATGGCCCTAACTTTACATTGCATTGTGGCCAGTCATTCCACCATACACTTGTTTATTTGTTAAAAATGCTGGTTGCCCTGCTGTGTTTAATCATCGATCGTGTTGCTCTATCAAAGGAAAATCTCCACTGAAAAATTCAGCATAGTCCAGGACTGGGCCTAATCCCTGTGTGGAAAAACAGCCCAAAAAGTCTCTGAATTTTCACCATAAATGAAATCTTACAGTTTAACTGTTGCCCAGGGGTGTAGAACGAATAGAATTATGGAAAGGAGAACAACGTTATTAATAGAATATCCAGTTGGAACTACTTTGGTGCCTTCTGGGTTAAGATTTGTCTTGGATGAAAAGCCCATGCAGGTCCAGGTGAACAGATGCATTAATTGATGCACGAGCTATCTCCTTAAAGGTCTTCGCATCCAGGACCAACATGAAGGGAGGTTTCTTGGGATTAAGTGATACAACAGATGACAGAATAACACCTGAAAAGGGAAAATTGAGACAAAAACACAGAGACTAAGAAAATAAACTTTGAACTCTGAATATTTCACTTCATCCCCAAATATATCCAGGAACTGACGATTATAACATTTTTGCTAAAAAAAAAAGTTAGTTCTGGACCACAAACCACACTGCTAAGAACATGACTCTGCTCCTTCACAGCTATAGAAAGATGAGCACAATTGTTTACTTGTGACAACCATGAGTCTGCCCTTAAAAAGTCCAACTCCTTTACTTAAACTGTGTGTCTAGAAAATCTTTGGACACACAATGTACATGCAGAGTCTGCATGAATTTATGCTTGAAATATTCACCATCGTCTTCATCCACAGCATCCGGAGATGCCACGAATACTGGTTCAGATGGGTAACACTCCTCCTCTGTCCACTCCATGTACGTCCTTGCAACAATGTCCACTTTTGCAACCTGCAAGGGGTTCAGTTTAACAGGTCATAAAAGCGCAGGAGGATTCTGTTTATGTCCCAAAGGTTAATCTTTGTTAAACAGTCATGAATGCATAGTTCTATGAATTTAGTGTATTTTTTTTATTTCTGAGTTTACTTTGTGTGTGTTTATGTACAAAAACAGTTCCAGTTTATTTTTCCAATTTTTAATCTGCCTTTAAACTTATTCTGCTAGACAGCCTATTTTTGTTGCTATGCCTTTAAGACTTCTATATGCAAATTACCTCTGCCCTGATTGGCTGTCATGTATTGTGCTTAATTCAAAAGCAGTCCAGGCTGAAACACTACTTATAACTAAATACACTGATATGCGTACATGTGTCACATCACAAAGACAGTGAATTTAATGCAATTATTTTTAATATTTCGGATGCTACAAAAGCAATTAATACAAAAACTGTTTTTCTTTTGATTTTTCTCTGTGTTAACCAGTGTTTTAGACTCTGGGACTCTTTCTAGTAGAGTGTACAGTACCTTAGTTATTTTTTTTGGTGACCACTCCATCCTAGAGCCATAGAAATATCTGTACTTCTTTGTGTTGTACTTGTAGTTGATCCCAGGCAACTCTACTCCTGTAAACAATTCATATACAACATGCTGTACTCAAGGCTGCAGGAGTAATGGGGGGACGTGAAGACTAACATGTGGAAAATGCATTAATCACAGCACCAACTTAATAACAAAAACATATTGTTGGGTTTCAGTCTATATTAAGTGCCCCAAATAACTGTGTGGTTACACAGTGAACACAACTACAGGCTGAAGTTGATAAACATGTTTACTGTAATACAGCTATAGAACTGATTACATCACCAAGCCTTACTTTGTTGCTGCTTGAATTGTTAATTCAGTGTTACTACATAGTTATTACACTAAATATAAAGTGGAACCATTTGCTGTTATATTGCAAATTAGAGAGTTTGTCAAATAGCAGGAAAGATGGGGGAGGAGGCCATAAAAGAAATACAAATTAAACGCAGTCATTTGTGGTAGTTTGTTTGACATTAATGGAAACGTCTTAAATTATATTCCATGTCCATTTATACTGGTTTTGAAATAACTGTAGACAAGTCCTCTTTTTACAAGCAAACATGCAGAACCGATAAAAGTATGCATGGAGCACATGAAATATAGATCTTACAAAAGTGGGGGTGTCCCTGACACTTTTATTAGTAACTCCAATGACTTTCTTATTTACAAATTAAAAATACATTTGAGCCTTCTGGCTGTATAATTTCTAGCAATGAAGAACTTGAGTGTATAATTCTAACCCTCAAAAAGTGTTTCCGGAATGAGGTACAGGGAGCCATCCCTCTGCAGCACAGCTGTTGCTGATGTGTCCTCCAGCTTCACGAGATTGGTGCCTGTTGGAACTTCCTAAAAGTAAGTTGTGAGATGTAAGTAAGAAGTAAGGTGCACTTTAACAGTGTTGTTTTTACTTCTTTGATAAAAAGGGATAAACATTATTTAAGCCAAAATAATTGTTCCATCATTACAGCAGCAGTGGAGATAGGAACTGGGTGTTAAAATTAACATACAATGCAAATAATGATCCAAAACAACCAGCGTTTATCAAACAGTTTAATTTAGTAGAAGAACACTATGTAACAGAACAAGTTTCAAATGTGGTATCCAAAGTTGCCCCCGATCACGAATAATGAATTTAACTCCACTGTTGATCCCATCGCTGGAACAAGTCATGGGCAATTTGGGGAGACAATTGGGATGGAATAAAAAAAGAATTGTACTGAAAAGTGACATTATAAAAATACTGATCAATACCTTGTTCGTATTGTACACATACTGAAAATATACAATAAAAACAGCCCACTTTTGAATTTGTTACAAAAACAAAACAAAATTGGCAGATATTGCGTGATATTCTTCTTAACAATCCTGCTCGTTCACGATAAAATATAAGGGTTTTCCCCTGCGCTTCTACCCACGGACCGAGACGCAATAAAATACAAATATAAGAAACGATCATTAACTTAATCAGGCACAGAGATAAAACAACCTGTTAATTTCAGAGATACCAAAATGTTGGAAATGTTCCTGTAAAATTATATAATATTAAAAACACATTAACATAATAAATGCACCTCAGAAAAAAAAAAGTGTATAATATAATTTAGAAATACGTAACCTATTTTAAAAGAATTCAACTTTGTTTTGTTCCTAACCCCACTGCTGTGAACAATATCCACTCAGCAGATTTCTATAAGATGTCACGAGTCATATTACTCAATCATTTACTCATGAGTGACATTATCTCATTCTCACATGAGTGGTGTTCCTAAAAAATTACACATGGTCTTCAACACTAACCTTGAGGCGAGCATTCACAGGGATGACGAATCGCTGACTGATTGGCAAGGGAAAGGTCCTATTGCTGTCTTCATCAATGGCCTTCTTCATGTTCTCCATGTAAAACATATCATACAGACTGCTGTCTTCATATGTGATTAAGTCAAACACTACATGGCCCCTGTCCTCATAGGCGTTGATATGATGGAAAACCACAAAGGCGTCTCCATAAAATTTAATGTTCACGCTCTTCCCTGTTTTTCTGTCGATCAGGTGGAACAGCGTCTGTGAGGCAGCAAATAAAAATGGCATGAGCAACAACGAGTAAATCTAAGCCCAGAACAAATATACAGCATAAACAGGTAAACTAACAGAAAGGGAACCTTACAATTGTGCCCCAAAAAACGAACACTGTAAATATAAACTCTCAATTTAGTGAATGCTTAATTGTGTAACTTGCAATGAAATGTGCAAGAAAGAGTTCCTTCCTTGGAAAATCATTTGTAGTTCCCTTTAGAACCTTTTTGTGCTGCTTTTTGAAGTTTCAAGTGGTATAACGGTATAAAAAGCTTCCAGATAATGTTAAGCAACACCAAAATTGGTCATTGGTTCCCAGCAGTCCCATACATCATTCACATATCACTCACTTGCTTCCTCTTAAATCAAGCCACCAACTCTATTTGAATTGAGCTCAGCGTGCTTGGAAGAGGACACTAGCCTTTAATTTTATCATGTCGACCAATCGTGCTGTCTTTGATCTTCCAATCTCCTAATGACAGGGCTGGCACTTTAAAAAAGGTTCTTTAAGGAGCTAAAATGATTATTTTATGGTATTTCACTGAAACCTTTAGTGGCACATTTTTAAAAGAGAGTAAATCAGTTTTAAAGGTATAATATTTAAGTTTCCAGCAAAATGGAGGATGCTTCTTTTAGGGATGGCACTGATCGATTACATTTACGGCATTTTAGAAGACGCTCTTATCCAGAGCGACTTACATGTCCTAATTACAGGGACAGTCCCCCTGGAGCAATTCAGGGTTAAGGGTCTTGCTCAGGGACCCAGTGGTGGTAGTGCTAGAGGTGGGATTCGAACCTGGGACCTCTTGATCCAGAGGTCCATAGGCAAGTATCCTACCACTGGACCACCGCCACCCTATATTACCAGCTAATGGTGCCAAGAGAATATCAAGGGGAAATGCTGGATCTGTATTTGAAGGGGAAACAAATCCGATCTAGTATTTAGCCTGAGAATGCAAACACTCATATGTTGTAATGTCAGTTTTAGCTGGGTGCATGAATGTCTACATTTACTCTCACTCACTCATTTTTGTAGCTGCTTGCCCTAACTGAGGGGAGCTGGAGCCTGTCCCAGCTCCTGCTAGGGCGAAAGGCGGGGAAACTCCCTGCACAGGTCGCCAGTCCATCACAGGGCAGACACATAGACAAACACAGGGGGCAATTTAGCCTCTCCAGTCCACCTGACATGCATGTCCTTGTGGGAAGAAACCAAAGCTCCCATAGGAAACCGGGGGGAACATGCAAACTCCACAGAGAAAGTACCTGGGCTGCCCCACCTGGAAATTGAACCTTGGAGCTTCTCACAGTGAGGCAAAATCTACTTTTAGCTCATCTTATGTAAAATAGCTCATCTTAAAGCTTTATTGTTTAAAAAAAAAAGAATTTGGGATGTTGAAAATTGAAGTGATAAAAAAAAGGCTATTGGTCTTGTTAAAGTGTGGCAAAAAATTAAAACACCTGCAGACAAAGCTGGGTAATTGGAACGCAGCACAATTTAAATATAATAAGTGCACACTCTGGTACATACTGTTTGCCTTATCAAAGGTATTGAAGATCCTCCCCTGGGAGTATGGGTGAGCTAAACCAAACAAATTTGACTTACAGCATCATCCTTGTCATATTTGAGGCACTTGCCCCAGGTTTCTCCTCTGAAGTACGCTGTGGCAAGTCGTAAAATGTCAAGCTTGAAGGCCTGCTCGACAAAGATGATGTAATTTTCAGTCATTCCGAAGCTGTGAAAGTAGCTGGGGTAGAGGCTGGATCGGACAGGAATGGAACAAATCTGCTCCAACTCATTTAGTGCAAGCTTTTTCTTCTCTTTATCTGCAGGTATCACACAGACACTTGATCTAACCTTGAGGCTACAGTTCCAGTCAAAATCATTAGTGTTTGGGAAATATATATATATAAAAAGTACATTAAACAAAATATAAAATCTATCAAAGCTGTCAGTTTTAAATACTGATTATGCAATGTTGTTGCCAGTCTAACAGATCATGCATGGTTGTTAGGAGTCTTGTTTCTCTGATATTTGAAGTGAAATTGACTATTTTTGTGATTGTGAAACACAGCTGTAGTTTCAGTGAGACACAACAAAATTCAACGTTTGCATTTTACCCATACACACATGCAACAGGGGGCAGTTAATGAAAGTGCCTGGGGAGCAGTGATTGATACAATACCTTGCTCATGGGTACCTCATGGCAACCTACTGGTCTGAGATTCTACCTGAACCTGGGGCCGACTTCCTGACCACTAGGCCACCTAGCTGCCCCTTTTCCTTTTAATCTTTTTTTAAGCCCCAGTTTAGGAAACTCCTTTGACCTTCTTTATTTGAGAGGATAATTTTCAATCTAACCTCAGTCTCCTGAGTTACGTGGCATGGTTTTGTAGCTCTTGCCATTTCCATGTGTCTTTGTTGATATTTGCCATGTGCTTTGGTTTATTTTGGGTCATGTGGTGGTGGTTTAGTGGTAGGGTGCATGCCTATAGACCTATGGCTCAAAAAGTCCCAGGTTCAAATCCCACCTCTGGCACTACTGCCACTGGGTCCCTGGGCAAGACCCTTAACCCTCAATTGCTCCAGGGGGGACTGTCCCAGTAATTAGGACATGGAAGTCGCTCTGGATAAGAGAGTCTGCTAAATGCTGTTAATGTAAATGTCTCCTACCCTTGTCAAATGTCTCTCTGTTTATGTCATATGTATAAGTGGCCTTGTGTTTCAGGTTGTCTAGGACTCGTCTTTGTGATAATACTCTGCCTAGTGCCAAGTGTCTATTATATTAAATATATATGGACTATTTAATATATATAATATTTAATATATATTAAATATATATTTGACTAACTTAGAAAACCAGCATAGCTAAATCATGTCAGGCAACATGATTTAGCTATGCTGGTTTTTTAAGTTAGTCAAATTTTCCTTTTTTAATATTTGTAGTTTAGTGTATAGTTAATTTTTTTGTTTTTATTATAATTAGACAGCCTCCATTGCCTCCCCTGCCTTACAGTGAGCTAGATCCCCATTAGCCAGTTTACATGTACATGAGAAAGAAAAGCGAAGGCAGCTGAGGTATGTGTGGGTAGTTGCTTGTGGGAATTTGTGTCTCTTGAGAGACACACAGGTGAGAGGACATAGCTTAAACCAACTGGGTGTAAAATTTTAAATGGCAGTAAGGTTAAAAATGAAAGAAAGAACAAAATAAATGTAGTCTTTATTTTGTACTTTATGTTATAAGCTTATGTGTTTTCCACTTTTTTCAAGGCACTGAAAAATAAATAACTCAATGTCCAAAAATCTGTTTGGAATCATTCTCAGCCTGGTATCAACATGGTAATAGCACACAAGTGTCTTTTGGGTCCATAAAGGTGCAGGAACATTGGGCCTTTTACAAATGCAATGCCCACACACACACACACACACCCACCTTGTGGGTGCATTTTGTAGGTAGACATCTAGATACCATAGTTCATCTTTATTTAGACACTTTATTTATTTATCCTTTATTCTTTATCATCAGTTTCTAAGTACAGGACCACTGTTGGATAGATTTTTTAGGTTGGCGGACTTTCGTCAAGCACAGCAACATGACCACATCTAGTAACTGTAACACTAGGCAGTGGTGGCCTAGTGGTTCGGGAGTTGACCACAGGGTTGGAAAATTGTGGGTTCAAACCCCTTACCAGTAGGTTGCCCTGAGGTACCCTTGAGCAAGGTACTGTCACTCCTCCCCAGGTGCTTTCATAGCTGCACAGTTTGTGTGCATGAGTTAAATGCAGAAGTCCAATGTCGTTGTGGTTCACGCTGTGCTGCGTGTACTCACAGTGACAAGACCTTTTACAGCAAAAGAAATGCTTTCAATAAATTACTACATAAGCAAAGTGCATCTATATGAACCTAAAAGCAAAAGTGTGGAGGGGCAGTGGTGGCCTAGTGGTTAGGGAGTTGGCCCCGCATTAGAAGATTGTGGGTTCGATTCCCTCACAAGTAGGTTGCCCTGAGGTACCCCTGAGCAAGGTACCGTCCCCCATCACTGCTCCCCAGGTGCTTTCAATAGCTGCCCACTGCTGCATGGTGTTTGTGTGCATGGGTTAAAAGCAGAGGTCCAATTTCGTGGTGGTTCACGCTTGCTGTGCTGTGACCTCTACTAAATTCCAGAAACTGTCTTGCATACCTGTTAGTTTGGCTGGAACCTTGAAGATTACATATTTGGGTCCGGTAAGTGCCATAATAGATGTGCCCATGTTGTAAGTGTTCCCCTCTTCATCATAATGAGGGTGTGCTGTAGCCAAGTTCAGGGCAATGTGGTTCCTGTAATTTACCTGAAACAACAGGAGAAGAAGTACATCAAGCAAGAATGTTCACCATCAGATAACATTAAACAATAATTCTTAAAATAGCTGGCTCCAGAAACAAAGCAACTTACTCTGTCTACAGTTTCAAGAGTTGATGGGTTTATTTGGTTGATGTAATTTACTTCTGAGGATGCATAGTAATCTTCTCCATATCTTATAATGTTCACAAGATTATTATCAGTGAAATTTGGGATGGTATTGAGCAGGTAGGTGAAGGCCCTGAAACATGTTTGAAAATTTTAAATCATGTTCTTTTTTTTTGGTAAAAAATGTCAAAAAAAAAAAAAAAAACAAATAAAGAAATTTAATTAAAAGGTTACTTTGAGAATATATTCTTGCAAGGATCAGGGTAGGCCATGGTCCCAAATTCTGTAACAACAATCTTGTTAGCAGCAATGTTCTTCTTGTATGTTTCACTCTTCAGGAATTTGCTCCTGTAGTGCACCTCACCTGACAAAACAAAAAACACGTCTCTAGACCTGCTTCTGGCAACCTAAACTCAAGCTTAGGGAAAGGTAATGATACATCCCTGACAAAATCAATCAAAACAAAGCCTAAAAATTATTGATGTTCTGAGTTCTTTATAGGATCTCAAAGTATTGCTGAAAGAGCATTTAGTCTCTGTGACATAATCGAGGGATCTGAAATGTATTTGTTTTTTTTCTAATGAGCAGACACTAGTCCCACTTTAAAAACTACTACATATTTTTAAAGTACAATATTTTTATAGACCTCTTTACAATCTGCATTGCACTAAATGTAATTAAACATTTATCATTTGTTTCTCTATGTTACAGTTGGCCTAAGTTCTTAATGTACAGAAAAACTGACTATTACATATTATTACATCCTGGCATTCTGCCAACCCCTAACTTCAACACTGTCATCTACTTCATCTAAATAGAAACTACTATTTACTTATTGTCCTAATGTGCCAAAGAGTCTAACAAACTGAAAGGGGTCTGTTTGCTGAAAAAAGTCTGAGAATGATTACGTAAATCCAGCTTAATACCCAGTTTTCTTAATAGCCTATTTTTTTAAATGTCTTTTTTATTAATTAAACTCAAAGCTAAACTCAAAGACAAAATAAAAAATAAAAATGATACCAAGTACAAAGTCAAATATATTTCTAACCAGTTCATAAAAATGAGATTGTGAAAAGGGTTCTTTTGAGCGATGCCATAGGGAAACCACTTTTTTATAAGTGTGAAAATCTACACACTGAAAGATTAAAGGTTCAACAACCACAATGTAAAGGTTCTATACCAATTAAAAGATTCTCCTAGAAATGTGCATCCAAGAACCATCTTTAGTTCTAAAAGTATATACTAGTAGAAGTAAAAGTATTATTATTTGAAAATTAGAAACAATTCCATCAAAACTGTATTTAAGAACATGGATCTGACCATAATTACACAGCTCTGCTTCTTGCCTTCAGAGCTAACTCATTGCCTTGAAGCATGGAACCACCAGGTGGAGCTAATCAGCTTTCCCCAAAGCTGATGCGTTCATTTCCAGTTCTTGAGGGTTAAGCAGAATCAAGGAAAACACAGTAACAACTTAAGCTTGTGTCTTGCTCCACCAAGTGGTGCCATCCTGAAAGAAAATGAATAAATGTGCTGCAAAGAAAAAAAATGTTAAACTGCCATACCATTTCATGACTGAGTTTCTGCAGGTTTACAATTAGTTATACCTACCATTTTTGAAGGTGAAACTGTGAATGAGGGACATTCCATCAAACCAGTGGTTGTAGGAAGTCTCTCCAACTGAGAAAAGGCCCGGCCCATTCCGTAAAAGTGTACCATGAAGCCACGGTGGGATGGTGCCTAAACAAAGACAAATTGCACAAAAAGTGAAAGTGACTATTTTCGACATTGTGAAACAAAAACAGAGTGAGCACCCATACACACCGTGCAGCAGAGGGCTGCTATTTAAAGTGCCTGTGGAGCAGTGATAGGGATGGTACCTCGCTCAAGAGTACTTCAGGGCAACCTACTGGTCTGTGATTCAAACACACGATCTTTCTTTCCTGGGGCCTAATCACAAGGCCACTGCTGCCCCCTTGGACTTTATGTGGCATAAGTCACTTTATACACTCATGGACATGTAGCCAGAATGCTGGTGGATTTCATCACACCCTTGATAAAGGTTTTGACAATAAAATCACCATAGTCAGCATTGACAGAGTTTTTTGGTGAGGCAATACTTCCTTACTTTCATTTTCCCCTGATTGACCCCACAAGACTTAGTGAAAGCACATGCTGTACAGCGTGCACTGCTGGATAATATGTTGTAAACTGTGCATTGAAGGGTATCCGCATAATTATGTGACATAACAACGTTATCTATATGACTGAGATAACGGTCACAGCCCACATTTGACCCACATATCCTCAACATAAATTTGCTTCCCAGACACAAGGCAGACACAGAGAGGGAAATTTCTTAAACATTGTTAAATCAGTAGACTTTTGCTCTTAGAGCAAAAGGCAGTTCTGCAAAATAGATGTGGGAACTGATTTGGTTTTAGAAAATAAGTCTAAGATTTTAGAAAAATCACTGGACCACGTCCTGACTTTCTAAACTGTCTAAGCACCAGCCTCTCTCTGCTGAAGCCCAATGTGAAACACGTTCCAGATACGGCGTTAGGTAGAAGTAATAAATAAATAAATATGTAAATGACACTAAATCAGTTTTACACAGTGTTGTAACTCTCCAGGAGGTAATTTGTTATTTTAATAAGGTGGCCCGATGCAACCCCCCTGTTCTCGCGCCTCCCACCAATACACACCACTATGTGGATAGGTTTACGAGGGGATTGCAATTGGGTAATTTTCCTTATGCCCCCATTCAAATAATCTAATGGACGTGATTAAATACTTAAAAATGAGTGCATTGCATGATCTACATGTTTTTTTGTAATTAAGGACCGGAGTTATACCTCATTGAGGATGATGTTTCTTGTTCAGATTTTCTTGTACTTTAGATACACCTAAAAAGGCTAATTTATTTCAGATTTTATTTATTTGTTTTATTTATATTTATTTATTTTATTTATTTATTTCATGAAAGTGTTCTTGATTGAACTCACTGATGGACCTGGGCTGTTTGAATTTCAATGCCCATTTTGCCATTTCAAAATGTAAATGTAAAGTTGGAATATTTTGATCACAATCCCCTTTTTTTTAACAAGAATCTGACTTGATTAAAAATGACACTGTGCTATGCTAATGATAGGCGCATGCGCAGTAAGACCACTCCAAGTCCGCGGTTTGATCCAGGCGTCAAACAAAGTGTTATGAATTTGTCAGTTCTCGTATTAAACGCTAAATCAGCACAAAAAAATTCAACTATCAACTGCGTTATAGATTATCAGTCTCGTTCCAGTCAAAAGGAAGCGCTTTAAAGGGAAAATGGAAAGAAAAAGATGTGGTTTCGCTTTTTCCCACTAGCAGGGCGCTGCAGCTTCACGCCTACCTGTCACTTCTGCTTTGATGGGCTCGGGGGTCTCCTCGCCGTTCCGGCAGAAAGCTGACTCTATGTCCCGGCCTGGTTCTGCCATGACTGCCTGTAGAGAGATGACAGCTCTGCCTCAGTTGAACTCCTTTTACACGCACCACCTTCTCCACCCTCCTGCTGCGCGCAGTGGTTGCATAACTGCAGTCCAGATTATTGCATGGTGGTAGATGGTATTCCTGCTGGAGATCTAGTGAGAGTGGAGTGGAAATGGAGGAGTGGCATAAAGCCTGGGAACAGACCCAGTGAAAGTTGAATCAAAGCCTCCAATCCAGTATTTGGTTCCAATAACAGATGTATAGTTAGGCTATGGCCGTATACAGGTATATGATTTATAAAGCTCTAGTAATTTTCACCTATAGACCAAGAAGTTGCAGGTTCATATCCTACCACCAACATTATCATCACTGGGTTCCTGAGCTAGAACCTTCATCCCAGGTTCCTGCATAAAGACTTACCCTGTAAATAAGAAAATTAAGAGATATGCTCTTAGGGCAACAGTAAGCCAATTTCCACCCGCACGGTACCGAACAGTATGGGTGGCGGTCATTGTTAACCTGGGCCTCGAACGAAATCTGGAAATTTATGTTGTTGTCATCTGCATATCAATTTGGCAAAGGTTGGACACTGGATGCCCTTTCTGACATAAGCCTTCCCATTTATCTGGGCTTGGGATCGGCACCTGTAGTGGCTCTAGAAAAGAGCGTCTGCAAAAATGCCATTATTACCCATATTTGATCTGATCAACTGGAAATTGGAAATAAGTGTGATGGCACAGTGGCAGCACTCTTGCCTTACAGCAAGAAGGCCCTGGATTTTATTCCCAGGTAGGACAGCCTTGGTCTATTTTTCTGGGGTGTGAACGTGTTCTCCCAATGTCTGTGGGTTTGCTCCAGGTTCCTCCCACACACCAAAGACCGGTAGGGTAGACTGGAGATGCTAAATTGCCCTGTCAGACATGTAAGTGTTTGAGTGGTTTTCTATCCACCCTACAGAACCCATCCTGACAGGTGGCCATAGTCAGAATAAGCACTAAAATATGGAAATGTCACATAAACAAGGACCTTTTAGATAACACTGTCCATGGATGAATGTAAGTATGTAAATATTCATTTGTACTACGAATCAGAAAAATCAACATTTATATCTCTACTGGAATATTGCTGGCAGTCAAAAAATATGAAAAGGAACAACAATTAAAAACCCCCCACAGAATTTCTTACTTTCCGGATGAGTCGAATCATCATATTTAAAGAAAATAGTACACGTCCACTGATTTGTTCATGTTCATGTTTATGTATTTTTGTTTTGTCACTGTACTCGCTGTAGTGAATAAACCTGAATAAGTATTATTCCAGTAACCCAGCCACTAGGGATACACAAGCCAGTGTATTTCTTCGTGCCGGTCCCAAGCCCAGGTAAATGGGGAGGGTTACGTCAGGAAGGGCATCCGGTGTAAAACTTTGCCAAATCAATATGCGGACAACGATACAGAATTCCATACTGGATTGGTCGAGGCCCGGGTTAACAACGACCGCCACCAGTACTGTTAGCCTACAGGGTGCTGGTGGAAATTGGACTACTGTTGGAAAAAGGAGACGAAGAAGAAGAATAAGAGGAGGAAGGCATGTCCAGAGGGAGAAGGAGAGAAAGAAGGAGAGGAGAGTGGAAGTGAGGGTAGGTACTTTGAATGTTGGAAGCATGACTGGTAAAGGTAGAGAATTAGCTGATATGATGGAGAGAAGGAAGGTTGACATTTTGTGTGTGCAAGAGACTAGATGGAAGGGTAGTAAGGCCAGGTGTATTGGAGGGGGGTTTAAACTGTTCTACCATGGTGTGGATAGAAGGAGGAATGGGGTAGGTGTTATCCTGAAGGAAGAGTATGTGAAGAGTGTTTTGGAGTTGAAGAGGGTGTCAAGGAGGGTGATGAGTTTGAAGCTGGAAGTTGAAGTTGTGATAATGAATGTTGTTAGTGCTTATGCTCCACAAGTTGGTTGTGAGATGGTAGAGAAGGAAAAATTCTGAAGTGAGTTAGATGAAGTGATAGAGAGTGTACCCAGGGGAGAGAGAGTGATGATTGGCGCAGATTTTAATGGTCATGTTGGTGAAGGGAACAGAGGTGATGAGGAGGTGATGGGTAGGCATGGTGTCAAGGAAAGGAATGCTGAAGGTCAGATGTTTGTAGATTTTGCAAAAAGGATGGAAATGGCTGTAGTTAATACTTATTTTAAGAAGAGAGAGGAGCACAGGGTGACGTTTAAGAGTGGAGGAAGATGCTCACAGGTGGATTATATTCTGTGCAGGAGGGTCAGTCTGAAAGAGATTGGAGACTGCAAAGTAGTGACAGGGGAGAGTGTAGCTAAACAGCATAGGATGGTGGTCTGTAGGATGACCTTGGAGGTGAAGAAGAGGAGGAAAGTGAGGGCAGAGTCGAGGATCAAGTGGTGGAAGCTGAAGAAGGAGGACTGCAAGGTGGAATTCAGGCAGGAGTTAACACGGGCACTGGGAGGTGTTGAACAGCTACCAGATTGCTGGGAAACTACTGCAGAAGTGATAAGGCAGACAGCTAGAAATGTGCTTGGTGTGACATCTGGAAGGAAGAAGGAGGATAAGGAAATCTGGTGGTGGAACCAAGAAGTCCAGGAGTGTATTCAAAAGAAGAGGGAGGCAAAGCAGTCAAAGAGATGAAGAAAGTAGACAGGTGTACAAGGAGATGAACCGCAGGGCGAAGAAAGCAGTGGTGAAGGCCAAAGATAAGGTGTTTGGTGAATTGTATGAGAGGTTGGACAGTAAAGAGGGAGAAAAGGACCTTTACAGATTGGCTAGACAGAGAGACAGATCTGGGAAAGATGTGCAGCAGGTCAGGGCGATTAAAGATAGAAATGGAAATGTACTCACAGGTGAAAGGAGCGTGTTGAGCAGATGGAAGGAATACTTTGAGGGGCTGATGAATGAAGAAAATGAGAGAGAGAGAAAATTGGATGATGTGAGAAGAGTGAACCAGGAAGTGCAGCAAATAAACAAGATGGAAGTAAGGGCAGCGATGAAGAGGATGAAGAATGGAAAGGCTGTTGGACCGGATGACATACCAGTGGAAGCATGGAGGTGTTTAGGGGAGATGGCAGTTGAGTTTCTGACCAGATTGTTTAACACAATCTTGGAAAGTGAGCGGATGCCTGAGGAGTGGAGAAATGTACTGGTACTGATTTTCAGTAATATGGGTGAAGCACAGAGCTGTAGTAACTTTAGAGGGATAAAATCAATAAGCTGCAGCATGAAGTTATGGGGAAGAGTAGTGGAAGCTAGGTTAAGAAAAGAGGTGAGGATTAGTGAACAGCAGTATGGTTTTATGCCAAGAAAGAGCACTACAGATGCAATGTTTGCTCTGAGGGTGTTGATGGAGAAGTACAGAGAAGGTCAGAAGGAGCTGCATTGTGCCTTTGTGGACTTGGAGAAAGCATATGACAGGGTGCCTAGAGAGGAGTTGTGGTTTTGTATGAGGAAGTCTGGTGTTACAGAGAAGTATGTGGGAGTAGTTCAGGATATGTATGATGGAAGTGTAACAGTAGTGAGATCTGCAGTGGGAGTGACGGATGCATTTAAGATAGAGGTTGGCTTACATCAAGGATCAGCACTGGGCCCATTCTTGTTTGCAAAAGTAATAGACAGGTTGATGGACGAGGTTAGACAGGAGTCTCCATGGACGATGATGTTTGCTGATGATATTGTGATCTGTAGTGAGAGTAGGGAGCAGCTTGAGGAGAACCTGGAGAGATGGAGATATGCTCTGGAGAGGAGAGGAATGAAAGTGAGTAGGGCAAAGACAGAATACATGAGTGTGAATGAAAGGGAGGAAAGTGGTTAGGATGCAGGGAGTGGAGGTAACAAAGGTGGAGGAGTTTAAATATTTAGGATCAACAGTTCAGTGTAATGGCGAGTGTGGAAGAGAGGTGAAGAAGAGAGTGCAGGCAGGTTGGAATGGGTGGAGAAGAGTGGCTGGAGTGATTTGTGACAGACGCTTACCAGCAAGAGTAAAAGGGAAGGTTTACAGGACAGTAGTGAGACCAGCTATGTTGTATGGGTTGGAGACGGTGGCACTGACGAAAAGACAGGAGGCAGAGCTGGAGGTGTCAGAGTTAAAGATGCTGAGAATTTCGTTGGGTGTGACGAGGATGGACAGGATTAGAAATGAGTATATTAGAGGGACAGCTCAGGTTAGACGTCTTGGAGACAAAGTTAGAGAAGCAAGGTTGCGTTGGTTTGGACATGTGCAGAGGAGAGATGAGGATTATATTGGAAGGAGGATGTTGAAGATGGAGCTGCCAGGAAAGAGGAGTAGAGGAAGACCAAAGAGGAGGTTTATGGACGTGGGGAGAGAGGACATGGTCGGTTTGAAGCAGGAAGATGCAGAGGACCGTAAGAAATGGAGACAGTTGATCCACTGTGGCGACCCCTAAACGGGAGCAGCCGAAAGAAAAAGAAGAAGAAGAAGTATTATTCCAGTGCATTCATTCTAATCATATTGAATTCATGTGCACACATTTCAGGGCAATTCTAATTCTTCAGGTGTCATAAGCAGGAACTTCTTAGGACCAAATCAATCAAGGCATAAAAACACACCCTTTATGCCTAAATTGCTATTTCCAGTAGCCAATAGGAAGCCCTCCTGCTACAAAATCAATAAAGTCAATGCTAAACAAATAAAGTTAAAGATCACTTCTTATATGTTAAAATGCAATGTCACTCAAAATGAATTTATGAGTTCCTAAAAATAAAACGTATGCACCTTGATGTCCAAATTTTTTTTTTTTTTTTGTTTGTTTTTGGTGGGATGAATAACTGCAAGATGGGACTTTTTCTTAATTTGGCAGTTGGACACCTAACACTTGGTGATAGTGTTTGAAAATAAAAATAAATTTTAAACACTTTTTATTGAGCTTCTTTATCTTCATCTTTTCATTTAAATAAACACTGATTTACTTTACTTTAGAATGTTAGTCATTTTATATGGAAGAATTTTCATTTATGAACCAAAATGTCTTCACATTTTATACAAGGCTGCATTTACACAACTGGCAACTGAGTTTTTGGCTGATATTGAAATATTTAAATCAACCTACGGACAGATTTGATGAGATCACATGATACAGTTACAACTGTTTGGCTATAACAGAGCTACACATTTACAGTGATATCCTGATTCACATTTATATCAGTATTATAGAAAATGTTTACTGTTTTGTTAAAATAAAGAGTACTTCGTTCTTTCTTGACAGTGGAATGTAAGAGCTGTACCTGGGCCCTTAATTATCAGGTAATTATTTGATTAATTTATAAATAATAATCATTAAGTATAACGAATGATTAATTAATTCATAATAAAAATTGTAATAATGTTTTATTTTTTTATTACCTAGCTGAATATCCTTAATATCCAGCTTTTCGTTAAGTATCTTATGCCTGAGTAGCATTTTAAAAATATCATTCCATGTGTAAAATTACATTCCATTTAATATATGCACATTAAATAGATGAAGTACTTAATACAAGAACAACATGAATACTCACCACTTGGGTCAACAATAATCCAAATAGCCCATGACAGGACAGTACTCCAAAGTACATCGCCAGATCAACACTAGAGTGTCTCTGTGAGGAGCAACACACTTATATTTAAAAAAGCATTCAATGACCTGGAAATGTTCTAGATGTTGCAATGTTTTCAGATTGCATAAGAATGCAGACCTAAGTTAACTCTTTTTCTTTGATCAAAAGATGAACTGGAAGAAAAGGCATAAGAAATGGGCTGAAACATTCTCCAGAAGTGGCATTAATGCTTATACTTACCATCTATGTGAGTAGAAGAATCTGCCTTGGACTTGGACTCTGAAGCCACTTTATGAGATTGACCTAATAGGCTGGCTACATAGGTGCACAGTTACAGAGTGTAGCCCATCTATTTGTCAGCCATCCTCTACCTTATTCATCATTGGTTAGTTTGCCCTCACTTGTTGGTTGGCAGAAAATGGACTATTGTCTTCGATTCTGTTTCAGCACAGAGCACATAACATAAGTGGGTGGAAAATGATTGTATTAATACTGGCTTATTAATTAAAGTATCAAGTGTACAGTGAGCTAAAGATTGATCCAAATAACATTTTTCAACTGTATCTTCTTTATAACGGTTCTCATGAGTTTTATCATCAGTGCTCCTGTCTTATATCATCATCTGAAGCATAATATAGGCAACTAAAACATCTGAATTGCAGTACCTTGAGATTTCTAGAGCATTTAGTGTGAATTTGCTTATTTTAAAACATGGTAATTACCCAGGCTTTTCATACTTCATACATCTGCCGTGCAAATTTGGAAGATGGTTGGGAAACTGCAGATATAATATCAGTTATCTCTCTGTAAATGCTGTGTAAACAATGTGCATAATTGTCTTAACAAGGATATCAAATGTTAAGATAAGGAGTGTTCCAGCTGTAATGAAGCAGCATTTTCTGTTATAGAGATTAGTGCATTATTGACCCTCTAATTATGTGCATATTGGTTTTTTTATTGCCTTTTATGTCTATTTAATGTTGTAAGACTGTAGAGGAAGATTTAGTTGTCACTTTAAATTTGCCCCAAGACATTTTTCTAAATTTTGTTCTTTTTCTGTACCCCCATTCAATACAACCCAGTCATACTTTAATATGAATTCCTGTCATTGACAGGATTATTCTTTGTGCTGCCAGTGTTAATGTTAGACTTCGAACTGATTCTTGTCCACACTACCTGTGTGATGTACGTTTTACAATGGTGAATCATTAACACTGATTATTATGGAAATTGCCACCATGGTGCATGTGCACTGCTTTTACAACTTTTGGATGCAGATTTGATCCAGTGACCAGGCAAAATGTACCACCATAAGGACAAGGCCAATTTGATAAATACACAGGTATTTTCCAACATTAAAATCAGGACAAACCCAATAGCAGCTAATATTCATTACTGTGCATAATTTGTCTTGCTGGCTATATATTCTTGAACATATATTTATTTATTCATATCTATCATGACAAACAACCATAAAACAACATAAAATAAATATCTGACCCAAACCTACACAGCTGACCATGTTAACCCACTTAGCATTATTTTTTTAATATTTATATTTCTTAAAGGGCACTTTTAATTGACCTATTTTTAAAAAGGCCTGCTTAGTTCACATGTCAACACACTGATAAGCTTTTCATGTAATTGCAAAATCTCTTTGGATGTCTGTCTAGAATGGAACGTTTCCTTTCTGACTATCATGACTTTCAATTTAATTATGCAGAAAAGTTAAAATATCAGCAAAATGACCTCTTAATAATTGTTTCTTTATTTACCTGCTTTATGTGACAGACATACAAAAACTCAGTAGGCACAACCACTCAACATAAAATCTTTGACTTTGTGATTGATGATCAGATGTCACAGGACTGTCATTCATGTTTGGTCTATGGCTTATCTCCCTCAGGCAAGGCTGTGTACTGAGATGTTAATAGCTGTCTGCACAAGGGAAAACAATGCTCGTGGATTATTTACACATGGGGCCCTTATGACACTGCGTACCCTGATGTTCAGGGATAATGCACCTAATAGAGCACAAAGCCCAACTAAACAGCAGTTGGGCCTTTGTTTTGCAGACAAGCTTTCATTGCTTCATTGGCTGACGTCACTGCCCTTTAAGTATTGAGGGACACTGGACTGACTGTGACAGTGCACAAGTGAGGAGGTGAAGATGGTCACACATCTGTCCACTCTGTTACTTGTGGTTCTCTTCACCACCACTGTAGCCGATGATGATCTGGAGCCAGAGACTCTGTCTTGTCTGGAGCCACAGCAGGCCTTTGAGGGCTCTTGCTTTGAGTTTGTGGCCCTAAAACGCAGCTTCCTCAGTGCTCAGGGCTGGTGTGAGCGAAGTGGTGGACATCTGGCCTTCATCCAGAATGATGAAACGCAGCAGTTTCTACAGAAACATCTGCAGCCAGACCTGGACTGGTGGCTGGGGTTGGCGCCTGCCTCCTTTAACCTCAGCCTGGACTCTGCAGCCATGGAGGGTTTGTAATTTTTTGGCATGTACTTTGGCATGTAATTTGCTTAATGTAAAAAAAATATGTATATGTTTTGTAACACACCTGACCAGCTGCTCAGTATCCTCTATTTGAAGTGTGAATCAACAGGTTTTCTGTATCAGAAAATGATTGTTCATAGTAATAAAATGGCAGCAACATATGTAGCAGATATGGATTAGAGGTGTGGGACCTTCCTTCCCTATCTCACTATTTTAATTCATTAATTTAATGGTCAAAACTATTCTTTAATCTAAACGTGCAGCTATAAGGACCACATTGATAGCTAATATTCTGTGGTCACTTATACAGCCCAAATAATTTCCAAAAAAGCAGATCAACAAAACCTCAAAATCCTCAAAAAAACCAAGGACACAGATTTTTTTAAGCTTACACAGGCTTTTGGAATTGATTTAATAGCATCACTTTTTTTTTACTTCTTTAACTGCCAGCCTTGGTGTTGTCTGAAAGCGGTCTATTTTTTATGCCTGCAGTCATTCATACTAAGACCTAAATTACAAGCTTTATTAAGATCTAGACAAATTTACCTATGATTTAGGATATTTTGTAATAGAAACTACTTGAGCCAAAGATATACTTATTTTATATATATTTTTGAGAATGGTCAAAATGAAACAATGGAAAATATTTGCTTTTGACAATGCCATCTCTAGTCTAAATGCTATTCACATTCAACCTTGAATGCTCAAATGTTTATTAATAAAATAATTACATTTTTTACATTTTTTTTCTGCAATTTTGAAGCTGCGGGTTTGTTGACCTTATCAGTACGAAGTATAATTTTATAAAATATCATTCACAAAGTATTCAGTCGTGGGACAGGTTATGATATTTCATTATGATATTTCATTAGGTTATTTCTGTCAGAAGATATCTCCAGTGGCCAGCAACCTGTCAGAGGCTGAGGCTTTCTTTAGTCACTCATGCCCTAAAATGGTTGCCCCGGTAACATCTTTGTTTTGCAGGAAAGCTTTTTTGGTGGAGCACAAAAGGTCTGGCTTTATCATTTGGACACATGCACACATCAATCCATTGTGTTATTTCTTTTCACGTCCCACTGCTTTTCATTCTGCAGGTTCATATTCCATAAAACAGGAGTAATAAACTGCATTACCTTGCTTGCATGAATGTATCTCTTAATTTTCATCAATAAATGAGGTTAAACATGTATGAATGGCTTAATGACAGAACAGAGAAAACTTAAAATTGAAAATTGACCATTCAGTGTCACTGTGCAAAACTGGGTTCTTTATCAGTGTCAAAAATAGAAACAATTTTTGTTTAAGTAAAACCTCTAAGTTACATTAATACATTAATAATAATCTTATACAATATGATACAGTCCAACATATTATGAATGGAAAATAATACATTAGGACAAACTATAACATAATGCAAAACTTGATGCTAGGTCACTACATGTATTAGTTACACTACTACTGCATATTGTAATGCTTCTATAACAATTTAACATTTTAATAAAGTGCAACCTAAAGGACCAAGGATTATTTCATGGTGTGCTGCAAGATGTGCAGTACAACCAAAGCTAAGATGACAGATGTGTTTTAGTGACATTTAAGTGACATAAAGTCAGTTGTATGCTTGTTTGCAGACATAATGATCCACATGTTCTACATGTGCAGGTCCTTTGTCCTGGCTGGATGGTTCTGATGTGAGTTATTCTAACTGGTTTGGTGAGCCTGTACCAGGTGCAGGCTGTGGCTACATCTCAAAAGACACTGGATTTCAATGGGGAGCAACCACAAACTGCAGCCAGGAGTTCTTCTTTGTCTGTGAATTTGGTTAATATCACTTTCTAAATTGTTCGTATGTATATTGGTTGCATTTGCTTATATGATTACGAGACTACTGTAACTGCATTTGTTTCAGAATCTGGACACTCTCTAGCCTGTGCCAACCATAATGCAACTCTGCAGTGTGAATCTGGTCAGGTAATAGAGATTGATGACAGCTTCTATGGCAGGAAAACAATGCACTTCTGCAAAACCAGCCAAGCTCCCTCTGAATCTGCATTACGTGAGGAGTGCAGCTGGGTGGATGTGGTGGACATGGTGTCAGGTATGTTTTTCTGCAGGGTGAAAACCAGTGGAAGCATGTAGGTGTTTAGGAGAGATGGCAGTGGAGTTTATCATCAGATTGTTTATCAGTATATTGGAAAATTACAGCACCCCTGAGCAGTGGAGAGAAGTTTACTAATATTGATTTTCAAGAATAAGGGTGATACTAAAAGCTGTAGAAACTACAGAGGGATAAAACTGATAAGCCATAGCATGAAGTTATGGGAAGTAGTAGTGGAAGATAGGTTAAGAAAAGAGGTGATTATTAGTGAGCAGCATTATGCTTTCATGCCAACGAAGAGCACTACAAATGTTATGTTTGCCCTGAGGGTGTTAATGGAGAAGTACAGGGATGGTCAGAAGGAGTTGTATGGTGCCATTGTAGACCTAGAGAAAGCCTATGACAGGGTGCCTAGAAAAGAGTTATGATAGAGGAACTCAGGAGTGGCAGAGAACTAGAGTGATGCAGGATATGTATGAGGGCAGTGTAACAGCGGTGAGGTCTGCAGTAGGAATGACAGATGCATTTAAACTAGAAATAGAAATCAAGGGTCAGCACATAGCCTATTAAAGTTTACAGAGGTAATGAACCATTTGACAGACGAGATTAGACAGGAATCTCAGTGGATTATAATGTTTTCAGATGACATGGTAATCTGTAGGAAGAGTAGGGAGCAGCTTGAAGAGACCCTGGAGAGGCAGAGATATGCTTTAGAGAGGAGAAGAATAAAATTCAGTAAGACAAGGACATATAGGTTTTAATGAAAGGGACGATGGTGAAATGGTTAGAATGCAAGGAGTAGACTTGTCAAAGGTGGAAGAGTTTTAATACCTATATATATCGTTTACAAGAGTGATGACAGGTTTGTGATGCAGACCTGTCACTTTACACAGAATCTAACAAGATACAACAGGTGGAATCTAATAAAAAAATGTTTAAGCTACAGAAGGAAGTTGCATTGTACAGTAAGTGGAATAATACATCAATAAATCTCTTTGGCCTTCCACTATTCCTCTTGCCTGGCAGCTTCATCCTCTCACAATATAATCATCTCTCCTGTGTGTGTCCAAGCCATGCAAATGCGCTTTTCTGACTTTGTCTCCAAACCAGCCAACCTGAGCTGCCCCTCTAGTATACTCATTCCTAATCCTGTAAATCCTAGTCACTTCCAACAAAAACTTTTGAATCTTTAATTTTCCTTTTTTTTTTTTGTAGGGCCACCATCTCCAAGCCTTTTAACATACCTAATCTCACTACTATCTTGTAATCCTTTCCTTTCACTGTTAATGGTACCCATCTATCACAGATAACTACTGTCACTCTTCTACCCTCAATACAACCTTCGTCTTCATCTCTTCATTACCTCTCTTTCACAATCCTCATTACTTTGAATTGTTGTCTCCAACTATTTAAACACCTCTAACTTCACTACCTTTACTCCCTGCATCCAATCACCCCATTTTCCTCCCTTTCTTTCACACTCATGTATTCCTTTTTAGTCCTTAAAAAGTATCTCCAACTCTCCATGGTCTCCTTAAGCTGCTTATAACTCTTTGTACAGATCAAAATGTTATCTGTCCTTAATTTAATACCATCTCTAACTTAAATGCATCCATCAGTCTTATTGTAGAGCTCACCACTGTAGCACTGTCCTCAAATACATCAAGTACCACATGTACATACTTTTCTGGTCTGTCAATCCTGCCTTTCTCATACAAAACCACAACTCCTCTCTGAGCATCCTATTATACTCTTTCTATAGGTTGATGGACGAGGTTCAGCAGAAGTGGACTATAGTGCTTGTGATCTGTAGCAAGATATGAGAGGAATGTAACTGAGTAGGACAAAGACAGAATACATGAGTGTGAATGAAAGAAAGGGCAACAGAGTGGTTAGGATGCAGGGGGTAGAGGTGACTAAGGTAAAGGAATTTAAATACCTGAGATCAACAATTCAGAGTTATGCTATATAGTTTGGTGACTGTGGCGCTGACGAAAAGACAGGATGCAGGACGAGGATATTAGAGAGACAGCTCAGGACAGATGTCCTGGAGATAAAGTTATAGAAGCAAGGTTGCATTGGTTGGACATGTCCAGAAGAGAGATGAGGATTATATTGGGAGAAGGATGTTGAGGATGGAGCTGCCAGGCGAGAAAAAAAGAGGAAGACCAAAGAGGAGGTTTATGGAAGTGGTGAGAGAGGATATGCAAATGGTAGGTGTGAATAAGGAAGAAGCAGAGGACTGAAATAAATTGGCAACCCCTAAACTGGAGCAGCCAAAATAAGCAGAAGAAGTAGAGGAAAACTGAATAAGTACAATTAAAGGAATATGATTCTGAATTTATGTCAGTTAAAACAGCTGCAGTGCTGCTCTGAACCCCAGCTCAGGACACTTGCAAAACACCCACTTCTAATTTCTGCAATATTTAACTAAGGGATGTTTTACTAAGGGAAGTGTCATCTTAGTATTTGTAGGCTGTACTTTCCGTTTTCACAAACAAGCAAACAAAGCTTTGTTACACAGTAAACTCAACATTCCATCTACATCCAAATGTACTCTGACCTCTGTAGTATGTTATTTAATACAGCTAATTGAACCGTTTCACCTCAATCATTATTTGACCGTTTCAGTTTTTAGCCATATTTTCCTTTTTTTAAATTATTTTTTAAATACAGTTTACTTCATGTATTATTATGCTTGAATATATGTGATCAAACATTAAGTACTTGGTCAAAATTCACACATAATAATCAAAATAAGAGTTTGAACTTTGATCGGAAGCGATTCACACAAGAGGACTTTTGAATGGATGATGTCCAAACAGAAATCAAATATTTACAGGGGGATACACAAAACCAAGCAGATGATGCTTTATGGTCAGTGACCTACACGATGAGGACACATTTAAAAAATGATCACTTCCAAAAAAGAAACTAAATACAACATAAAATAATAAAACAAATCAATATTGACCACAACATAGATTTGTAAGCAAGTCGTCAAGCTGTGTGTTTTAATGTAAAATGATGAATCAAAAAATTTAATCTTTTCACATTTTATTTTCCAACCAATGTGGCCAAGAACCTATGAATGTTTTTATGTAATCTTGATAGTGATATTGCAGTAATCATTGGGTACTACAGTTTTTGGCAAAAAACAATTGAAAAACAAGTTTCATGTGTCAGGCTTTATATTCATATTCAAGCCATCTAATAACTTTCTGTGAAAGAAGCACTAGCACTATGCATAATCCTGACATGCTCCATATTTGAGCATCTCTCTTCAACCCCCAGATTCGTAATGATAAAGTAGAAATTTGTGTAATTACTGTTTATTTTCTGAAGGCATAAAACAAATTATTTACATATCATTATCAAATTTTTCTGTCAAGAGAACTGCCATGGCCTGCAGGCCTGTCAGGCTGCAGCAGACGTAGCATCCTTCGGTGAGCCTTGCCCAGGACTGGGGAGTTACCTGTCAGTGGAATATCATTGCAAAGACGGTCAGAGCTTTCTTTTATTGCTCTTATCAGTACTCATCAATAAAAAAAGTCTTTTATTATAAAAATGCAGACCAATTCAGACAACATAATAGATATCATGTATAACATGAATATGACATTCAGAAATTAAAGTCACAAGAACAGTAGAATGCTGACCATACTCTTAACATTCTCATGGCACAAGCAGTAACCAAGGCTTTGACTTTAATCTTTACAATTATGACTATGATACGTGCCATACTGCATAAGCTTGGTGTAGTCTTATCTGTTACATAATGCAATGTTTTTGTCTTGTTGGCTTAAAGACTAAAAACTCCAGGCCAAAGGTGATTTGTTTGTGATGAAAGGAAAAACAAGTCTTGCTGATGTCAGTTGTAGCAAGTGGGAAGAAGCATTCCCTGAAAAAGAAAGAAGAGTATAGTTTTAATTAGAGTCTGCGCAAAGTTTCATAAATATGTTAGTTATAAAAAACAATGTAAAAAGAGGCATTTTTTGGGCAAAAATTGCTTACTTTGCAATAAAGCTTAAAGGGGAATTTTTTTCTCAAATAATGTTTGGTGAGTGGGTGGCATAGACCTACTTTTAGCTAGGCTAGCATAGTAAAAAAATAAAAGTCAACCATTTCTTAAAAACATTAGTTTCTAGTTCTTTTAATGCTTTTTGTCATTCTTTTTACTAACAGGTCTTTACCTGCTGATGAACAAACTGGCCTCTGTTTTTGACAATGTCACAATAACAATGAAGTGGTTGTTACACCCTTTTCAAGGCAACCTAACATGCACTTTAAGTACTGGAGATGGGCAGAGTATCAACCCCTACAAGCCTGAAGGGTAAAGTATACTGTCCTGTATATGTCAAATGACCACATGGGAGAGAAAAGTGCGAGAAAACCCTTTTATACATCTTTATTTTCAGATTACATGGAAGTCTGTTGCATAGGTTTCAACAGGCAGGAGTCTAGACTGTATAAGTATACTGTCCTCCATACATCTTCTGCATTTTCAGATGAATTAGTCCTGAGAAAGCAAATAAACTGTTTACTGACAAGCAGTAATGCTCTTATGTTCAGGTTAATATTTGATGTACAAAGAGAAGGTCTAATGCTTGTGAATGTTAACTTGAATTTAGTTCATCCTAAATGATCCATCAGCCAGCTAATATGAATTTGAAACAGAATATTTAAGTAACACCATAGTTTTTGCTGTCATACTTGTTACTGAACGTCCATCTATCATCCGAGCTGCTTATCCTAACCAGGGTCGCAAGTACATGTTCCAGCACTCCCAGGTCTATCTTAGTTTATTTAGTTATTAAGTTTATTAAGCTATCTAGCCAACCATTTGCATCTTCAGGTTGGAGTTATGGAAAAAGAGTTTTACTCATTTTTTAATTAATGCTGATTCATTTTAAGCTCATTACACCTGAGGCTCTGCATTGTGCATGAACGCATTAGAGAGATGAAGTGCAAGAAAACCCTTTACTTCTTTATTTTCAGATTACATGGAAGTTTGGTGCATAGGTATCAACAGGCTGGAGTCTATACTGTCACAATGGAGTGTAGCACCAGCGAGTGGCACGTGACTGCACAGAAAAGCATCATCGTTCAGGAGACACTTGGAGAGTTTGGTTTAATAAAATGCCACAGCTCAAATCATTCCACAACCAGTGAAAACTGCACGGGTCACCTCCAACATGCATTGAGAATCCAAGTGGAACTAGGTGCAGGTAATATGACATATCTTGCTAACTTTGTTACCATATATGAAATCCAGAAAGAATGTATGAAAAACATAAAACCAGTTTTGTTCCAGATATGCTTCCTCTCAGGAATTCCTCTCAGATTTAATGTAAAACCTGCCAAAGCAGATGAAAATACCTTTGAAAGATAAAGTTTCTCAAGACCAGCTAGTTAATATAAATTATTAAATAATTGCTTCATATTTAAAATATTTATTACAGAATATATGTGTAACTTTGGTATATTGTCATTTACTACCCAAGTTATGTCCAAAATACATTTTGGCTATTGTTCATAATATTTCATTAGTAGTTTCTGTATATGAAAGAAGCATCACACTGCTTTTAAATGTTTTTAAAGGTAATGTGAAATCTAACTTCTCTAACTTCCCTTAGGAACTAATGTGACCTACAAAATTCAGCATGAAGGGTCAGAAATTGCCAACTCATCTGCAGCCAGAGGGATAATTCCCCACAACATTACCTTACCCCCAGAATCTCTACAGCGCCTTGGCCCAGGATGCCATCAGCTGACTCTCGTTGCCTCCAACAGAGTGACAAATACAGATCTATCTGCTGCTCTAGAGCTCTGCTTGCTGGAGCCAGTGGAGGACCTGTTGGCCTTTATAACATCAGAACAGAACTTCTGCTCCGAATTAACCCTGCATGTTAATGTCTCTTTGAGTCATGGAGCACCAGTTGTGCTGCTCTTTATGATCTCTGGGGTCAACAATAGCTTTTCTGAGACCCATCAGATGCTGAATGGCAGCCTACAGGTCTTCAGCATTTCCAACACAATGAAAGGTGCCCCAGATTTTACCTTGATGTTCTTCAGTTCTTTCTCTGTACTTTTGTTTGTTTTTAGAGATGCCAGTATACCATACATGCGCAGGTTCTTGTAATGCATCCCTCGTAGAACACTATGTAGTATCTTACAAAAACAAAACAAACAAAAAACATCTAGCTTCCATGCCAAACACAAGTTAGCTTTATGAAATCAATAAAAAGCATTTTATTGCTGAGTCCCTATTCAGGGTCCTAATCTCATTGTGATTAAATATGTGCTGTTTGTAAATGAACTCAAAAAGATGCACTGTTGCAGGCACATTGAGTGTATTAGTCAGGGCATGGAACCTGTTCTCAGAGATGGACGTGGATGCTGGAGATATAACAGTGGACTGCCAGGCTGATACAGAGACCACACAGGTATGACAAAAACTGGCTGCTTCCCGGTGAAAAAATAGTAAGTCATATCATGTCTGAGTAATCCCTTGTATGTAAATTCATTCCTTGCAGGCAGAAGGACTAGTTAGAATCCCAAGAGACCAGAATAATCTGGTGATAACTGCAAACCCATCAAATCCAGTCATTGGCAATAGTGTTGAGCTGGGAGTTAATGGTCTGAATGGAAATTCTAATCAATTTACGTTTGCTTGGAACTGCAGTAAGTGGGGCCAATGCTCAACTAATGCCTTTTTAAAATACAGGAATGTTTGTTTGTGAAAGTGGTTATGAAAGTCTTCATCTATGTTATTTAAGAATTAGGATTAGATGATTAAAGAAGAATAATTGGGATTAATTGTTATTCCTTGACTTTTCAGGTGGAACTTGTCCCTGTGATGTAACATCCGATAGTATAACATATGAGATAAGTGCAGCTTGCCTACCTCCTCCCTATACTTTTTCAGTCTACTCTGTGACTGCCACAAAGAAGACAGGGCAGTCTTACCCACAGACAGCAACCCGTTGCATATCTGTCCACCCTGGTACAGGATTAAATCCAGTTATAACGTAAGCACATTTTTCTCAGAAGTAATTCTTCTTCTTCTTTTGGCTGCCAAAGTGTCCATTTCTTCCTGTCCTCCACATCTTTCTCAATAACAGCAACCACCTGCATATCCTCTCTCACCACATCCATATTCAAAGGACAAAACCAAGTGAAAAGGAGAAGTTGCTAACGTACTTCAGGCAGAATGGGAAGATCTAGCTAGCTTTGATTGTTATCGGGTACATAATGGTATTAGTATGTTCTTTTAATTGTGTAAGTGAGTGAGTTATCATGTTATCATGATATTTGTGCAGGAATTGCAGAAGAGAGACTTGGATAATGCAATCACTGCTAACATTACCATTTAGCTGAAGCCGATCATAAGACTGAACCACTTATCCTTTTTAAAGCAAATTTTACAGGCTTTTTTTATCATTATTGTTCCCATTAATTGTCTTCATTTCCTTGTTCCCGCTTTCTTTCAGCTGTACAAACTGCAATCCCATGAACATCAACGTCAATGTTGTTTTGCAGTTGCAGTGTCAAGGTTGTCAGCAAATAGTGTGGTATTTTCAGGACACAAATCCTGTATCTGTAAGTGCATTTGTACATGAAAAAATCAATGCTCAGATTTTTAACAACTAAAGAAAATGACACATTGTGCATTGTGAAAATGTATCTAATGCAGTGGAAAATAAATCTCGATTGCCTTTAGGATGCTTTCAAATCCTGCTATTCTAACAATGGGCAGAAGCCATTGGTTAAACAGCAGGAAGGTGGCAACTCTTTCACAATTCAAAGTTCAACTCTGGTTGAACAACTTGCTGCTAAACACAACATCATTGTTGTGGTTTATGGTACGTATCATTTTCTTGGATACAGAAGCACAGTTTAAATGAAGTGGGAGGGTCATTTTCTCATTAATACAACATTTTCATAAGTAGGAGAGAAGATATTTCATGATAATTTACATTTAATGGATTTAAACTTCATTTTCTTTTTTTGAAAAGGCCATAATGGCTTCATTCATAGCAGGTCCCAGCAATTCTGTTTCTGTCTTGTAGGTATAAGCGGTGCCATATCTGGCTCCACTAAATTCACCGTTCCAATCTTCAGTGCCTCCTCCCCTGAGTCTGTGTCTCCAACTTTAAAACCTTCTAGTCACAACCCAACAGTTCACCAAACTCCAGAGGCCAGAGTGTCCTCTACATCACACCTCAATAACCCAGATTCATCAGGGTCTATCATGGCCACATCTCGTGCTCCAGCTTCAGCTACTCTTTCTCCCATGGACCTTCCTGCTCCACCTTCTTGTAACATTAACCCAACTGCTGGAGACATTCTCTCTCCCTTCAACATCACATGCACTGTAGATCCTTTATTCTGCAAAGGCACACCCTGCACATTTTGCTTTAGAACTTCCACTGGTTTGTTTCTTTCTAATCCAAATGATCTATCTTACCATTATGCTCAATAAGGTGCTGCTAATCTGTTGCTATTTGTTTACCATTCCATTTAGGTGACTACCTTTACTGTGGTAATGAGGATGTGGTGGAGTCTCTCTTCCTTCCTATAGGCAGTGGTAGAAACAGTACCATTGTTGTGGTCTTCACAGCTGAGAATGGAGCAGGGAAAAAAATAAATACTACTTTATCTGCTCAGGTTTGTACAAAACTAGGATATTTTCAGGTCCAAGTCTTAAACCTTTAAAAAAAAATGTTTTAATGGATTTTTCAGGTGAATGATGTAAGCACTGAACCGACAGTGCAGGATTTGGTGGCCCTTGTGTCCAACCAGGTGGATCAGCTGCAACAGCATGGCAAGCTTAACGGAGCAGTACTGGCACAGATGTTTCAGGCTGTCTGCAATGTGCTGAATGGGAACGCAGCCGATGCCCAAGAACAAGCTGCCAGAAAGAAGGTACAAAGAAAATCAAATGATGATCAAAAATACAAGTTTTGTATCTATTATTAAAAATGTTAAAAATACCTTAAGGCATCTAGATTAAATTTCAGTATTCTCTTAAATAAAATTAAAATTTTAATAAAACAAGTTTCCAAACTTTGGAAAAGGTGTGAACATGCCAAATGAATAATCAGAGAATTAATTGATCTAATATATATCTTATTTTTCATATCATATAAATATGTTTATCTGCACTTGAGCTTCGAGAGGAGATGCTGTTAGACCTTGGCACTGCTGTGAATGCTGCCCCCATTAGCAACCCTTTGGAAGTACAGACGACTGCTAGTGCTGTGGTGAGCCTCACCAAGCAAGGACAGGAGCTGACCTCAACAGCTCAGGTACCTGTTCCAGGTGCATTCTAAAAAAAAACAAAACAAAAAAAAACATACATTTCATCCAGTTTCCTTCTTATTTGGGTTTCTCTCCTGCAGCTACAAGCCAGCTCTCTCCTGGCAAACCTCAGTAAATCCCTGGTCTCTCTCAGTCTATCAGAGGGGAATGCCAGTGACCTGATGACACAGGCAGCCACACCTATCATACAGGCTGTCAGTAACATCCTCAAAGTTTCTGCCAACACAGATAATCAGGTATTATTTTCCAACTAACCCATCATTAAATATCACCAGCCAAAAATAATGCATACATTGTTTAAATGCATTTTGTTTGCTTTAGGAAAAGATCTCAGAACTTGTATTTGATGCAGCAGACAACATACAGAGTTCCCTGCTGGCTGGGAAAGGGACAGACCAAGTGCCAATCATCATTAGCACTACCCAGATCAGTGTATATGTAAATAGGTGTGGTAAGCTTAGGCTTTTTTATGTATTATATATATTTATATATATATGCACTCGAGGTTTTGATAGTTTGATGGAACTCTCTAGCTATTTATGATTTTTTATGGAACTTTCTTGTTATTTAAAATGCTTATCTCCTTGTCAGTATCTTGTGGTGTTTTTCATCAGAATTTCCCCAAATGAGCTTCAGAAACAGTCCTTCAGTATTACAAACAGCAGCACAGCAAGCTTCATGCTTCCATCTTTGGGTTCTGAGGTGCAGCTGTCAGGGGACCCGGTGGATGTGCGAGTAAGGACTTTTACTAGTTCACCTATAGGTTCAATTGTGTTAACTTTTTTCCCAATTGGGCACAGGGAACATTGTTAGATAATTTAAATATATTTACGTTGCAATCTTAATATTGCTATTATTTATATTTGACCTGTCACAGTTGCTAAGTTTTCAGACAAACCCATTCTCCTGGAGTAAAGATGGTTCTATAAGTGGAGCAGTGGGAGGTCTTTCCCTCACCAGAGAGAATGGCTCAGCTATTCCAGTGGCCAACCTTAGTAAGGAGATAGAGGTAAGCAATCTTAGGCATTTAAAGTATTGTGAAGCTAGACTCTGCATATTGTGTATTTACACGCATAACATAACATAAAAAAGCTCAACTGCCAAATTTATCTAAATAATAAAAATGGGTAATATGCTGTCTTTAATTACAGTATATTCCACTTTGCATATTTCTGATTCCCAGATTCTCCTACCAAGACAAGTGACGGAAGTGAACAGCACATTTCTGGATTTGGGCAACTATAGTACTCTGGTCATTAATGTGTCCACTCCAGACATATCCCTGGTTCTGAAATTAGATCCTTCAGAGGAGACACCGTTACAGTTACTCTTAGGTTTTAAGCAGTACCCAAATGACACATATTACAAAGCCAAAACCCAGCTTCCTGTACCAGGGAACTCAACAGGTGATTCACTAACTCAGTTATTTTCCAAAATCAGTGCTGGAGGCCCCTCTGTTTTGCACAATATAGTCTTTTTCCTTACACAATGTCTCTTTGACCCAGAAAATGTATGGTAATAAGGATCAGAAGTATTAAGATCTCTCCAGGGTCTCCTCAAGCAACTTCTTACTCTCACTGCACATAATAATATCATCAGCAAACATCATAGTCAACGGGGACTCCTGTCTAACCTCTTCCATCAACCTGCTCATTGTCATTGCAAACAAGAATGGGCTCAGTGCTGATCCTTGATTTAATTGAACCTCTTCTTTAAATGCATCCATCACTCCTATTGCAGACCTCACCACTGTTACACTGCCCTCATAAATATCCTGTACCATGCTAACACTTCTCTGCCACTCCTTACTTCCTCATACAAAACCTCACCTCCTCTCTAAGCACCCGGCATATGCTTTCTCCAATTCCACAAGGACACAATGCAACTCCTTTTCTGTACTTGTCCATCAACACCCTCAGAGCAAGCACTGCATTTGTAATGCTCTCAGCATGAAACCATACTGCTGCTCACTAATCATTACCTCTTTCCTATACCTTCATGCTATGGCTGATCAACTTTATCCCTCTATAGTTGAAAATTGGTACCATAATACTTCGTCTCTACTCCTCAGGCACTTTCCAACACTGTGATAAACAATTTGGCCAGAAACTCTGCTATCATTTCTCCTGAACATACTTTCACAAGTTTGTCATCTGGACCAACAGCTTTTCCATTCTTCAGCTTCTTTGACATTTCCATCCTTTTAGCAAATTCTACAACCATCAGACCTTTAGCATTCCTCTCCTTGACACCATACCTACCCATCACCTCCTCATCACTTCTGTTCTCTTCACCAATATGTCCATTAAAGTCCACACCATTCACCTCTCTCTCTCCCCTGGGTAGACTATCTATCACTTCATCTAACTTACTCTAGAATTCTTCTTTCCATCTCTCAATCAACTTTTGGGGCATAAGCACTAACAACATTCATTTTCACACAACATCCAGCTTCATAATCGTCATTTTATCTGATACTCTCTTCACCTCAAAACACTTTGGACATACTCTTCTTTCAGAATAACACCTACCCCATTTTCCATCCACACAATGGTAAAACCATATAAAATCACCTCCAATACTCCTGGTTTTTTGCACAAAATTTCAAGCTTTTCTCTCTCCATCATATCAGCAAACTCTCTTTCTTTACCCTCACTTCCATTCTCATACCCTTCCTTCTCTCCTCCTGCCTCCAGACATGCCTTCCTCCTCTTATTCTTCTTCTTCTCCTTTACCCAACAACAGCCCAATTTTCACCCACACCCTGTTGGCTAACAGTACTGGTGGCAGTAGTTGTTAACCCAGGCCTCGAATGATCCAGTTTGGAATTCTGTTTCATTGTCTGCATATGGATTTGGCAAAAATTTAACACTGGCTTCCCTTCCTGATGTAACCCTCCCCATTTATCCAGGCTTGTGTATCCCTAGTGGCTGTGTTAAATTATCAGGGCTTGTGCATCCCTAGTGGCTGGGTTAAATTATAATTATCCTTTTTTAAATTAAATGCAAAATCATAAATATATTCCTGTTTGTGTGTTGCAGAGGAGAGGTACACGTGGGTGCTGGGCCCCAGGGATATGGCAGTTGAAGCAGGAGTTTATTATCTAGTAGTAAGACCCATTGTAGAAGCAGGTGTGAACTCCTCAAATGCTTCAGTATTTATCACATCTGTTGCTGCACAGTGCAAATACTGGGTTGCAGCTAAAACCAACTGGAGTGACTATGGCTGTAGGGTAAGCGTGAACGGCAGTTCTTAACTTTCAGTGTGGGCTCATTTACATATCAAGTCAAGTCAAGTCAAGTAGGATTTTATTGTCATTTCAACCATATACATAGTACATAGCAAAGCGAAATAACGTTCCTCCAGGACCCTGGTGCTACACATAAGAGACGCCACAAGACACGACATAAGACAATCAGACAGTGCAACAACAACAGACAGAACAGTAGACAGAACATGTAGTGCATTCATCCAACGCTGCTTTGTTCTTGCAGTGATGCAGGACAAAGCAGCCCATGTTACTGGCAACATATATTTTATATGTCTCTGTTTCTGCAGGTTGGCCCCCGCACCACACCCCTGGTGACTCAGTGCCTGTGTACTCACCTAACATTTTTTGGGAGCTCCTTCTTTGTCATGCCCAACCTGGTTGACGTGTCACGCACTGCTGAGCTTTTTGCCACATTTGTCAACAACCCTGTGGTGGTGTGTTTTGTTGGTGCCATCTTCTTGACCTACCTTATGGTAGTAGTATGGGCACGAAGAAAAGACATCCAAGACACAGCCAAGGTCTTTTTTATAGTAGTTACCATTCTTGGTTCTTCAAAAAATGTAACATTACCCATTTCTTACATGTTGATTCTCTTGACTAAAGCTAACAAACATTAAAAGAAAAATGTTGGACAGGAACCCTGTATGTAACTGAAACGTGTAAGGCACATCATGAAAAAACAATTTCTTAAACAAACATTGTAAACATTGCTGAACTGCCCATTTCCTCCAAAAAGTCCATATTTGTAAACGAACTGCATAAGTGGCCTATGTAGAATTACATTTCATAGAACAAATTAACATACTTTTTTCAGCCCTAAAATTCAGTGAAATTGTGTAAAAATTGTCATTACTGCTAAAGTATGCCATTATTAGTTTGATTACAATACATGCTCTTGAGAAGTGAGCCAATAAGAACATTATCCATCAACATACAACAGTATCAATAACAAAAATAGCCCTTTAAATTTTAAGCTGCGGGAAAAAGATAATTGAAACATGATTTATGACTAGCTTTGGTGCATAAATATGGGCTGTTATATGCATTATCTTAAAAAGGCTTATCTTTGTTTTATCTTGACCTGTTATAAAAGGTGAAAGTGACCATGCTAGAGGACAATGATCCATTGGCTGAATATCGCTACTTATTGACCGTGACCACAGGACACCGTCGTGGAGCTTCAACTTCTTCTCAGGTCAGAATATATAGCTTTAAATATACATTCTGTAGATATGTAATTAAAAAGTGACCACTTCAATCAGTTCTTCTGATACTACAGGTTACAGTGACTCTAATGGGCTCTGAGGGGGAGAGTGAACCCCATCATCTGACTGACCCAGATAAGATGGTTTTTGAAAGGGGAGAGGCGGATATGTTCCTGCTCACCACTCCGTACTCTCTGGGGGAGCTTCAGAGCATCAGGTTATGGCATGATAACTCTGGAAAACATCCTGCCTGGTGAGGCAAAGATACACTCCAATACTCTGTATTTAGTTGTTTTTAGAGTACTTAAATTTTTTTTTTTATTGTTTAATGACAAACATGTATCCTCTTCTCAGGTATGTAAACAAGGTGATGATCCAAGACCTGGAGACTGGACAGAAATGGCATTTCTTGTGTAGCTCATGGCTGGCCGTTGATATGGGAGAATGCACCCTAGACAAAGTGTTTCCCGTAGCAACAGAGATGGACTTAAAAAGGTTTAGGTAAGTGACTGGTATTTTGAAGACATACAGTTACTTCTGTTGTTTTGAGGTATTATTTTAACTAATTAATGATTGTTTCATAAAAAATTATATTTTATTTGCATTCTTTTGACAGGTATACATCAGCTCTTCAGACTTTTTTCCATTGTTCTTTTACAAAATTAGATAAAAACCAAAAACAATTGTACCATAATATACATATATTTATTAGTTTAAACACACAAATGCCAAAAAACCAAAGGTAGAAATTCTGGAGAAGGACTGGACATCACCTAAATCAGAAGATATAAAACCTATTTTTTTTACTTCTAAAGTAAGGGGAGTTGTGGCCTAATGGTTAGGGACTAGGCTGCCCACTGATGCACATTGTGCATGGGTTAAATGTAGAGGATGTACTTCACTGTGGTTCACTGAGTGCTGTGCTGTGTGCGCACAATGACAAATAGTCCCATTCACTTTTCACTTTTTCACTATTCACACATTTACATATGGACTACAGTATCTTGTTTGCATGAGTCTAGCAAACTGCATTTCTTGATGTATTAAGCCCATGTCATGTCTGTAAGAGCAGGAGTCCAGCAGCATTTACAATCTCTCCTACAGATTTTAAAGGGTTTGTCACCAGTAATAGATGAGCCTTGATATTTTCTATGAGTTTTTACACATTTCCTGGGGCTGAGGGGAAAAAATGATGATGATAAAAAAAGTAACCTTGTTTTTTTTGTGGGATAAAATAATAGCTTTGTTGACCATTCATAATGTTGGATTAACTGGTAAAACTAGAATTATCTTATGCTAGTAATGCTGTGCTGTCTTTAAAAAACAGCAATTTGTTCTTCATGAAGACCGCAAAGGACTTCCGAGATGGTCATATATGGTTCTCTGTGATCAGTCGGCCACCCAGCAGTAACTTTACTCGTGTTCAGCGTGTCTCCTGCTGTTTCTCCCTTCTGCTGTGCACCATGCTGACCAGCATCATGTTCTGGGGAATACCCACTAATCCCTCTGAGCAGACCATGGACCTAGGTAAGGCAGATGTCCTTTATAGAGATGTCATTTATAGCACATATTTATAATAAAAAAAATAATAACCAACCATTTAACCTAACAGTGAATTAATTCCCTATTTATTTTGATGTCAAAATTTGGCATCAAAAATCTTTGATTTGGATTTATTCCTGGAGCTACAAATTGATACTGTGCCTTTTATTAGTAATACACACACTTACAACACAAAGAACAAACTCAAACAGTGTTTCCTGATATTGTCTGACATCATGTTTTTGTTACAATTGACCTGTATAGATAAAAGAATCACGAGTAGTAGCAGCCATCTGGAAGTAGCTTTTTAAGCTGTTAAAGAATCAAAATGAATGCATCAATCAAAATTAATGACCAAGTGACAAGTCTTGGCAGGACATCCAAGTTTAAGGTTGATTATGTTCCTCTGTTCACCAACCTCTGGCTAAAGGGAAGATTGAGTTTACCTGGCAGCAAGTAATGATTGGCATCCAGAGCTCCATCATCATGTTCCCCATCAATCTCCTTATCGTGAGCATTTTCAGAAACACCCGTCCAAGAGAGCGAAAGTCAGAGGAATCTTCCAAACAGCAGTCCAAGATGGATTTTTCAAAGCAAGGAAAAACAGTATTTGTCTCACCAACTCTGCCTGCAAAGAGGGATCCTAGAGAGATCACACCAGACACTGTGATCAGGGTAGGACTTTGCTTTTTGGACCACTATATTGTTGCTTTAGGACTATTGTAATAGGTAGTATGGATAATATATATGATATTTATTGCTAATATTTTAGGACATCAGAAGGATAGCCCAGTCACTCTGCAAGGTTATGAGAAGCCCCATCCCAGCAATAGACTCTGGTAAAATGGATATCAATGCACTCCTGTCATTGGTTGAAAATATTATTCAGCAACAGAACCGTGTAGGTGGTGAGTTTTTTTCAGATGACTGCAAGAAAGAGCCTTCACTCTCACAGGACGCTGTGAACCTGCAAGGTTTGTATTTCAATTTAAAACTGAAGCTATTACCTCAACACATACACATAAGCTGCTACATGATTGCCATGAGTCACACTGTAAAAAAAAAAAAAGACATTTAATTTTCATTTCTAAAGGCAAACACAAAAGCTACTACCATAATAAGGCTTCTGTTGTACCTTTGGAACAGAGAGGAGGCCCTTTTCACTATAATGTACAGTCTCCTCAACACATATTGAAACTACGAGGCCAATTCATTTGCTTTTGTTGTGACTTTACTGGCGTTTAAATCTGTGATACAAATATCAGGTTTTCAGCTTTTATTTCCTGGTATTTAGTTTAAATAGACCACAGCACATGTTTGCTGCCAAATTGTGATTGTTAAACTATAAATAGCTTTGGTAGATTAATCATCACTTCCATGATGATTTGCTAGCCCATGTGGGCTGTGTAATGGTAGAAAGGGTTAGTGTAGTCAACCCATTATGAATCTTTGGTGGTTGAGGGGCCTCTGATGGCAGGGCCTCACTGATGCATGTGTTCAGTAAGCCTGGTTTGTAATATTTGCTTTCTTGTAAGACTTCTCTTCTTTTTGTCTGTTTGACAATATTGACAGAGAAGTGTCCTGAACTGATGCAACGCAACATCTACAGGCAGTACCTCTACAAGCAACTCCAGAATGTGGAGAAAGAGTTGAGGCTGCTGGGTTCTTCCCGATTTTCAAAGCCAGAAGCTTACAATCAGGCTGTGCTGCAGGTTCAGAGTATGAAAGGACTGCTTGAACCTCACCTTTCCTTGAGCTCCAACAGCGACCAGTTATCAGGCAGATCCAGTCGACAAGAAAGCAGCAGTGGAGACAAAAAAAAGTGCTGTCAGAAAGGCTTGCCCTGGTGGTTCGTGTTTGTGGCTTGGTTTCTCGTAGCAGCCACCAGTGGAGTGTCAGCATACTTTACTATGATGTACGGGCTGAAATATGGAAAAGACCGCTCCATTAGCTGGCTCATTTCAATGGTTGTGTCTTTTTTTGAGAGTCTCTTCATTACCCAGCCTATAAAGGTAAGAGACCTTTCCCAGTCCACCACTTCATCTTCAGTTTTGTCTTTTTACAACACAATTTCTTATTGCTCATGTGGCCCTTGTTCTTTTTTTTTTTTTTTTTTTTTTTAGGTTCTTGGATTTGCTGTCTTCTTTGCTCTGGTGCTAAAATCAGTTGATCAGGAAGAATACGGCAATGTTCCACTTGATAGGACTATTCCAAATTCAGGCAAAGTTTAATAAATCTATGATTCAGAGTAACTGCACAAAACCCCCCCAAAAGAGCCATTGTAGGGATAAATATTTGTATGAACGATCTGTCTGTGTGAATATAACTAAAATAATACTGCTGTCTGCAGATGATCCTGATGTTGTACGCATTGCCAGAAGGGATAGCACATGCAGCTTTTATCAGCCCCCTCCTCCTTCTGATATTGAAAAAATGAGGAACATCATGATCAAGGAACAGAAAGTCTTCGCTCTAATCAGAGAGATTTTAAGTAAGATAGACTAGTGTGATGGTTGGTTGTAATTGATTATGTGTTAAATACAGCAGCTTGGGTGACATGTTTGTTCCCATTGCAGTCTATGCAGGGTTCCTCTGGATGCTCCTCCTGGTAGCTTATGGTCAGCGTGACCCAAATGCTTATTTCCTCACTCAGCACATTCAGCAGAGCTTCAGCAATGGCATCTCAGACAGTATGACACCCAAAGACATGTTCACTTGGGCAAACTCCACTCTCATATATAACCTCTTTGGACGACAACCAGGTATTCAAACTATGTGTACGCCCATCTTAGTATGAAGCAATAGCTTAGTTTAAAATCTAGCCCTTACCCTAAATGCAGCTGATTTGGCTAACATGACTAATAAAATGCAACTGGAAGTAATGGAAATGTATACCCCACCAGTTATGTAAAAAAATAATCACAAACTGAGTTTTAACTACATCAGGTTGTTAAGTAATCTCAAACAGGTTAATATACTATAGTCTTATCTGCAAAAAGGTTACTTGGCATCACCATGAGCAGCAGTAGGAGCATGTCATGAAGCCTGCCATTTGTTGATGTCTGTTTTGATATATAGGATCGATTCACTGTTCACAGTGTGTGTTCAAACACAGGCATTTCATTATTTGAAAGTTTCCAGCAAGTCTGTGATGAATTTCAATTTTGCGCAATGCAATTGGTGGTGTACAAGATTCCATTACTTCAGCTGCTTTGCTCCATTGCAGAGCCAACAGGTTAGCTACAATAGGACTATGGGATTATGCAAATCTGAATTTTACACAGAACTGCTTTCTGAATCATGACATTTGATGTGCTTTGGCTACCTTAACAGGCTTCATTACAGATGGAAACTCAAAGCTTGTAGGCGTTGCTCGTCTTCGTCAGGTTCGTGTGCGGAAGAACTCCTGCAAGATAGCAAGTTTCATGCAACAGTCTATTCCTGATTGCAATGCTCCATACAGTTGGGAGCTGGAAGACATGGGCAGATATGGTCCAGGCTGGAACCATTCAGTAGATGCAAATGCATCTAAAATCCTGCTCACACCTTGGCAGTACCAAACTCAGGCCAAACTCAGAGCACACCCAATTTGGGGAAGTGTGGCTCTGTATAGAGGTGGAGGTTTTGTAGTGAACTTGGGCCCTAATCAGCAAAATGCAAGCAGGTAATTGATACATATTCATTCTGTCAGTACTTTAAAGAATAATTTGGCTAAATATTTAATGTACACAGTTTGAACATGGTCACTCATCAAAAAACCCTCTAAATATTTAACTTGCTCACATTTTATCCTTCATTTAGGTGATTCAGACTTTTTGAGGTAGTTTAGAACTCAATAAGATTTAGCATGAGCTGCAAAAATGAACTAGAACATCATCACATTGTTAAATGCAAAGGACAGCCTATTTACACAGCAGTATCTGCTGGAGTGCTGATCTAGAATCAGTTTTTGGGGCCAAAATTTAAAAACAAATTAATCATCCAACAGCAGTCCTGATGTTTTAGTTGACTGTCCCTTAAAGTGAAACTTTATTTTTATGCAGTACTGTGCAAAGTCTTGAGACATTATATTATATATTTTTTTTATATGAAATCACCTTGTTGGTGCAAAAATATTATTATGTCAAACTGTTCTTATCTTTGGCATACTGAGTGGATTAAATGAAATAAATGGGAACAAATGATTTATTGCAACAGGCTGCAAAGTGCCTAAAGATTCATGGTTCCTAGGGTTCCAACCACTCAGCGTTCAGCATCACCAGTTTAATATTCACCAGCCCGATTAAGTGAAAATGACTGGTTGTCATTGTGAGACCGAGCCTACAGTGAGACACAACAAAATGCAACCTCTCAATTTCACCCATAACAGCAGGGGCCAGTTATTTAAAGTGCCTGGGGAACAATGATCAGTGAGCAGTGGACAATGGTAGCCTTGAGCTCTACCAATAAGCTAAAGAAACTGGCAAAAGAAAAAATGTTTTGGCAGATCAACTACATCTGGAGTAGCTGGGAACTAGATTTTTTAACAGACAATTCCTTTAAAGTGCTCCTTACTGCAAGTATTATTGTATTATGTACTGCTGTGTAAAACTTTCTGCCCAGTTTGAATGAAAACTTAGTTGTAATTGATCTTTGTAATATACTATTGATCTGTTAAGTAAGTGATAAATCACTGTTTTCCCATTTCTGTAGTTTACTTCAGTATCTTTTTGACAACACCTGGTTGGATGTGTATACTCGGGCTCTCTTTGTGGAGTTCACAGTTTATAACGCCAACGTCAACCTCTTCTGTATTGTCAACTTAATATTTGAGACAACGGCTGTGGGTGAGACCTGTTTTCCTGCACTTTCACTTTTTCATTGTCTTTGATATTAATTACATCAAAGAAGTTCTTGAGCCTTTGAGCCTTCTTTCATCTACACAGGGGCTTTCCAATATCGCAGTGCCCTGCAGAACGTCCGTCTCTTTCAGTCCCCGGGTGGTCTTCATGTATTTGTTATGGCCTCTGAGGTCATCTATTTTCTCTTCATTTTTTATTACATGTTTCAGCAGGTCAGTCCATTCACATTCACCATTAGCATCTTTGAAGGTGGCTTTCACATGATCAAATAGATGCATGTACATTTATTCACAGGGCAAGATCATGAGGCAGCAGAAGTGGGTGTACTTCAGGAGCAAGTGGAACCTTTTAGAGCTAGCCATCATTCTTTTAAGCTGGAGTGCTTTATCTGTTTATGTGAAGAGGACACTTTTGGGTAACCAGAGTGTTCAATACTACCAAAGCCACAAAGATCAGTAAGTTAACAGTTTCTCTTTTCAAAATCTCAAAAAAATGCTTTAAATGTAAGTTAATAGAACAATATTTTATGCCTTTATATTGTGTAAAATGAAAGAAGAGATAAGGTTTTGTCATTTGATGTTGATGTTGTCGTCAGTAAAGTTGAATGTCATGGACAGTAATTGTGCTTCTCTGGCAGGTATGCTGGTTTTGAAGACACTGCTGCAGCAGATGCAGTTCTCGGGTATATTATCGCTTTCCTCGTTCTACTGGCAACCGTCAAACTGTGGCACCTGATGCGCCTCAATCCTAAACTTCACATGATCACCTCCACTCTGCAGCGGGCATGGAACGACATCTCTGGCTTCATTCTGGTCATGACAATCATGTTCTTGGCCTACTCCATTGCTGTGAGAATTGACCATTTAAATTTTATGTATGAAAACTGTGGTTATACAAAAATCTGTAACAACCAGATCAGTATATCCTAATCCTGCTAAAACTCTTCCTAACGTCCCTTCCCCACAATAACAGTGCTGAATGTTACAGTTTACGACTTCCTTTGTTCAAACACAGTTTCCACCAAGTTGAGGTTGGGGATTAGAATGAAGAACAATAAGGGGGTTAAAAGTGATTTAACATTTTTATGATTTCTCAGACATGGATGAAGCTTAGTCTTCAACCCCAATGGTGTTTTATTTCTGGAAATCCCATTTACTCAAAGTGTGTCTTGATTCAGGACCCAGGACTCCCCTTTTCTTCAGTTAGCATCTGATCAATACACAAAATGTTATTTTTTATTTGTCTTTCCGCAGTGTAATCTGCTGTACGGTTGGAAGCTGTACTCATATCGGACTCTTCTAGATGCTGCCCAGACCATGGTCAGCTTACAACTGGGAATTTTCAACTATGAAGAAGTATGTGAGCCATTGCAACGTTAGGTTCATTTTATTCACATCCTTCTACAGTCGCCATAATGTTTGCAATCTTTTTCTAAATCTAGGTTTTGAATTACAACCCTATCCTCGGGGCATTCATCATTGGGTCTTGCATCATCTTCATGACATTTGTGGTGCTGAACCTGTTCATATCGGTCATCCTGGTGGCATTCACTCAAGAGCAGTTACATCACAAGGTACAGATGGTTCACTTCCCAGGATAACATTTGGACGGATGATTTCGACATACTGTTAAACATGTTCTCTTCTCCTTAGCCCTCCGAAGAGGAAGAAATTGTTGACTTGATGCTGTTGAAGATATGCAGCCTTTTCGGAATCAAGGTGAAGAACAAGAAGCTGACTGACAATGTTGAACCAAACCATGCCGCAGCCTACAACACAGCACCCTCTGTCATATCATAGGCCTCCCAATTGCCATTCCATTTTACCTTTGCAAATTCTAGCTGTGTCTATGTTTAAAGAATGTAATTAGAGCGAAAAGCGTTGCTGGTTCTTAAATATACTCTTTTCACACTGCCATTAATGATGTATTAAAATACCTTCATTTATAACAGCCAGGTGGTCCACTCCAAGGAGGTCGAGTTTTGGTACTTGCATCACTTAAGGGAAAAAAATTCATGTATGCATCAGAACTACATAACAATCATGTTTGAACATTGTGATGTTTATTAGCAACTCGTGTCACCACAAGCTCGTGGACAACTACTGCTTATGATTATTAGTTGCAGTATAAATACATGTTTAATATGTAGCTGCTCTGTTAAATCAAGTAAACCTGTATTTAATGGCGCAGTTACGCTGGACTCGTGTTCTGCAAATCCTTGGGGTTTCCACTGAATGCAGGGGAAATGTTGGATGAGGGATGTTCACGCTGCCTTCTCAAGTCCATTTATTTTATTGTCACAACCCTCGCCTGTCATGAATGACAAAATAGATTTAAAAATCCCAGATTGCACGGTTCCTCTGGAACATTTCACTCCAATTCCCTATGAACTTCATCCTTGGGTGGCTTACTCTAGATACTACCAAGATGTAAAAACATTTAGCTTTAAAAATAACTTCAAGGATAAATTACAACCATGATGGGCCATTGGAAGGCTATTAGTTCAGGATCCCCGTCCCAGGACACTGAATTTGGGACATTTAGTAACCGTTTCAAGTTCCAAGCTCAGTTTGCTATTGTCTGAATGTCTATTAATACTGAAGGACATAGGTCTGCAACCTTTAACTGTTGAGTTTAATACAATGTTCCTTTAGATATAATGAAGATATCTCCTTTCACAGTAGACCAGTTTTTAGAATCTTAGCAGGCAAGTCATAAAAAAAAAAAAAAAAAAAAAAACCAACACTAGACTCAATGTCATGTCAATTGCCGTTAAACGATGCTCTACATATTCCAACTGATCTTGTCAGGAATCACCATCACTGACTGCTTCCTTCTCCCAACCAAATGCCCATCAGATCATGCCTGGAAACGAAAGTAAAACAATGTTGTGTATAGACGGCACAAGGACCACCCTATTCCATGGTCTAGTCGGCGAGTCGGCACCCAAGACCCCAATATGGCTGTGATCTCGTCACAAAAGTAGCCAATGAAGTTATTTTTCTTTTTAATGTCATATATAGATGGTTCATCCATACATCAACCAAAATACTTGAGACCTTCAATCCAGCCTTATTGTACATGCTCCAATGATTTTTTTTCCAAACATCTTTCAGTGCTTGCAACACCAGGTCCTGTGTCCAGAATGAACACCAAGAGCATTTTTTTTTTTTTTTTGGAACCATTTCCATTAGAAGCAGCAAACATTTGCTACTTACTTTACCGTAAGCAAATTTATCTGACAACCAGACATTATGGGACACTGCCTGCCAAGTAACAAAGTTACAGTTACTGTTTTAAATAGCTTCAATTGAGTTTTAAAAAAATTTGCAGTCTGATACAGAAGGCTAAGAGACCTGAACAATATGAAAGTGCTAGTCATTAATTTACAGATTTCAGGCATCACATAGTGCTATGACAAGTATCCAATATGCTACATTTGAATACACGTTTGACACCTTACAAATGCCTCTGGATGTTTGGCCAGGCTACTTAAAAATCAAGAGCCTTGGCTTGTATATACAATATCATGAGAATTCTTTTTGTTTATGCAGAAAAAAAGTTGACATACTACTGCCAGAGGTATAATCTTATAGAGGCCCTTTGGCCAAAACATTGAAAATGATTTGAGCTTTTGTCCCATTATCAATTTCGATTACTTATAGCCCCAGATGAATGCGAGTGGAAGGAGAGAAAAAAAAAAAGAAAAAAAAAAAAAGCTGCCATCATGGTATCCCCTTTCATTTTTGGATTCCATAAGACAACATTGTTCAGAGCTTCTTTTTCCTTTTTTTTTTTTTTTTTTTTTTTTTTTCACTTGCAAGTTCTTGGTTCTTTTTCCCAGCCATTGGTTGCATTTGGTTGCCTTCCCACATCTACTGGTGCTGTCCAGTTTGGTAGTCAGATTGAAGAGTGAGTGAGAAGAACCAGTTCTGGAACCACTACTTGAGGGAACAACACAAGCTTTTTCACTTCACTACAATCAGTCACAGAGTAAGAAACAGGGAGGGGAAGGGCACTCAATTCATTCCAGGGGCACTGCCTCCAAAGTTGAAATTGGCTGGCACCACTGGAGCTGTGAACTTGTATCCGCCATGCTTTTCAATCATCTTTGATTCTGCAATAAGAGAAGAGAGCAGAAAACATTAGCAGGGCGGGCCCAAATATTAAATAGAAATTACATAAAAAATAAAATAAAACATCCACACCCCCCCCCCCCTTTGCACCATAAAATATGTAAAAATAGAACAGAACCTCATAAGGAACCCCAAGAATCTTTGGGCATACCATGTGCTGCTCGTCTCTGATCTGCAAGTGTGCCAATGTCCTGAAGCTGTTTGCCCTGCTCTTCATCCAGAGTTTGGGTGAGTGCCTGGTACCATGTGGGATCACGGGTCTGGATATCTAAAGAAAAAAGCCCATCAAAGTGCACAGGGCATTTTTAGTAGCAGTACAAGGAGGCAGTTTGTAGCGCTTATAAAAGAAAGATTCTAGGTAAAATGGCTCTTACTCTGTAATATGGCTTTGAAGATCTGGTACTCATCAACAGGGTTGTCCTCGTCATCAACCACGGTGGTGTAGCCCTCAAGTGCAGTCTCTTCAGCATCGTCTTCCTCCCAGTCCTCATCATTGCCATCCTCTCCTGCTTGCTTGGCTAACATTTCTAGGTATTCTTGCCCTTCTTCATCAATGTCATCCTCATCGCTACCCAGTTCCGCTAGAAACAAGTATAATGACAAAACATTCAGGCATGTGCTCACGTTTCCAACAAGGAATTTAAGCAATGTCACCTTTGAGATTAGTTATGTATTTTTTGAGATAGCCTTTCAATTTCTTTATTTACCATTCTCATCCTCTTCTTCTGCATCCTCATCATCCTCGTCCTCCTCATTCTCATGCTCAGCCCTGCAAGCATATGCCCTCTTCAGGCCGTTAAACAGAAGGATGGTAGCAGGAAGGAGCTGACCGGCAACTTGATTGACAGCCTGCGGCCTCTGCTCAAGATCCATTAGGGCACAGAGCCCCAACACGCACATTTTCCTGTCATGGAGTCTAAAAAAGACAAAAGCACAGAATTAAATGCAGAAGTAAATGAATGTTTAATGCACTATGGGTGAAAAGTCTGTTGATGTCATACCCAAGGAAGCAGTCAATATCTTTGAGCCACTGGGAGATGAAGTGGTTGGTTATTGGCTCAGTGTTGTTGGGGAAGCGCAGATTCTCCAGGGTGTTGAGCAGCAGAGGAGGGCTGTAGTACAGGGCAGCAATGGCCACCTGCAGGCACATAGTCCTCAACTCGCTTGTCTTCACCTCCCGCGTGAGACGCTCCAGTGCTGTGGTAACAAACAAGGGCACCACCTGCAGGAACATTTGGCAAAAGCTTTATTAATGCAGCATGTAGGAAGGATTAATGCAGAAGGGACTTAAACAATGTAGTAAAGCCCATAAACATTCCTCTCAAAAATATCAGAAAAATAGGTGTTAATATTAAAGAAACTGATTTCATTTTGCATGCTTAAGCAGTTGCTAAAAAGGTACCTGGTCAATGCCGCGCCCTTTGCACTGAAGAATGACTACCTCCAACAGCTTAGCTGCATGACACTCAGGGTCCTCTCCTGGGTCACCTGTCAAAACCTGACAGCATAAAACAGTAGTTACAGCAAAGTCAAAGCCAAAGCAAAGCCAAATTTTGAGTCCAGTATAAAGGGTGCTCTTACCTTTTTGCACATGCTATAAATAATTTCAAGGTACTTAGTGTCAGACAAAAGTGTGTCTGTATCAACTGTAACATAGTTGTGGAGCAGTGGCATCATGTCTGTAATGTGCAAAAAAAAAAAAAGTTTATACTCATACAAGTTGAAGAATAGCTTTATTGCTCAGAATTGAAAAAAATTTGCCCTCAAGTCTATGTTGTTTAAAAACATGAAAGTCATGCAAGTCTATGCCTGCATTCAAAACCTTCGCACACCCCTTCTGCAACTTGGCATTTTTTCAGGTTTAATAAACTGGCTGCCGTATACAAGAGAATGGGGTTAAATCATGCAGCTTTTTCAGAAGCAAGCAAAAATTAAATTACCTGTGAAGTAGTCAAAACCATCCTGCTGAAAGACTTCAAAGACCAGAGGGAGGAGCTGCCACATCTGGGGAGACACCTGTTGACATGTCAGACTGTGAGCCAGGGACAGGATCTCTTCGTAGAACTCTGTGGAACACATTACAGAGTGAGGCACCTGACCCAGATAAATATAGAACCATTTCAAAATGTCACCCATGACCAGAATGATGTTGGCCTAAACTGAAAGGCAATGCTCACCTAGAACATGCTGCTGAAGAACAGTGCCGATCACCTGCAGACAAATCCCCTCCAACTGCTGCGTGATCTGAAATGAGTCAGAAAACATTAATGAGCTGGTATTCTGTCATCTGAACACCGACTAGCTTTCCCTGAAGTACCTCTGGCAAGGAATCCTCAGAAATAACATGGAAGCTCTATATTTTCCTCGCCTAATTGGTGGAATGACTGGTCAAATGGCACATGATAAATTAATAGCAACTATTATGTACAGCTCTAGAAATACAGCAGATGGCTGTGTGGTTGCTACTGTACTAACCAACTATATTTCTAGAGCCTACCTATGAGGCTTTTTAAAGTTTGTGTTCCCTGGAGCTTGTGGGTGGTTAGAAGTATCAGTGCTGACAGAAGCCAAAGAGGATAAGATAAGAGGGTGTAATGATGCAACATAGGAGATCTATGCACTACATCCCTTGATTGTCATCGTACCACTGAAATTATATAGAGATCACAAATATGCAGTTTGTGCAGTTATGCCTTTATTTGTGTCTAAAGCAAACTGGTGTGTGACTAATGATCCTATAAATCCACAGATTTCTATTTTTTGTGTGGAATAAAATAAAACTGCTCTGCCATGAGGCAGGCTGTCAGAGTATGAACTTCTGGGTATACTGACCTCCTTGTGGTCTTCCACCACACTGAGGAGTGTGTCAATGGTGTTGAGGATGCCCATGGCTGTTACTGCCTTATCATCGCCCCCTTCTTCATCGGGGCCAGTCTGAATCACCTGGTTGAAAGTCATTGCCTGGAAGAACACAATACATCAGAGTGATGATATACAGTCCTGCAGATTGGAATAATCACGAATGACTCATTAAAAACCCCCTTCAGGAGGACAGATTATGCCAATGGCTGGACAGCCTTACCAGGTGCTGTGTCATCTCAACTGCAATGGGGGTCACCTCCTCACTGTACTCGCAGATCATCTTCTGTATTACATTGGTGAGATCATCATTCTCTGTCTCACGCACAATGTGGAGAAGAGCTTGCATCACTGGTCGGATGAAGGGGGTGATGTACTCTTTGGCTGCAGGGGAAGGGGGAAAGAAAAAAAGACCATAAGATACACTGAAGACACTTCCTTTAAGCTAACCATTAGTGCACAAAGTAAAGCCACTATCAACTTTACACTGTTCTTCTCTTCAAAAAATGTTTCGCAAAACATCTGTTTGTAATGGCAGCTAAACCTCAGAGTTGGTAAAGGACTCAAAAAAAAAAAAAAAAAGTTTCTCAGCGTTCTTACTGTTGTGAGATCATAGCTTCCAACATAAAAAATGCTGTTTTAAAATACACAGTCTGATGTTTTAACTTTGTTATTCAGTCACAGATCCTGCCCTAAATTTTTTCACTACCTTGCACAGTCAGGTTAAAAATGAATAAATAAATAAATAAATAAAATTATGCTCCAAGAGAATTCCAACTCCTAGTTATATTGTTTGACAAAATATTGATTAAAGCATTTGTAAAAACAAGTACACTAGCAATTTAAAATGATATTTTTAAATGTAGAAAAGATTGTTCATGCATCATTTATATTCACTTTTACTCTCAAAAACTCATATCGGAAAGGAGTTATCCATTTTCACAGTTTTGAATATGTTGCTGTCCTGACTAAGTAGTTCCTATCTGACAACCCTTAATGTTAAACCCTGACAGGTTAAAAAGTTAAAGCGCTGTAATGGCAAGACAGGAGATGGATCTCTACCTTTCTCTTGATTGCTGATGAGGACCTGCAGGGCAATTGCTGCCTCTACTTTGACAGGCATCTCATTGTCATTGATGAGGCAGAGGCGGGTCAGCTCCAGTGCTGTCTGCAAATTCTGGTCACTCTTAAACTTCACCTCACAGAAGTAGTGCAGGACCCAGCAGGCCTAAAGTCAGGCAGATGGGGCAGGTAGACCAATAGTACATTCTAAGAAAATTACACTCCAAATCTGGTTTCCCAGTTCCCCCAAACCAATTAGAGTATAACGTGGTAAGAGATAATTTTTGGAGAACAATTACTTCCAACTTACCCTGGCTCTCATGTAACCAAGTTCACTGTGGAAGAGTGGGAAGACATGGTTCTGCAGCATAAACTCCATCTGGTCTTTATAGATCTTTTTCTGTAGAACATAATGACGATGATGTGAGGAGGGTCTCAGTGAAGTTTGATAACAGGGAATGCAAAGCTGAAATTCATCAAACGGGGACATTTCACAGCTGTTCAAAGCATACCTTCAACAGAATCTCAGCCAGGGAGCCAATCATGTGAAGGGCCCCATCCTTCTTACGTGGGTCAGAGGTGGGTTCAGTTAGGATCTGATAACAGAAACCCATAGTCTTCTGCAATACCTGTACCAGAAGAAACAGTCAGTAGATAAAACATAATTGCAACAAAGTCTCTTTCCTCTAAAGAGTTTTGTAGGAGAGATTGGAGGCTGGCAAGTGATAGACAGTCAATAAGCCAGTACTATGATCTCCTGTGGCTTTGTGGCTGCAGGTGTGGTGTGAGCAAAGTCAAACTGCCTGTAAAACACAGACTGGAGACAGCGCTAAATGCAGATGGACACTGCACACACACTAGTCCAATGCAGCCAGCAATAAGATCTTAAAAGTTTGTGGTGGGTAACAGATTGGGGTCTGGGCAAGCACATCAAAGTTCATTGGCAAGTGTTTCTTAATGTTAGTTCCACCAATATCACCAGGGAATATAAAAGTTTTAATCTATAAACCATGCACCAATGGTGTTACCATTTTGTTGAATTTATGAAACATCTTAAATGAAACCTCTCTTAATATCCGTTTCACTACGAGGGGTTGAGCTTCCCAGCATTCTGCTTGGATGATGTCTGTTTATTACCACATTTATCTTATTCTGAAGGAGGTGTTCGTTTCAAAGCTATAAGTAACAATTAAACCCATTATAAAAGGTTATGTATTTATTATGTATTTATTCGATCTGTGAACAGGTGCTGACCACATTTGAATATGCATCTCCCCCCAAGGGGGAAGAAAGTGCAAGGGGGAAGAAGAAGAAAAAAAAAACAAAATATAAACAAAAAAAAACAAACCCTTGACAGGAAAATAAATAAAATCATTTAAATGAAAATGGCCATATTGCTCTGACAAATAAATGTTGTTAACTATTCCCCGCTCATATTCTAGGCAGCCTCGGCAGAAGCTCAACAATGACGTTATATGAGCAGCAGGGTGCTGATTGAATGCATCAGCATCTTGGCAAAAAGACCTATACATTTGGAAGTGTGGCTAAACAGAAGCATGCCAGACTTTTTTATGCCAGATGGTGCTGTGAGAACTCACTTCTTTCCTTTTGTTACAAGCAGTGTAGAGCAGGGTCTGAGCGGCCGTGGTTGGTGAGATAAAGTCCTCAAACACATCTAAGATAGCATGACAACAAAACACATTAGTAATTAACTGTTATTTTTTGTGCGGTTTCCAATTGCTACTTGAAAGATTAATGCAACTAGAGACATTGCAGTAACCAAGGCTCTTACCAAACTTCATGCGGATATACTCATAAGGATCCTCCTGCCACAGTTCTTCATCACTGTCTGTATAGCACATGAGGGGGAAGACCACGTCTTGAATGATGCCCTATGACATGTAAAAATAAATAAATAAACAAACCAACCAATCAATCAAAAATAATAATGGGTAGAACAAGTAGAAAACAAACTAATTGGTATTCAGGATATTTTATGCCCCTGCATGCACTCTCAGCATCACACAGAAATAAGAAAACAAAGAATCTAATTAGATGGCAAAGATAAACAATCAGCCAAAAACATAACCAAAAAAAATAATTTCTTGAGCTATGACAAACTTACTAGTGTACTAATCTAGCCAAATGTGGACTTCTGTTTTGATGAATAATTCTATTTACTAATCTGGCCAACAGGAAGAATAATTAGATTGGCTTTACGCATCTAACTAAGAATCTATGTGGACTCAAAGGGCAATCCCCACAAAGCACAGTGCTCTCACCTGAATATGTGGCTTCAGATTTTTCCAGGTGATGGCATGTGCAATACCCTGGTTAATGTAGTTCAGGGTCTGCTGCAGGACTCTGGGTGCTACATATTGCATCTCTTTGTACTGATACAAGACTTTTAGCAAAACCTGTAAGGACACACGTTTTAGTTGTAACATGTTAACAACTTGCATCGAGAGAGCAAATGCATTGTTTTGTGATCCACCTCCCCTACCTGCTGAGCAGCCACGGCATAACCTTTGAGGAAAAGTTCTGCGAACTCTGTGTACTCTTTGGTCGTGTTACCAGGACTGCCATATCTAAGAGACAAAGCATAACAATTGGGCATGATGTCTAATTTCACTTGCAAAACACACAAAATGTTGACTAAAAATAGACAGTCCAGTGTTTCCAACTGTTCAGCGTGGGCTGGTAATTCAGCCATGAGTCATATGCAAGAGCTCAACCTCCGGTTTCCTGGAGCGTCGCTGAATCAGTGAGCTCCAAGAGAGAGAAAGTGAGGGTGTGCTGTACCTCTCAAAGAGCCTGGCAAGGATGTGGAGGGCCCACTTCTTACACTTCCACCATGGAAGCTCAGGCCTCTCATCCTCATCTACCTGCAGGGTTTCCTGTGGAGCAGCACACACACAAACCTGGTCAGTCAGTGCACAACACTTACAGAACTGGCTCAACTTTTTTTTTCCCCTCATTGAGGTAGCAGTATTGCAGAAAACATAGGCTTAATGTAACTCGGCAGTTCTCTAACCTTTCCCCTGCTGAAGCAATTAACTAATGAACAGGCCATTCCGGTTTCAAAGCACTTGTGAATGAGGAAGTTTCCACAGGATAGGAGTAGTCCATGGCACAATCTTTTCAAGCAGTTATTAAGATTTTATTATTAAGCAGTTAAATTTGTCTCTAAACCATTTACTACTGGTGCCATCCTAATTGACTACATTTACTGATGGATCAAACCTTGCAATAGAACAAGTGCAGCAGCAGGAATGGACATCACCAAACTGAACTGTACATGGCAGGCAGCTTTGGCCTAGTGGTTAGGGAGCTGGCCCTAGGATCAGAAGATTGTGGGTTTGAATCCCTTTCCAATAGGTTGAGGTACCTTGGAGCAAGATACCGTCCCCATCACTGCTCCCTGGGTGCTTTCGAAATCTGCCCCCTGCTGCATGTGTGTGAACGTATGGGTTAAATTTAGAGGTAATGTAATTTTGTTGTGTTCACTGTGTGCTGTGCCATGGTTCACAATGACAAGAATGATCATTTTCACCAATCTCAGAAACAGTATCCAGGAGTGTTTTTGTAGGAGAAATCGGAGGCTGGCGAGTGGTATAAAGTCATAGAGACGTCACTAAGCCAGTACTATGATCTCCATTGACTCTGTGGCTGCAGGTGCGGTGTGAGCGCAGCCACAAAGCCTGTAAAACACAGACTGGAGGCAGCACTAAACGCAGACAAACACCACGCACACCACCCACCTGCAGCCAACTACGGCCACCGAGACCAAAACAAGCCCTTACCGGAGGTACATCTCTGTCCACCACCGTCTTCAGAATCTCCATCCACTCAGTCAGGTTCTGCCTATTAATCAGCTCAAGAGGGAGATTATACTGGAACGGAACAGAAAGCAACAGTTATAAAGAGAAAAAATAAATATAAACAAATATTCTCAGATTATACTTTTAACATGAGGCAACAGACTATAAAACCATAGGTACCTGAAAGAGGGCATAGAGGATTTTAAAGATTTGCTTCTGCACCAGCACTGAGTCACTAGAAGGGTCTGGGAACAGCTGTATGAATCGTTCTTTCAGCATAGGCATGAAGATCTGCATAGCAGCAATCAGGGGCTGGCGCTCATCAGGTTTCTTGTACCTGTTACAAATTAGTGCAGTGAGTGCAAGCACCCATTTATTGCTTACAAAATTAACCCAAGAACTGCTAAATCCACCCTAATTATGTATCTAATCATCTGGAATGGTTTTCACTCAATTTATTCATTAATTCTTTTTATACTTAATATCATATCATCTCACTCGTAGTTCTTAACCAGCTGGTAAAGACACAGCAGGATGCCCAGCCAGTAGGAACGGTTGTCAGACTGCAAGTAGAAACCAATCTTGTCCACGATGGCTGTCCATTTGTTGGGGTAGTCATGCTTAATCATGTGGTGAATGCAAGTGGTGAGCTGCACTCTGAGAGCAGACAGTAACAAGAAAAGCAGTTAGAATACAGAACGATAAACGTGTTTAGGGTCACTTGTCACCAAAGCCCATGGTACCTGATGCGCTCTGGGGACTGGATGATGGCCTCCACTATGTTGTCTCGTATGAACTGGCGGTCTTCTTCAGGGATGTTGTTGGTCGGTGCTTCATTGTTTGTGTTGTCACCTTCACTCCAGAACTGTGTGACCATGTTCTTTAAATAGATCACTCCTGCATGAACCAAGAGAATAGCATATTTATATATTACATTCCTAAATATTTTTCCCATAATATTTAGACATTCCGTGCTGCAATATGCCAATAAGGATTTTTAGTAATGAATGAGGTAGAGGCAGGTACATTGGCCAATAACAACAAAACATGACCTGGTAATTTTTGCTGCTGTAGTCTGATGTTCCACTATGGCTGAAACCAGTTTGCAATGGTCATTTAGAGGCTTGAGTTAATGCTTTTTTTCCCTTCTTCATCAAAATCATTTTAAATTAACTCACTTTCTAGTTTCAGAACCACCTGGTTCATTTCTTAGACTTTCCATTACTCTTAAGTCATCAAGTGAACAAAGACTTTTAATCACCCATTCTTGCCATTGTGGTATCATTGGTTTTCACTACAACACCAGCACAGATTTATTTCTGACTCCTATAGCCATCTCTACAGCCATTAATGCTTGATATACCAGTCATTTCCAGAGGGCTCGAAAATAATGAATATGGAGACATCTTATGGATTTGTAGCATTTAGTCAGAACAGGCTTCTAAGAAGCTATAAACAACGCACCAGTACGACCGGTGCCTCAGTCAGAATATTGAAACATTAACATAAAAGAGACATTAATGGGCAATGCAACAAAGTCAGCCATAAAGAGACATGAAATATTCTTAATAGCTTTGGCAACTGCTGAGAAGCTAAGATAAAAGAGACTCCTTGTATCAGGACAGCAGCACTTGTGCTTAGTAAGACAAGCAGGTGGGCTTTTCATGCACATTTAGAACGACTATTCATCTCCACACAGTCGGGCTCAATTTCAAACTCCGTCTCCGTCTCCTTATACATTCATATGGGGTTACGTGCCTGTGGTGCACACTCGACTTCATGGGGAAATTAGTGCTGTCTGGCACAATAGAGGCAATGCAAGTGACAGAGTTCAGGGCTTGCCCTTGGCAGATGTGAAATTCGGAAGGACCATGCAAGATAGGTTGATGCACTACTCCAACCAGCCCAACCCTCTAATTCTGAGCTCTTGAATTCCAGCAAAAAAAAAAAAAAGTTACAGGGTGGTTTTGATGGGAGTGAATCGGATAGCAGACTGCTGACGAATGCGCCAGGGCAGCCAGATGAGGTTAATCCTTCCCGCTGCTGAATCAGCACTGTGCCCTTTCAACCCAAATCTAACAGCCTGTCCTAAAACGAGATGGGGTACTATAGGAAATTCTCAAATATTTAAAAATTGGCATCAAAATAATTACATTTATTGTAAACCTGAAAAGGCTTAATGTAAAGTTTTTTGTCAACAGTCTCTTCAGTCTCGTTTGTGCATTCTACACACAATTATTTTCAGCTCATAAAACAAGCACTTCATGAGCCTTTCAGAAGATCATTCAAAAAACATTTTGAATTAAGTGTGCAAAACATTGTTTAAATTGTAAAGATACACTTCCATTTTCCCCCAGAACTATACATTCAAGTTAAAAAACAAAGGATCCTTTATTTATGAGTGTGCTTGGAAAAATTGGGGGAAAAAATATATATATATATTTTTAATGTTTAAACTGCTTTTCTATCATGACTAAAGGAAAAGGAGAGCTGTGATACCAGGAGGAGCTCAGAGGTCTGTGTAAGAAGTGTTCATGCCATGACCACGGGCAGCTCTTCCTTCAGTGGCTTATCTTACCATGACGGTAGCTCATTAAGAGACCATGCAGGAGGCACGCTGGTGGGGGTTGTCACAGCACCAGCTTTTAAAGCTGTAGCCACTGAGCACACTCAGCTGACACCACTTTCACCACCACTACCTCAACAGATCTGAGCAAATCAGAGTCAGATTCAGTGGCTCAAAGGCCAACTGGAAGCCAGATCAAGAAACGTGTACTGGCTTTATCAAGGTCTGCAAAAATTAAGTTAGTTATCATGCTTTTTTTCCAGAAGCAGAAGATGTGGGAGTTGCAAAGAAACTGATGTTGTAACAATTACTCAAGGGTGATAACATGGAGATAAATTGAGAAAGCAGCGAGAAAAATCTCAGATTACACATATCAAGTTCTTTAAAATGGCAAAAACGTCACAATCTGTTAATGCAAACATACTGACTAACAAAGACTTTTTAAAAGCACAAGCCATCTGAGGAATGTGGGAAAGTTGCTTTTTCTATCCTTGTAATGAAGGCTGCCAACGTCTAATGAAACAGCTATGTAAAGCATGCTAGCTTTCTATAATAGGAGAGGAGGAACTAGACCTTTGTTTTTAAAATTACCCAACGAATGAAAAATATTTTGCTGGTAACCCCTTCAGGCTTTAAAAATGAAGTCTTTCACAGAGTCTGCATATATAGGGCCTTGAAACTCCTTAAAATAGAGGGGGGTATACAAACACGTGAAGAAAGAACCCTTCAGCCAAGTATCCTGTCATGAGAACTGATGGACTAATAAGGCAAAGAATCTTTTATTCACATCTGCAGCCTGAAATAATATATTTTATATCTATTTGATGATGAACAAAAAGGTACATTGAAAGGTGTGTACCTGCTTGCCGGACAGTGAAATCCAGCTGGTCAGTTATGGTCACCCGGAGCAGCGCGGATGTGAAGTTTACTTGAGCATGGCCCTGCATACGAAATCAAAAACAATCATGTCACCTTCAAGTCAAGTCCAGTAGGTTTTTAGTCATTTCAATCATATACACAGTACATAGTGAAATAAAATAACATTCCTCCAGGACCCTGGTGCTACACAAGTCGACACAACAAGACAAGAAAAGGCAAACAAGTGCAGACAATGACAGACAGACAACAGACATTACAACAGACAGTACGTTCATCCGTCAAAGAGCCGCAGTGAGCCTTTAAAGATGATTGAAAATGATGTAGACAAATATCTTCTTGTAAGTTCACAGAATAAGACCTTCAAGAAACAGATTATGATCCTAAAACTAGTAGCATGGGTTCAGGATTAACAGCATATACACAACTGAGTTGATCACTAGAATAACACTAGATGGCAGATAATTCAGACAGTCTATACTTGGTCATGATTTTTACTCAAGAAAGGAGATTGCTAATAGATACTAGGCTATTAAAAAAAATAAAATCTTTTGTTCATTTTACATTTGTAAACCAACAGAAATGGGATTTTTTTTCCAACTGCAATGCTAGTGCTGTTATATTGTCCCAACATGTTATGGTTCGTGCTTCAGCATATATCTAGTGGACATATAATGATCATTTACAATGGTATTCAAAATTGTATTTAATCACCATTTGCATAAAGAAAAACAAACACTAATAATCTCAAAAAACTAATTCAGCTACCTCACTCCTTCAGATAGCAACGTTATTAGTTGGCTTCTTAAATGCTTGTTGCCTTAAACTGAACTTAAATTTCTGCTAAACCTTAAACTGTTCAAGCACTACATTCTAACAGGTGCTTTCAATAGCTGTCCCCTGCTGCACATGCATTGGTTAAATACAGAGTAAATGCAGTGTAAATTTGTTGTGTTTCACTGTTGTGCCGTGTACTCACAATGGTCACTTTCACTTAAGGCTTTTTGTGAGCAGGTTTGCCTAAATAGTGCCACTAATGGTTTCAGGGCTAAGACCAGAAATCAAAACACATCTGCCAACCTTTGTACAACTACAAGAAGCTATTTTACACTCCAGGTTGGAACCATCAACTCGAAACGCAGTTTTTAAATGCTTGTTTCACAAGATCAGCTTGGAAGAACATCTTGAAAGATTTAATGTGCCAGTACGTTTGAGTATAAATGCTTCACTTGCTCCAAGGAGTCTCAGCAATAGTAAAATAAATGAGAGATTAATTAATTGCCTCATTTCCAAATGTGCTCCAAATTTTTTTTTTTTTTTGTACAGCATCGAAATGGTACTATTGCCGCGTTACACAGATCTGATCCTGTGGGTAGAAACATATTTTGAAGAATGAGAAACAGCTGTTGTCATTAAAGATGCACTGATGTGGGATTTGTAGGATGATGGCAGTATTGAAACATGTGCGGAAATTAATCCAAAAGAAGTGACAAAAGCCTAAATTTGAAATATTTAAGCCTAAAAATGTTTAAAAAAAAAAAAAAAATCAACATTTTAAGCACAGTACTTCAGTGTTTCCTACATCTGCTTTTCAAGAGTGTAATAAATGCTTCATTAAATATCAGTTTCAGCTCCGTTCTCCGATGAAGATTTTTTCCACAAATTAATGTCTTAAACACTGATATCACTGTGCATCCTAAGTTGAAACAGATGATGGATATAAACATCTCTAAAGCAGCATCACTAAAACAGGCCAGCTGAACACACATATAGACATGTATGCACACTTCCACACACAAGCTGTCGGACAATGCCAGCAGAAGCGCTGTGTGCCCCCCCTCCACTGAATGTGTCAGCACCCAGGAATCTAAGCCTTTCGGCCACATGGACCGCTCGGGCCCCTGCAAGCATGGTGGCTCTGTCACTGGAGAATACAGCAGGAATCACTCCGTTCTCTCTTTTCAAACTGAGTCTGCGATCACTTGCTAAGTGACTTCCCTCCAACAACCCAAGGCTGTCTATTAGGCACAGAGATGAAGTTAAAGATCACAAATAAACAGAAACTGGAGGGTCAGAGCTGGGCAGCTGCATACACCACACACACACACACACACACACACAGCATTGCTCCCTACAGTGACAAAAGCACTTTCTAACCCTTCCCTAGAAACCACACAACAGACTTCCTCCTCATAGTTCTTAGTACTGAGTAACCCTTTGAGAACAAAAACCTAAATTAAATCTGGAACATTCCCTTTGTAGGGGCTGAAGGATATACATTTCACCCCAGAAACTGGCAGGTGAATGTGATACAATGTTTAACTATGAACAATCCGACATGAGGGAAGCTGAGGGCACACAGGAAGCTTCTTTTCAGAGATGGGAAATTGCAAAACCCCTGCAAATAACTTTTTAAACAATAAACTTACGATGCTGCTCAGCTGGAGGCTCAAAACCACACTGCGATGCCAGAAAATGCAAAGTAATGCTATACTATACTCGATTATACGCAGTTAAACAGGTTTTAGTGAAAGCTTCCCCAGCCTGGCTCTGCACGGGTTTGATACACTAACCCTCCTGTCACGTTAGCAGAGCCCTGGCTGGCGGCTAGCTGCAAAATGCAGCTGTGCCAACGTCGGCCCAAAGCTGGCTAATACGAGCTCCTGATATTCCGCGTCTTTAGACGACTTTAATGCTATGGAAGTGGTATAAATGTTCGTCACATCACCAGTAACCAAATAAATCAGCTTGGCCGCTATTTTTCAGGCTCACGAACACTTTTCACCGAGAGCGACCATCACCCAGACACGTGAGAGAGGAAGCTAAGTTTGCTAAGTTAGCCCGCAAGCTAACTGTTCATCAACGGGAGTCAGCCATGACTGTACAGGCTGATATAACTACCAAAACAAACCCCGCTCGAGGTAATACACTTAATAATATCCACCCCGAAACCACAGTTAAAGGGAAAAATAGTCCGCGAGTTAGCCATAAAGCTAGCGCTGTGTCCAATCCGAGCAGCGGCCTGAAGGAAAAGCCTAGACCGTAAACATGCCTGCCGCTCCATTAAGACCGGTTTTAATGCGCGAATGGTCAGAGGGGCAGTCCAGCAGTGCCTCCGTCAGCAGCGGGGCGACTGCAGTGCTCACAGGCCGCTGAGACCCCCCGCCGTCCGGCTGAGTGAAGGCCCAAGGCGCCGCCGCCCTCAGCGCGCTCCGCTCTTTACCTCGTTCAGCTGCCTCTCCGCGGCCTCGCGCAGGTTCGGGTCCATGGTGCCCCGGAGGGCCTCGATCAGAGAGTTAACATCCATATCTAGGTTGTGGGTCTGGCTCGGATTCGGAAGGGATCGGCGGTCTATGGTGTCCGAAGCTCTGCGCACATGGACGCGCGGCTCTCTGGATACCGGCGCGAAAGGAAGAGGAGTCCGGACGGGCCGTATAGATCAGCGCCAAAATTTCCTCAGCGAACTTCCGCTGCAAGGTGCATAGTGGGAGATGTAGTTTTTGTTTCTTTGATAGAAAACGACACTCAAAAGAGTTGCGATGGCATAAGAAGCGTTGTGCCTTTTCCTTGTTCATAAAGACACGTAGTAGTTTATCTCATCCATCTTTCAATTATCTATGGATTACTTTGTATCAGTTTATTAATTGCTTTATGTATATGATTTATATGATGTATATGATTTATTTATGATTATATATGATACATTTGTAATTTATGTAAAACTTACATTCTTCTTGTAAATATGTAAATATATATATATATATATATATATATATATATATATATATATATATATATATATATATATATATATATATATGTATGTGTATGTGTATGTATATGTATGTATGTATGTACGTATGTGTATATATACTTGTCATTTTTGAAAGCTTTTAAATAAACGTTCTTGTTATTTATTGAAGATGCTGCTGAAGGATATTCATTACAAGTAAGTCAGGTGATTATTTCACTTTTGCTTAACTCAAAACTGGAAAATAGATTATACTAGGTGATGCTTATGTACTACATCCTGCACTTGTTATTTCCCTACTCTAAGATTTATAACAAATTTTGAAATGTTTGATTTTTTATGCTGAATGTGTATGTTGTGGGGTCCTAAACATTTCAGCTAAATGCGTTAAATNTATATATATATATATATATATATATATATATATATATATATATATATATATATATATAATTTATTATGATTTATTATTTATAGCTCCTGCTCCTGTACCTGCTCCTGTACTTGTTTCTTGTTCCTCATTCTTTATATTTTTATATATTTTACTTTTTTTTCTTTTCTTTTTTCTGTACATCTACCTGTCTATATTCTCACCTTTATAAGAGCCCTGTAATGCCCAAATTTCCCATTCGTGGGATAATAAGATAAGATCACTCTACTCTACTCTACTCTATATATTTTTGTATATAGTTTTATACATATTTTTATTCCATCATAATATATACATGCTTTTTACTGTTACTGCTACTATGAATAATTTAATATAATGCCATATACTATTATTATTATTGTTATTATTATTATTATTATTACTATTCGGTAATCAAAATTCAGGTTCTTCAGAATTTTTCTAAAGATTCACAAACAAAAGAAAAATAGAAATGAATACACAGAATTACGAAAAAATAGATATATGATCATATGTGCATTATGTGTGTACGTTTAATGAGACGGCGTATAAATCTTGAAGAAGGATGTAGTTTAAAAACAGAAGGACTGGAACACTGCCGCTCCAGCAGAGGGCGCTGTTCGTCCTCGGCGCACTTCAGGGGCGCTGTCGAGAGCCGACAGAAGGTAAAAGGTCACTGCTGTAGTAGCCGGGTGTATTTCTGTCAGAGCGCGACGGCTGAGAAGCTGGAAGGTCATTTATACCGATACTGCTGTATTTAAACAGGTTACAATGGCCAAGAAGAGAAGCGGGGTCCGCGAAGGAGATGGTGCTGCTCTGGTGGAGGAAGTTAAAGAGACGGTTAAAGAGACTCACTCCCTCAAAGGTAACAGAGCGGGTTCCGGTCGATCAGCGCAGATCTTCACACAGCCAGCACCTTTATACAAATTAAACCCTCCACACAACTAACGCCGTTACACAACTACACATTACACAGATAACACCCTAACATCTAAACAACTGACAGGAAATCCTCTTCTCTAACTCTGATACAGGACCAGCTTAGTCAGCTCAGTTAGCCTTTAGTTTAGGAAGACCTTAACTGAGACTTTGTGTGTGAATCCCTCTTTTACTCTGATGAACTTGATCAACGACAAGGGGGTTTCCCCCCAACAGCAGAAAGACAAGGGTTGGTTAAGACAGAGGTGGACTTCTGCATGTCTGGATAGCTGCCTCCTCAAACACACTCACTAAACCTGTGGATGATCAGGTGAGCTGAACCAAGTGTTATATCTCAGCTACTGAAACACCTAAATATCATTTCCTGGGAATATTTGAGCACTTAATCCAGCGGTGTGTAGCAGCCCTCCAGGACTCCAGTTACCCAACCCTGGATTAAGTGCTCAAATATTCCCAGGAAATTATATTTAGGTGTTTCAGTAGCTGAGATATCCAATTAGTTTAGTTAGGGTATGTGTGTATGTGTGTGTTGGTGGGTGTGTGTGTGTGTGTATGTGTGTATGTGTGTATGTGTGTGTTGGTGGGTGTGTGTGTGTGTGTGTGTGTGTGTGTATGTGTGTGTTGGTGGGTGGGTGTGTGTGTGTGTGTGTGTGTGTGTGTGTGTGTATGTGGGTGTGTGTGTGTGTGTGTGTGTGTGTGTGTGTGTGTGTGTGTGTGTGCGCACGCGTGCCAAATGTGTGGCTGTCTGTCTGTCTCAGGGGATTTTGAAACTGATGCAAACTAGAGCAAGCCATTGCTGGTTATTGTAAGTGGACTCTTTAATCAGACATGAACTCATACTGACTCTTGTTTATTTCTTGAACCTGTAAAGAAATATTTATTGTGGAATATTTCATTTTCTCTCAGGAGGCCAGCAGATATCCAGTGGAGGCTCTGCCCGCATGTCCCTCCTCATACTGCTCTCCATCTTTGCTTGTTCTGCCTCCGTTATGTATCTGGTTTATAGAAATTTCCCTGAGCTGAGCGAGTAAGTGGGTTGTTTCTTGCATTGGCTTGTGGAGCTACCACTCAGACACAAGAAAGAAAAACAAGAATGCATTGCTTTATTATTTTAAACTGTTGTGAACTTCTGCTTCTTCATAATAACAGTTATAACAACAACACTACTACTAATAGCGATGATGATGATGATGATGATGATAAGGAAGAAAATTGCTGTTAATAAAGCCTAGATTTGAAATTAGAGCTGCTAGCCATTTCAAATTCTGCTATACATTTTTAAAAATATGTTAGTTTAAGATGTGATGGTGAAGCTTATTCTCCTAAGTGCTATTTAAGTGGAAGAGTCTTCAACCGCTGTTTAAAAACAGCAAGTGTCTCAGCCTTTTAAGTGGAAAGCTTCTATGTAATGATGGAGGAAATTCAGTATTTAATAAAACATTAGTGCCAATTCAATATATCTTTTCATGACACTACAATAATGAAAATGCCCCTTGTATTAATAAGCAATTTTTTCTATTTTCTGTTTACACTGCATTATAACAGTTCATTATTTGTAACAGGTTCTACTTGAGCGTGTTCTAGAAGCTAACGTTATTCACTTTCCCGTTAGTCAGGAAACGATGTTGTGACTATGCAATAACAAAAGCTGTCCTGCTATTCACTGCAATATGAAATGTTGTACTGTTATACTTTCAAGCCTGCCATGTTCCTCTGTTGTTTTCTTTCAGAGATGAGAGGAACATGATAAAAATCCCCAAAGACATGGATGATGCTAAGGCTCTGGGTACAGTGCTTTCCAAATACAAGGATACCTATTACACCCAAGTGCTCGTAGCCTATTTTGCTACTTATATCTTGTATCCTTTGTGGTAATTTTATGGTATGTTCTATGTGTAGATTAATTTATCCATCCACTCTGCAGTTAAACCGTGTTGGTAATCATTTGCATGCATCAGAAAGCCAATTCCTGATGTATTCTTACAAATTACTTTCTCTTGGAATATGTTGCTGCAGAGCTTGCGATGCCACAATACATTGCTCATAAATGTTTTTCTTTGCAGTTTTCAGAATGCAGAAGTCATTCAAAAGTCTGAAGTAAAGAAATGAAAAGGAAATTATTTATCAAAAAATACCAAGCATACGCCATCGGCAATATCGTGTTAGGAACACATTCTGTCTGAATGTCCATTCATCACACCCATGTTACGTGTTCTAAAAATGTGATGCAATAAATAGATTGTACATGACTACACATTTGTAGAGCATAATTGCTCCCAGTGGGAGAGGCATTTGAGACCTTGTGCTTTACTGACTACACATTGGCATGAGTTAGAAATAACCTATCCAGATAAATCTTTGCCAAGTGAACATTACATCATGGTGTTCCCCCAGAAAGACTTGTGAAGCTGAGTCAGGAACACAATTGGTACATGTATTGTCGATTCTATCCACTTATTTCATGTATGGTTATTCTTAGACTGCGATTTGCTAGCAGTTTATATCGTGAAATCTAATTATGTTGTGAACCTTGACCGTGCTACCGCAGCCTCCAGACGTTCGCTATTCCAGGGTCCATTTTCCTCAGTATACTGTCTGGTTATCTCTATCCCTTCCCATTAGCATTGTTCCTGGTCTGCCTGGTAAGTGTGTCTCTAGCTAAAATGTTATTTAAAACATTAAATATGACATCTGTGCTGACGTTTCACCATTTACATTTACTCACTGATTGGTAAAGCTTGAATTAAACCAGCGAAGGGCTGTTATGTTATGGGGCAGCGGTGGCCTAGTGGTTAGGGAGTTGGCCCCGCATCGGAAGATTGTGGGTTCGATTCCCTCACAAGTAGGTTGCCCTGAGGTACCCCTGAGCAAGGTACCATCCCCGTCACTGCTCCCCGGGCACAGTGTTTGTGTGCATGGTTTAAAAGCAGAGGTCCAATTTCGTTGTGGTTCACGCTTGCTGTGCTGTGACCTCGCAATGACAAAGGTTGTCACTTTCACTTCACTTTTTCACTTTATTCCAACTAGGTTTTCTAGTCTGTGCAGTAAGATATTGTCTGTTTTTAAACGGTTGAGGAGAACTAGTAAGAACCTAGTACCGATCCATTTTTAGATGCTATTAGGAGATTGTTTACTATTTTCAGCTTTCTCCAGAATCTTGGATACAAATGAAATCAGACAGTAATTTGATCACTTCAATGGATCGAGATTTGGTTTCTTAGGTAAAGGCTTAATAACTGCTATTTTGAAGGCTTTTGGCACACTGCCCAGGCTGAGAGAGAAATTATTTGAAATATACTAATTTCTACTAAAGGCCTGATTGTTACTGGGATGACCTCTTTAAGTAGTTTGGTAGGGACTTCATCAAGGATGCAAGTAGAAGATTTTTAAGATGAGAGAGCTGAGATGAGGTTGAGCTACAGTAATGGATTAAAGTAGGCTAACCCCTCTGTTCGTTTTAGGTTTTGAACTATATCTATATCTGCCTCGGGCAGCAGACGTGGTGGGTTTGGTATTTGGTTTTGGATTTCTTGTCGAATGATTTTGAAAATACATTACAGGTACAGGTATCTGACTTTGTGCTTCTCCTTGGTTCTTCAGTAGTGTAGAGATCTTGAATAGAAATTTAGGATTATTTTTTTTTGGGTTTTATTAGCATTGATAAGTAAGCTGAGCACGCTAGTGTAAGTGTCCTCTTATAATGTATGAAGATCCCTTTCCAGGCAGAGTGAAATGAGATCACAGTTGACTGGGGAATAATGGCTATGTTGTACATCTAGTTGTTTGCTATGTTGTCACATAGTCTGAGGATTAGGTCTAAAGTATGGTTATGGTAATGAGTGGGCACCATTGATCAGTTAATATTAATTGAAACAAAGACTGTGAGCCAAGCCTTGCATTAGCCCTTACCTCCCCAACACCTTTGGGACTGAAACAAAGCTATTCTTTTCTTCACAGACAGGCTAGGCTCTAACTGCAGCAAAGGAAATGTTAATGCCTGTGATTTTTGGAAAGACACATAAACGTTCACTAACAGCTATAATTTTTGCTTCCTCAGTGTTCAGGCCTCGGAGCGTCCTTCTGCTATATGTTGTCTTATTTAGTCGGCAGACCTATGGTCTACAAGTACCTCACAGAGAGAGCCCAGAAATGGTCTCAACAGGTAAAGACTGACTAGATATACTGATCCTTGTTCAGTTTATAAGCTTGTATCTAGTTAGACCACTAATTTTACACATGCAATGTTCATTTATGGTTTTTAAATGTCTTTTATTCACTGTAAGCAAATTCCACTTCATACTAAATTGTCACCTTCAATTGATCTGCAGGTCGACAAACACAGAGAACACCTTATCAATTATATAATTTTTCTGAGAATCACCCCCTTCCTCCCCAACTGGTTTATTAACATAACATCCCCAGTCATCAATGTGCCTCTGGGAGTCTTTTTTCTTGGTACATTTCTTGGTAAGGCTTTTTTAATTGGAAGTGCTTTGAAGAGGTTAAGAAATGTTAAGGAAAATGAGTAAAATATAATAATAAAAAAAAAAAAGCATTAAAATATATATAATATATCAAATTTACCGGTCATCCTCAGCATGCTCTCTTCTCTTACAGGGGTAGCACCTCCGTCTTTCGTAGCAATTAATGCTGGTACAACTCTGTACAAACTGACCACAGCAGGAGAAGCGGTGTCTTGGAACTCTCTGGCCATTTTAGGTGTGCTGGCTGTTCTCTCCATCCTCCCAGTATGCTTCCAGAAGAAGCTGCAGCAGAAGCTGGAATGAAGCTCATTTGCCTCCCCCTTAGCCAGGGAGCAGTGCAGGCCTCAGTTATTAACTTGACCCTGCTTCCCCTCGTCCTCAAGTTGCAGGCCTCCCTTTTTTTTTTTTGTTTGTTTTTTTTAAGTCTGCATTGGTGAAATGGGCCCAAGACTGTTAAAGCTCTGGCCCACATTCATCCTTTTTTGCTTTGGTTTTTTTTTTTTTTTTTTTTTTTTTTTTTTTTTTTTTTTTTTTGTGCATATTGTCCATAGATGGATGTTCTTTACATACTTTTAGTAACCCTGGCTACTAATTAATTGTCCCATATTATATTTAGTTGTTTTTATCTTTTCAATATTTCACACAATTTTCTCATAACTTTAAAGCAATACTTTTGATGTATTTTAGGGTGTGTTGCCTTGACAACACAAGTTCATCTTTTGAATTTTCTGTGATAAAGGTAAGATAAGGACATTTTTAATTGAACGCACCCTTCGAATCTGCTATAAAACAAGAATGTGCCATGCTTTTTCATCCTATACTTTAGTTGTTGGACCTTTTAGGAGCCTTAATGTAGGAGAACGGTGTTTTGGGGCTTCTTAAAACCTTCAGGGGGATCTGCATGAAGATGCTCCACACAGTCTAATGCTATGCCAGCTTGGTGCCCTTTGTACTGCTGCCAACTAAACTTAGGAGATGCTGGTGCACTTGGTCTGAATTTTCCTAGATTTTTAACTGCTGTGGCATATTTTCAGAAGGTGAATTAGGATGCCTTTTGACATCCTTGAGCTAATACGACAGAAGAGCCTTAGCTTGTAGTCTTAACTGATTCCAAATTCAAGACTAAAACTAGTTTATATAACAAAAAGTCTATGTAGACCTTAACCTTGTGTGTGAGAGAGTTAATCTGTCTCAACTCCAGTTGGTTTTTATTTAATCAACTTTTTTAAAGTTAATTTTGTTTTCAGAATTACTGGAAATGAGTGGTGTGTGTGTGTATGATGAACAGTCTTACTTGCACTGAATCGCTGCCGTTAAGCGGTTGCCATGAGAGCTGTGCCACAGAGCTGGAAGGTGGCTACCTCACTGAGTGTGATCTCATGTCACGCAGTTTTGTCTTCATTAACACTGTTCATTTCTCCACCCCAGGCGGTTTAATACTTTTTATCCAAACTGTGGTTATAGAGACATAAATACTGAAATATAACTGCAGGCTGAGAACAGTATATGAAAAGGTTTAATGTTTATAACCGGTTCAACAAGTTCATCCAACTTTAATATGAAATGTTCAGATTTCTTTTTCCCTCCCATGATTTAAATTGTCTCCTCAATCACAGTATTACATTAAAATGGGTGTATTGCAGTATGTTATTCAGATGCAAATGCTATAAATTGAGAGCTTTTCTTTTGAACAGAGAAACAATGTTGTATAATGAAGATTATTTATTATGAAATGATTAAAACAGATTTCTCTTAAGTTTGTGTGTGTGTGAGATCCCAGCCACCAGGGATGGAAAGCCTGGTTATTTCTTTCCCAAACAGGTCCCAAACCCAGATAACTGGGGTTACATCAGGAAAGCCGCCATGTATAAAAACTCTTGCCAAATCATGCGGACAACCTATTTCCATAGTGGATCAGTTGAGCCCTGAGTTAACAATGAACCTGTACTGTTAGCCAGGTGGGAATTGAGCTACTGTTGACCAAAGGAGAAGAAGAGGAGGAAGGCATGTAGATGCAGGAGAGAATGAAGGGTGGGAGAGAAGGAAGGTTGCTATTAGGCATAAGGATAGTAAGGCCATGTGTATTGGAGGACGGTTTAAATGGCTTTACCATGGTGTGGCTGGAAGCAGGAATGGGGGAGGTGTTATCCTGAAGGAAGAGTATGTGGAGAGTGTTTTGGAGGTGAAGAGGGTGTCAGGGAGGGTGATGAGTTTGGAAGTTGAAGTTGTGATAATGAATGTTGTTAGTGCTTATGCCCCACAAGGTTGGTTGTGAGATGGAGATTGAAGAGTTCTGGAGTGAGTTAGATGAAGTGATAGAGAGTGTACCCAGGGGAGAGAGTGGTGATTGGTGCAAACTTTAATGGACGTGTTGGTGAAGAGATCAGAGGTAATGAGGAGGTGATGGGTAGATTTGGTTTTAAGGAGAGGAATGCTGAAGGTCAGATGGTTGTAAATTTTGTTAAAAGGATGGAAATGGATGTAGTTAATACTTATTTTAAGAAGAGGGAGGAGCACAGCGTGACGTATAAGAGTGGAGGCAGATGCATGCAGGTGGATTATATCCTTTGCAGGAGGGTCAGTCTACTATAAAGAAGTGATGAATGGAAAGGCTGTTGATTTAGCTGTGGAAGCATGGAGGTGTTTAGAGAAGACTGCAGTGGAATTTTAACCAGGTTGTTTGTAATCTAAAGGGGGTTCATTAACTATTTGGACACAAGGGGGCAGCATAGCATGAGCCTGTCCTTTCTGAATGAACCTGTACAAGGTACTGAGGTTACCCGAGGTTAAAGGTGCTTATCTAATAACATCACATTATATAAAATGATTGTCATTCAAAATGAGAAATGCCTCTAACATTAGGATAAGCTTACCTGATAACTAATGCAGACCAGTCAGTAAAACCTTATGGCTCATAGTTTAAAATCCATGACTTTAAGTGGTAAAGTGAAAACCCTTGTCATTGTGAAACGCAGCACAGCACAACAACATTAAACCTCTGTGTTTCACCCATACACATGCGTGCAGCAGGGGGCAAGGATGGGGACGGTACCTTGCTCAAGGGTACCTCATGGCAACCTACTGGTGAGCGAATCAAACCCACAATCTTCTGAGCTGGAGCCAATTCCCTGACCACTAGGCCACCACTGCCTGAATCCAAAAATAAGTCACGTCTGAGAAAAAGTGACTCAAGCCTACAGCTACAACTACAGCTCTCATCAGCAGAGCTGTCAAAATGACTTAATTTCTGTCTCGCCTTCTTCACATTCTCCAGAATAAAATAAGTATAGAAAATCAAATAAATCCAGGTCAGCATACAGTTATTTAACAAAGTAAATGAGTAGTAAGTAAATGCTAATATTTAAAAAGAAAATATGTGGTTGTTTTAAAAAATGTTTAGTAAATGCTATATTCTTGAATTGGCTAATCTAGTAATACAATCTATCTGCCTGTCTATCATTATGAGATATTAATAATCCTTTATTTATAATTCCACGAATGAGAAATTTGTCCTCTGCATTTCACCCATACGTGCAGCAGTGGGTAGCTATTGAAAGCGTCCAGGGAGCAGTGACAGGGACGGTACCTTGCTCAAGGGTACCTCAGGGCAACCCACTGGGGAGGGGATTGAACCCACAATCTTCCAATCTAGGAGCAACTCCCTAAGCACTAGGCCACTGCTGCCCCACCGCTGCCCCCATATTTGCTCATGATAATGAGAATGTTTCCTGTTTTAAGGCGATATTAATAATTTTATGAGAAACATAATTAAGTCATAATTAAGTCATAATATAAGTATCTCAGTGTGATATGAAAAAATCTTGTTAAAATAATGAAAAATGTAATAATTATCGTGATTTTAAAAACTTTCTTGTTATAATGGGATGATAAGTTATTACAATAAGAAAGTTTCTCAATATAAAAACTTTTTTTTTAGGTGGACGCAGTTTCCCATACATATTCCCAGTTTCCTATACATACTCTCAGTTTCCCATATATATTCTTCTCATGAAATGACTTTAAGCTTTAGCTTTAGTTTAGAATACAGAGGACTGTGTGCAGTTTTCAAACAAAATATAACCAAATCATGAATATGACTGACACAAAACAGAATAGTGTTCATTAATAACACTTCAAGTAATGGTAGTCAGTAATGTGTGATGAAACAGGATGACCATTTAAAGGACCGACTCCATCAACATGTGTACATAAGACCAATACAGAGTTTTACATTCTAAATAAAGTTCTTGTCTAAAAAGGAGGATATTTGTAGCTAGTTCTTATGTAAAATAATAGAGAAAAAGTATTTAAAAAGCCTAAAGGAGCAATAATATATTATAACCTGACATCAGTGCATACAGTTTCCTGGAATGGACATTTTTAATAGCTCTAATGTACTTTGGGGAAGGTCGTGGTCGAGGTTGAGGCCCCATCACGGCTCCCCGGGCAATGGGTATGGCTGCCACTGCTGCACGGTGTGTGTGGGTTAAATACAGAGGATGCATTTTGTTGAGGTTCACTGTGTGGTTGTGGATAACTCTGAGCTTTGCAGCGTTTTCACAATGCCAATTAGTCACTTTCACTTTACTTCATTGGCAGCATAAGGAAATTCCTTTCCATAATGAATTCCACTATGGGGAGTATTTGGCATAACGACATTTATGAATAGAGCATTTTGTTATGATAATATTACTGAAGTTATTTAAATGAAGGATTTTATTCCCATCGTCGCCTGGGTTAGTCACATGACGTCATCGTCGACTAGAGTCATGCGCATGCGCACATGCTGCGCGAGCAAGAGGAGCCCAAGAATGCACGGTATCTTTTTCATTTCACCGAACCGATTCTTATGGAAGGCACATTCCAGTGAATCGACTCAACAGTTGATTCAATTTGATCAGCGAGTCTGATGACGCTGATGCGACTCCCACGCGTGAAAGAGTAAAAAAGAAAATTAAAACACAGTGAGAGCATATAAATTGGAATAGAATAGAAGCATTAGCAAATTCTAAACGAAATCAGTCATGTAATATTCTAAAATAGAATAGAATGTCATGTTAAAGAATCGAATCATTAGATATTCATAAAACTAACCAGTCACATAATATAAAATACATCACAATCTACAGAGAGAAAAGAATAGAACAGAATAGAATAGAATAATTAGTGATTCATAAACAGAGCCCAGTCATAAAACAGAACAGAATCGTTAATGATTTACAAATCTAACCCAGTCATAGAATATAATCAAATCTTCAATGATTCATAAATGTAACCCAGTCACAGACTAGAATAGAATCCTTCATTATTCATTAATCTTACCCAGTCATAAATATAACCCAGTCATAGAATGGAACAGAATAGAATAGATGAGAACAGAACAGAACAGAACAGAACAGAACAGAACAGAACAGAATAGAATAGAATAGAATAGAATAGAATAGAATAGAATAGAATAGAACAGAACAGAACAGAACAGAACAGAACAGAATAGAATAGAATAGAACAGAACAGAATAGAATACAACAGCATAGAATAGAATAGAATAGAGTGGAATAGAACAGAATATAATAGAACAGAATAGAACAGTATACAATAGAATAGAACAAAATAGAATAGATCAGAATAGAATAGAGCAGAATAGAATAGAGTAGAATAAAATAAAAAAGAATAGAATAGCACAGAATAGTATAGAATAGAATAGAGTGGAATAGAACAGAATATAATAGAACAGAATAGAATAGAGCAGAATAGAATAGAGTAGCACAGAATAGTATAGAACAGAGTAGAATAGAATAGAACAGAATAGAACAGTTTAGAACAGAATAGAACAGAGCAGAATATAATAGAGTAGAATAGAATAGAGCATAATAGAACAGTATATAATAGAATAAAACAGAGTAGAGTAGAGCAGAATGGAATAGAATAGAGTAGAATAGTGTAGAACAGAACAGAACTGAATAGAACAGAATAGAATAGAACAGGACAAAAAAGAATAGAATAGAATAGAATAGAGCAGAATAGAATAGAGTCATTAAAGAGTCAGAAATGTAACCAGCCATTGAGGAGAGTAGAAAGGTTTTTAATCTTTCAGCAACAGCTGAGAAAAATGCTACTGTAAAAAAAAAGATATGCACCACAATATATAAATAAGCAATCATTTGGAGGAAAACATGCATTGTTCATAAATACTAATTCATACTGTATCTGAGCAGAATGGGGCTAAAATGTAAGTGGTGCGATTATTAAAATGTGCTGCTTGTAGTTGTATTTTGATGGATTCGGTTTTGAAGGTGTGTAACAGGAAATCTCAAGCGTACACGGCCTCTTTCAGTCAATTCCGGTTTGATTGGATCCGTTTACTGAAAAGGAACCGGTTCACGACTCGGTGCCTCGCGCACGCACGCAGCTGAGGCCCCACAATGCAGCGCGAGCGCGTTCCCGGAGTCGGGGCACTGATGGAGGAGCGCTACGCGATGGCTGCGCAGAGGGAGCCTCGTTCTCGGTACTATGCACCTCAGTAGGCCGGAGGAGAGAACAGCACCGCCGGACCAGCCTCAAAATGAGCACCGGGTTCAGCTCCAGTTCCTGCCGGTTCGCGGATTACTTCGTTATCTGCGGACTGGACACGGACAGCGGCTTGGAGCCGGACGAGCTCTCCGGTAAGGCGGAGTCCATTTATAAAGCCTGGAGCAATTTTAACGTTTATTTTCCACATTTGTTCTTATGTTTCAGAACAAAATACAACCCTTCCGAGCCCCCAGGGTCTCTAAAACACCAGTGTGGTGGTTTCTGTCCTGTTAACTGTTAAAAAAGTGGGCCTAGACGGTCGACCTGTTTCTCTGTGGAACGTTGACCGTTAGAATTCAGAACCATTTTAAAATGACCTTTTCCCGCGCAGTCAGCCGGGCTGTGTGATCTGCTGCGGTCCCTGTCTTGCAGAATAGTCGGTCTACACTTGGGAAAAAAATAACGGGCTGTTTGCTCACTGAGGGATGGAAGGCGTCGTGCTGGGAATCCAAATATTGTCCTAAAGCAGGCCAGCTGATCTTTCTAAATAAGGCTACTGTCTACAGGAACTGCCACTGCCCTCCACTCCAGTGTCAGTATCCAGAACCATTTATAACATTTATAACAGATTTATCCCAGTGCTGCTCCGAGTAACTTCTTTCCACTTTAAAATGTGTTTTCCCCGAGCAAATATGTGACAAGAGGCCATTATATAAAATCCCAACCCCCTTATTCACATCAGCTTTGGTCTGTCTTAAACCAGAATTCTGAGAGAGAGCGAGAGAGCGAGAGCGAGAGCGAGAGCATATTTCCTGTGGTTGAGAGCTTCCTCTTTTTACAGTGAAACTAAATTCTCTTTTGTGAGGTTCTTTAATCCCATTATGTCACAAGTACTTCTTATTTGTGGCAAAGGTGGGTTTTTCACCTCTTACTTTGAATCTAGCTCCTCCGAAGAACGGTGATGTTTGAACCTTGTGTTTGCCGTGCTCTTGTTGTTATTACACTTTTATTACATTACATTACGTTACATTACACATTCATTACATGGTTAAAAAAAGGCCATCTCTCATCATTTCTGCCATATTTGGACATGTTCCGTCCATCCCTGGATTCAGATCCATTGCAGAGGAGCACACATTGATCAGCTTATGGTCAGCTGATAGGAGGCTGGGAGGGATGGGGGGATGGCTTGACTAGATACCATTCACTGTTTCCTTCTTGTTTTATTCTCAGAGACTCAGATTCAAGTCTCTTGTTTTGTTTTTGCATCCGATTTCCAGCTTCCATTCTTCATCCATTATAGTTAAACAGTTAATACTGATGTTTGTACATGGCCTGTGTTTGGATTACTTGCGTTGGCTGTATTGTGACGCTGATAACAGCTTATGCTATAGCACAGGATTCTGAATACTTATACGGACACATTTACATTTACATTTACGGCATTTAGCAGACACTCTTATCCAGAGTGACTTCCATGTCCTAATTACAGGGACAGTCCCCCTGGAGCAACTCAGGGTTAAGGGTCTTGCTCAGGGAGGCTGGAGCAACTCAGGGTTAAGGGTCTTGCTCAGGGACCCAGTAGTGATAGTGCTAGAGGTGGGATTCGAACCGGGGACCTCTTGATCCAGAGGATCAAGGGCAAGGACCCTACCACTAGACCACAGCCACCCTGACTCGGACACGTATACATATTTTTTTTTCTGCCACAACAATCAGTTAAACAATCAGTTTAAAGCAGTCTGTTTTGCAGCCGTATTTATGTATGAACTTTGCAACCAACAACTAACTACCTACATACTCCAAAAAAAACTCTGCTTCAGTTCAGTTTGTTTGTTAGTACTTAACACAGAGCTGAATTGAAGTTGGCTTTTTTGGGCTGCTTGACTGCGATATTATAGCAACTGGCAAATTACTGCCAATGATTATGATTTTGCCAAATTATACATAACAGTTCGCATCGTAGGTGTAATGGAACCACTGTTATGGAAAATGAAGTCATTTGTTAAGTGGTCTTTATAATCCATTGCAGCAGAAAAAAACTACTTCTAAAAACACAAGCCGTTTCTATTGGTTTGTCGGGGAGGTATGAGGTAGTCTGTGTTTTTCCCTTGGTCATTTGTTGAAGTGACTAAGAGCACACCGAGAAAAGCATGTGACCCCTGTTTAGAATGTGCCGTTTAGAGAAAAACACTGTACAAATGTCAGGACTTTCCTGTGTCAAAGTGGGAAAATGAATTCAGTTCTGATGATTTGGGCTTGGAGGAAAGCATTTGGTTTTTTTCTTTCCCTCTCGAGATATCATCAGTTGCTCTTTTGCTCTGCGGTGTACTTCAGGAGATTGTCTCTGCATGGCAGATGTTAACTATTAATATATACCACAATGTTAAACCTTTTTTTTTTTCCAAATGCATTTCTGTGAGCTGTTCCATATTATTAATATACATTGAGCACAGTAACATATTCATATGGGTTAAAGCTTGTAAGGCCTTTTGAAACAGAAATAAATTTCTGTTGAGTGACCTCATCGAAAATGAAATGAATAGTTCTCCGTTACCTACTTACTTCAAACACTGCAAAAAGAGAGAAGCACTGTGATGAATATAATTATAAATTCATTAATTTAATCACTAGCTATTACATTTTAAACACAGGGCAAAATATTTTATTTTTTATTTTGTATCAGATTTTACTGATTTTGTTTTGTGCAAGATATGAAAAAAAGATATGTGCATAGTCAGCTTTGGCCTTATGAAAATAAGCAGGTTACTTCCTCTTTATGAGGCTGCCATTGCAATTGAGTATATTTGTAAAGAGCAGTGCTGGATCATGTGGTGTTGCGTGATCCACTGCGCTGATGGTAACACATATTGCCTTTAAGATTAAGGTTCTTATCTAATGTTTTAAACATTATTTCAGAGTGGAATTTTTGGTTCTGTTTTAACGGGAACTAAACTTTTTTTTTGAGAAGAGTGCTCCACATGGTGCTTTGTACTTTGTGCTGACTATGTTTTCTTTTTGAAAAACATTGTGGTAATGCAAAGCGTGCATTCTGAATCTGGGTCACTTGTTGCACTGTAAGATGAAAACGGAATGAGTAAACATCTCTGTGTTATTGAATTGCTTATGGTGGAGAACAACAAAAAAACAACTACTTAAGGATATGTCGGCTTTATCTGTGATGGACCGGTAACCTCTCTGGGATTTTTGTTTTTCTGCCTTTCAGCCTATGTGCCACATTGACCTTAATCATGATAAGCGGTTAAGTAATGGAAGGGTGGATAAAACGGTTATTTATCTAATATTTGTAACATCTGCAGCATATTCAAAACGGTGTCAGAGGTATGTGGTAGCTATTGAGCATCATCTGTGACAGCAAAGTTGGATCAGCAGGGCTATTTTACAGTCTGTTGAAAAAAGATTCTGTAGTGTAATGCAAAATATAAAAATGGGATCCCAGAATTAGCACTGTGAATTAATTTTCTTTTTTCCACCACTAGTCTTGAATGCGGGGCAGCAGTGGCCTAGTGGGTAGGGTGTTGGCCACGTGATCGGAGGATCGGGGGTTCGAACCCCTTCCCAGTGGGTTGCCCTGAGGTACCCTTGAGCAAGGTGCCGTCCCCGTCCCGCTCCTCCCTGCGATGGGCTGGCGACATGTCCAGGGTGCGTCCCCCGTCCTCGCCCTGTGTGCGCTGGGTTGGACACCAGCACTCCCCCGCGACCCCGTTTGGGACAAGCAGCAGATAATGAATGGATAGTCTTGAATGCAATACACTGTTGGCTTAATGCATCCTCTAGTTGTTGCTGTCTTTTGAGTGTATCTGTTTATGTTTGTGTAGGCTAACTTCAGTCTGATTTGGTACTTTGGTTTTGAGGTCTAATTTGGTACTGCTTTAAAAATCTGTAAATATCTTTTAGTTATATATTAATATAGGCTTAAGCATACTGTATTAACCCTTAAGTATATGGACTGTGTAGTTATTTTTAACATATAGATGAGTGTAATAAAAGTAGGGACCCATTAGTTGGTCCTGGCCATTTAGTAAATTTAACTTATTCATTGATATCTTATTGCACACATAAACAGCTTAGGACTGGCACGACAGATTTGTAACAAGTCAAAACTTCATTTCATTTTTATGCACTTGCTTTTTCAAATGTTCTCATCTCAAGGCCCCTCATTGAAATGCAATTTAAGAATTACAGACTCAAGCAAACTACAAGCACAGTCAAGCGGTTAGGGTGTTTAGGGTAGCAAAAGTTCACAAACTGACTCAGTGTGTCTCAGCTTTCAGTTTGGCCTATGTGAGTCTCAAGAGCTAATTGAAGCTTCATTTCTAATTATGTTCCAATTGCAAAGTTTATGTTAGGTTTCTTTTGCTTATTTTTCCATGTACAAGGAGCAAGCTTTCATGGTGCTCCAGGATCACATTCCTCCTCTGTTTATGGTGAAACTTTGTACTGGGGATGCTTCTAAGCAGGCCTATCTTCCTTTCGTTCCCATGATACCCTCATTGAATTATGGGCATAACTTTGGTCTATTAAGACAAACAAAATTGACTTTTTGATCGATATCAAAATATCAAAGGCAATAATGTTGTAATATTTGCCTTCTATGGTCCATGGATGGGAAGATGACATTAAAAAGTGGCGGTAGCATATTTAGCATATTTAGTTCAAAAGCTCTTGTGTAGGAGGACCAGTGGAGTCTTGCAGACACACATCCACTGTACTGTTGAAAGTAAGCAGCATATCATTTGTTTTGACACTGTTACTGTTCGTAATCACAGTTGAGTATAGTTTACAACATTTTTTAATGTAGGTTGAGAATGCTGTCTGACTGGGTAAGGCAGGGCTTCATGCACTGATGTTTAGAGGAAATGGGAGTGCAGGAACAAGGAAGGATGTAGAAGTGAATACGAAACACATCAATTTCAAGCGTGTTTGTTTCTCTTTTTAAGTTTAGGTTCTTCATCCAGTATTACCTCGATCCATCATTTTAAGCAGGCAGTGGGTAGGGCATAAATGATGATGGTCCCTGCATATTTTTGGTGCAGAGTGTTGTTGTTGGAGCCGCATATTATCTTAGCATGTTCATTAGTACAGCTGTGTAACCTCTTATAATGAAATGCATAGAAGGATTATGAACATTATAAGCAACATTATGTTTTTGCCATGTTTGAACGGACCACTGTGAATGGTTGACCACTTGGATCTATCAAATCAGATTCAGTTTTTTATGCTGATCAGAACTGATAGGACAAGGTTGTTCAGTGTGACAAACAGAAGATGTGTTTTTTAAGGATACATTTTCATTCACATATGTGAGATCATTTGCATGTTTGTTATCTAAGTTTTGCTTAACCAGTGAGAGAGAAAGTAACATTACCTACATGCTAAATGTGTAGCTGCCACTAGAGACATTAAAGTATCTAACATAAGATAGAAAGAAAAGACACTGTTCAGAGGTTGGCGAATTACCTCAGCATGTAATATTTCTTGGCTTACATCAAGTATTCGCTCAGCTGATGAGGCAGCCTCCTTTTCAGCTGAGAGAAAAAAATTTCTTCAACAGGAATTACATTCACATTCAAGAAAGGCCAGCTTTGTTGGTGCATGTCTATGTCTGTGGAATGCCTTTGCAATTTGAGCTATGGATGCAACAAAATTTCTGGAGGAACAAATAGCATCTTGTAGGTTTCTAAACAGTTCTCTCTTAGTCGTTACATAGACATAGCCACGACATTGCTAAAACAGGCATGATTGTTTGGAAATATCTTCATTTATATGTTTAATACATGCTGTCATTCAGAGTGGCCTGGTTGGCAAATGCAGGATTCTTGCCCTAGCACCCTTAATAGTACAACTGGAGCAGCAGCGTTCCTGCTTATATCTTGTGTGTCTGGGCAGTCTTGTTGCTCACTATAGTATCCATTTAAATGAGTTTGAAAAGAAAGGCCCACCACTGTTGCCTACAAAATGGGTGCCTCAGATTATCAACTCTAATATCAGAACAGTTATACTATTTTAGTTTTCTCTTTTAAGGAATAACATGCATGGATTTGTTTTAGCCTCCTCCCTTTTGCTGCTTTTTGTTTTGAGGAAATTCTCTTTTTTTTCTCTTATCCGATGAGAACAGTGCAGCGGGGATGGTCATGTGGCCACTTCTGTCTGCCTTGCTAGCCGAGAGAAATCACAGTGAGTGAGCAGACATCCTAATGGAAGCTGACTCTCCACAAATTGGAGGAGAATGATAGGGACACGTGCTAAAAGAGCCCATGCAGCCTCAAGCTAGAGCCACATCTGTGTGTACTCTCTGAATGGGGGTATGTGTTTGTGCAGTGTGGTATAAAACGTTCCTGGCTTTCTCTGCTTCATTACGTGTGTGTGAGGAGAATACTAGTCTTCTGCATTGGTAGATACTAGTGGAGATTGCATAAGACTCACATTGTCAGGACCATATTTAATTTTGCCTTCTTAATTACATAAAGACAGAGAGGCAGAATATTAACCGCAACTTGCAGCCCACATTTTTGATGGATTTACAGGTTGATGCAGTGATGTAATGTTAGAATTTAATGAAGGAGGACAATATTGTTTTCTTTAACTTGTGGCTTTCAAAATTGCTCATGGGTAATTACTGATTTCAATCACAATGAGAGCCCTGGTTTTTGTTCTGATCTGTGGTGTTTCTTTATGAATCATCTCTGGAGTTTCCTTAGAATTTCTACCAGTGGTTATTGGGGCTGCCTGTTGGTTAGTTCTTTGTCAGAAACATAAATGTCATTTATGATTCACAGTTTTGGTGATGAGTCAGTTTATCTGCACTGCAATGAAAGTTGGGTTCCCTGTGGCTCAGTAATTAACATGCTCAGGCTCTGGTTATTATCATATTTTAGAGATTAGGAGTTTGGATGGAGATCCAGCCTTCTCTCCTCTGTTTTCTTTGGGTATTTGGTAAGTTTCCCTGTACATTACTTTTTTACAGCACAAATCAAATAGATTGCCATCTCTCATTGGTCATAGTTTCTTGCATTTTAAATTTTCTTATCAAAGCTGCATGAGACTTGTTTTATGTGTTTTTCCTCAGCTTGCTGATATAGTTTTCAAAGCAGTCCTGAAGGATTTAAGTTTTATTCCATGCCAGCTAAATTCTAATCTTTTTGTTTCTTCTAATCGTTAATTGTTTCTTCTAATTTCTAATCTTTTTTGCTTTTATTCCATGCCAGCTAATTCAAATCTTTTTGATGCTGTGTAATATACTGTCCATTAAATGACATCAGGAACCTCAATGTTTCAAACTTGACAAAACGTTACAAAACCTCCTTTATCCTCAATGACAGGGCACAGGGGGAGGGCTTCATTAGCATATGTATGAGGGGTTGGGCCTTCTGCCAAAAGCCTGTGATTGGCTGGCTCCTGGCCTGTTTGCACCATTAGGCCCTTGGTACATTTGGGATGGGCAGCTGGGCTCCAGACACACACACACACACACACACACACACACACACACTTAAAAACAAACCTCTCTGGAGTTTCCCATGCACCCCCGCTCTCCTAATCTTTTCCTCAGTGACATCACTTTGAGAGTTCTCGTTGGAGTGCATCTCTTCACTTTGCTTGGTGGTTAATTATTTATGCACATGCTGAAGAAGCACCAGCATTCAGCAAGTTCTTAACACATCTATATGTTCTGTTTTATTTATGATGATTTGTCATAGCTGTTAAGTTTTCTTCATAATAACAGTCTAAAGATTTAATCCAAATGGACTAAAGATTTAATCCAAATGGACTAATTTGCAGTTTTTATTTTGTTGATATATTCTTAGAGATAAAGAGTGATTGTGAACTCATTGATAGTGCTGTTACTAAAAAGTATTGCTTTAGTTCCAGTACTGCTATAAATTAGCACTGCTTAAATATAAGCTGTAAATTTAATTATACGATATACAGTATCTCACAAAAGTGAGTACACCCCTCACGTTTGTAAATATTTGATTAAATCTTCATGGGACAACACTGAAGATATGACACTTTGATACAATGTAAAGTAGACAGTGTACAGGTTGTTTAACAGAGTAAATTTACTGTCCCCTCAAAATAACTCAACACACAGCTGTTAATGTCCAAACCACTGGCAGCAAAAGTGAGTACACACCTAAGTGAAAAATGTCCAATTATGTGCACAATTAGCCATTTTTCCTCCTCAGTGTCATGTGACTCGTTAGTGGTACAAGGTCTCAGGTGTGAATGGGGAGCAGGTGTGTTAAATTTGGTGTTATCGCTCTCACACTCTCATACTGGTCACTGAAAGTTCAACATGCCACCTCATGGCAAAGAACTCTCTGAGGATCTGAAAAAAAGATTTGTTGCTCTGCATAAAGATGGCCTAGGCTGGAAGAAGATTGCCAGCACCCTGAAACTGAGCTGCAGCACGGTGGCCAAGACCATACAGCGGTTTAACAGGACAGGTTCCACTCAGAACAGGCCTCGCCATGGTCTACCAAAGAAGTTGAGCGCACGTGCTCAGCGTCATATCCAGAGGTTGTCTTTTGAAAATAGATGTATGAGTGCTGCCAGTATTGCTGCAGAGGTTGAAGGGGTGGGGGGGTCAGCCTGTCAGTGCTCAGACCATACGGCGCACACTGCATCAAATTGGTCTGCATGACTGTCGTCCCAGAAGGAAGCCTCTTCTAAAGATGATGCACAAAAAAGCCTGCAAACAGTTTGCTGAAGACAAGCAGACTAAGGACGTGGATTACTTGAACCATGTGCTGTGGTCTGATGAGACCAAGATGAACTTATTTGGTTCAGATTGTTTCAAGCGTGTTTGGCGGCAACCAGTCGAGGAGTACAAAGACAAGTGTGTCTTGCTAAAGAAACTGAGGGTAAATGTGCTGGACTCACCAAGCATGTCTCCAGCCTGTCTGTGAGGTATCCTCCAACGGAAGGAGGTGGAGCGCAAGGTTTCTAACATCCACCAGCTCCGTGATGTCATCATGGAGGAGTGGAAGAGGATTCCAGTGGCAACCTGTGAAGCTTTAGTGAACTCCATGCCCAAGAGAGTTAAAGCACTGCTGGAAATTAATGGTGGCCACACAAAATATTGACACTTTGGGCCCAATGTAGACATTTTTCACTTAGGGGTGCACTCACTTTTGTTGCCAGTGGTTTAGACATTAATGGCTGTGTGTTGAGTTATTTTGAGGGGACTGCAAATTTACACTGTCATTATAAAGTCCACAAAAATGCATGGAATAAATTGGTAAATATATGCTTTTGTAATTATCTGAAAATTGCTGATAAATATAATTATAAATACCACTGAATTATGTTTCACAATCAGGATTTTTCAACATTTTATAAATTTTATGAATTGCATAAATACAATTGTATATTTTTACAAAGTCAGATGATGATTTCAGTTTAGAGATCAGAGATAATTAAAAATCCCTTCTGCCATCATTTAAAAGACACTGAGTAGTGAAAGCTTGTAGTGTGAAACTGTTGTGGAAGGTTGTCTCTATATGCTCTATAATCAGATAAGATTAATGTAGCAAGAGCTTTCATGTAAACCTGTGTCACATGGTTTATGCAGGCAACATAAACCGGAATCTCATTCAGCTTCTTTAATTAAACTTCAGCTGTTTATTTTTTCACCCTTACAATTAGCATGTGGCCACTTTTGACACATGCTAGGCTGACTAATTTTACATTTACAGCATTTAGCAGACTAATTATAGGGACAGTCCCCCTGGTTAAGGGTCTTGCTCAGGGACCCAGTGGTGGTAGTGCCAGAGGTGGGATTTGAACCTGGGACCTCTTGAGCCATAGGCAAGGATCCTACCACTAGACCACCACCACCCCTATTTTAGACTAACAGTTTTGTATCAAGCCTGTTTAGACGGACCTGGGGACTTGTGTGCTGTTGTTGAAGTCGGTAAGTAAGGCTGAGGTTGTTATGGAAAATGGAAATTAATTGAAAGTGACATTTGTCATTGTGAAACATGGCACAGCACACAGTGAAACACAACAAAATGCAACCTTTATTTTTCCCCCACGCACCCTGAAGCAGGGGGCAGCTATTTAAAGTGCCCATGGAGCAGTGATGGGGATGATAGTTACCTCAGGGCAACCTACTGGTCTGGGAACTGGGCTGGAACTGCACAACAACGCTTATTTTTGTTCAGTTGCCTGTCTTATCTTGTTTTACAATTTTTGTCATTGTCCTAAAAATGTTAAAAATGGCTCAACCTTCTGTTGTCTAAACCACAGCCCTTTTCCCATGTCCCCTGAATGCACTACTTTTATCTTGGGTGAAAGCAGAATACACCACAGAGCAGAGCTGATCTTAACTTTTTCTCCACTTAATTTGCTCTGTTTTGAGGGTTTATCTTCTGCACTTTTGTCAGAGTGCCATCATTAATCCTGTGTTCTGGTGTGTGAAATTTTTTAACCAGTTGATGGTAGGTGCTTTCGCTTGTACACAGAGCATAAGCAATTAAGCTAATGGCTCCACAAACAAAAACCAGCATATTTCCCTCTAATTTGATTTGTTATTGTCTAAACTTGTATCAGCAAAGTAGGGTACTTATGCTGAGCTGTAGGATTTATATTTACTGCTACCTGTACAAGGACAGCTCCACATAATGTAACTGACAGTTAGATTAGCTTTAAATGTCAGCATAATTGAGCTATTTGTTCTAAAAGTTAATTATACTAAAACCTCAAACAAATAATTGATATTAACACAAATACTGATAAAAACTTTGCGTTAAGCCACACATTTGACAAAAATACAAATTTATGTAAAATGAAGCTGTGCAGGGCCAGTTAATCATTTGAAACCCTTAATGTGTCTGTAAACAGTTTGCTGATATACAGTCATTCTGCACTGTAAGAACAAAAAAACAGGCATATTACTGGTATTAATTATGGTGATTGAAAAGTTCATCTCACTTCATTATTCTCTCACATCATCCCCATACACTTTACACTTTACCTGGCCATCAGTCTAGTAATCAGTCATAAGTAAGAGACCAAAATGAACCTGTTATTAACTCCCAGCAATATTTTCTTGCTGTAAAATGAATGTTGAAATAGCAGGCATTTAAGATAAGGCTGCAGTGTTTTGAAGTATGGAAGTACTATTGTTGTTTTCAGTGGCTTTCACTCACACACAGCCTATGACTCACCTTTGAATCCTAATTTGTCCTGACTTTCATATTATTCTCATTATTACTTCATTAAAGTGTTTTTTAATTTATCTTCTGTATAAGTTGGCACATGACAAGTTGCATGATGATTCATGTTCATACCTTATGGTTTTTAATTGAACTTTTTTTTCTTCAAATATGCTTTTTCAGCAATGATGCTTTCTATCGAGGAGTGTTTTGCAAGTAAGAAATAAGTCTAATGGCAAAAAAAAAACTAAGCCTTTTTTGGCATACAGGTTTTAAACATATTTTCACATCAAGTCTGATCTCTTCTTTTTTGTGTTTTGTAGAATAAAAAGTCTTCACATTATTTGTTACTTTTCATTTACATTTATTTTATATGAGTGTTCTTTCTTAAAAACTTAATGAATCATCAGTTCATCACTTGCTTACTAATATAGTCAGCTATGATCGATGTTACGATCGAGCTTATTTAAGCTTGATTTAGTTTCCTTATGAGAAATGAGCTGCTTAAGCTCCTCTTTGCTAGAAGCCCTTTCTCTGTGTGGCATGAGATCAGAGACAAAAAGCTCTCTCCTTCAAATGGGTGCTGAGCTCATTCTGTCCTTGTCATCTCTGTTTATGCTGTGAGCACATCCCGTTGGAGTTCACTGTGTCCTGACACCTCCGGAGAAAAGAGGCCTCTTTCACCCTTATGCTTTTAGATTGCTTCCTCTGTCAAAATTGTCACTCCCCAGCTGGGAAGATATGGTTGGGCTGACCTTTTGTAATGTAGAATGAATTGTTATGAAGTCACAGATAGAGGCCCCATACTGATCTGTTATGCTACTAATGCTTAGTGAAACAGTACATACCATTAAGGACCAATGAAATACTTTATACATGAGACACATTTTTTTACTTTTTATACATTATCCTGAAATGTAGTGTCACTTATATACTATATTGTGTATATTGTATGGTTTAATCATATGACAATGCCCCAATCTGTTTCAGGCTGTTAAATGAACTAAAATAAACATATTTTTGTGGTTGCTAACACTGTATGTTACAAACACAGTTTGTGGTTGCTAACACTGTTTGGCATTATCTGTTATCTGTAATTTGCTGTTGCATATGTAAAATCAATGGTATAAGCCATGTAGAAACCTGAATTTAGCCTGTTCTTTTGTCCATTTTTTCATTGATGGCCAAACTATTGGTTGCCACACTTTTAGTAAACTAATGTGAAATAACTGAAACCCCTGAATCCTTATGTGCGTATTTTGGATTTTTGGGCTTTTTACAAGGGGACATTTCACAGCTGTTTGCATATGTTTGGCAACATGACCCATTTTAACAGGAAACCGTTGAGAATGTACTGTCTGCTCTCTCTCTCTCTTCTCTCTTCTCTCTCTCTCTCTCTCTCTTTCTTTCTGTCTCTTTTCTCTTTCTCAGTCTTTCTCTATTAGCCACACATAGCTCCCTGGGACTCTGTAATCATCTGGAGCTGTTGTGTTGTAAGGATCAACTTTGTGTCTTCACATCAGGCCTAATCCCTTTTTGGGAGGATCATGTTACAAACCAGCCTTAATTCTTATAATTACTTTAAGCATATTTTGTCTTTCCTCATTTGTCCTTTATGAACATCTAGTATGGCACATTTGTTTAATATGTTTCCTTTAGCTATCTGAATTAGTTAGCCTGCTGTCTGTATTGTTAGTAAAACATATTCTTTAGAGATCCTGTTAAAACATTACTGTTAAATTTGCTAAATTGCTAATACTGAAAGTCTAAGTCTACATGGACCTCTATTTGTCTATAGTTATGCATCACATGCCCTCTTGAACATTCCAGTATACATGTAGTATCATAATCTACCAATAGCATAGCTTCCATTCATCGCCTGGAGCTGCTCTTTGATAAGGCCAGAATTAAAGGGTTTGGCTTCTGCTCTGTGAAACTGTAAATGGCTTCTACTACTGAGAATATAGCATATTCATAAGTTTCTTTTGTTTTAAGCAGCATAGTGAGTTTAAAATAATGACTTTTTATAGTTTAGTTTTCTGGCCGGGCTTCCCAGTCCCAGTCTGCCTGGTCCAGCCTGTTAGTTCCAGTTTTGTCTGCTTTAGGTTTTGTATTAGTTTCATTGGCCTCCCCTCTTGGCAATCTCCTGGCAATGGTATGAGTGTGCTCCAGGAGTTGCACTTTGCGGGGGGGCTACTGTCATAATTGCGTCAGTGTGTCCTGACTGGGCACACTTAGTGCCTCGTTATGTCACCAGGCATGCTTCATTAGCTTAAAGGTATATAGAGCCCAGTGAGTCAGGGCAGAGCTCTCGGTCGTTGCTCATCATTTGTACAATTGTTGTGTGTTTCGTGGCCTTAGTGAGTATCAATTGCTGTATCTTTGGTTAATGTTTGTGTGTTTAATGTTTATTTACAATAAAACCTTATTCGGTATTCGCGACTCCGCGACCTTCCATCCCATCACAATGTGACAAAAACACAGCAAAAGAGCAATTTTTCCAACTGAGGGAAGGATCATTGTAATGGGGATCGTTCCACAGTGTTACTACACTAATAATAATCTTGTTCAAAGTTTAAATAGACCTTTCCTCTATTGTATTTTTAAATGTCACATTGAAGAAATACGATAGTTATTTTGGTAGTGTCATTTTTACAAAAACAAGGAAATTGTTTCTTTTAAAGCATGAAGGGTCCTAGTGAGAATGCTGCATTAACTCAATAATTGAAAAATGTATGTAGACTACTTTAACAAATGTGCATCAAATCTGTGGATAGATGTAGAAAGTATTAAATTGTTAGCAGCTTCAAACTCCTGTATTTTTTTAATAATCGCATTAAGTAACTATAGTAAGTAGATGGATAGTTTAAAGTTTTTGGAGACACATGTTGGAGACATTCTGGAGATTCATGTTGGAAATTCTTTTTGGTAAAAAGGTTATTTTAAGTGCTTTACAGGCACAACTTTAACTTACCTAACCACTTTACTGTTTTCAGTCTTTCGGAATAAAACCATTAAGGATAAACAATGAAAGTTCAAACTTGAAAAAGTAGTCATGTTGTAGTGGGGAAGGTGCTACAGGGTTACTTAGTGGTTTCATTCAAAGTTAATACAGTGAATATGTTTTATATGCAAATGTTGCACATTTCTATTGACTTTATAAGTGTCAGAATAAGAAAAGACAGGACATACTGAACACATAATAGTACTTTGTTAATGCAATTAGTTGTTTACATATTACATATTAATATATAAACTGCAAAAAAACTTTGTTATACTTGTTTTTTTTAAACCAAATAGTGGGATCCTATGAGTCTTAGATCCTACTGGACAAATACTAAAAGAGCAAATTTCCTGTTGATGTGAAGATCTCATTGTAAAGGGGATTGTTCTGCAGGCTGATAAGGGGTGGTGGTGGTCTAGTGGTAGTATACTTGTCTACAGACCAAGAGGTTGTAGGTTTGAATCCCACATCTAGCACTCCAATGAGTTCCTGAGTAAAACTCTTAATCACAAGGTATTCCAGGCAGAATGTCCCTGTAATTAGAAACTGGAATGCTGTAAATGCATAATAATGCTTATTTTTTGCAGATACATAATAAAATCACTTTTTGACAAGAGGGACTCTTCTGTAGACATGTATTTTCTGTTTCTATAAAATATAGTGTAATAGGGATAGTTGTGCAGTGTTAACACATTAACAGTGGTCTAGTTAAGAGTTATAATAGTGGGCGTGGTTTATGCAGGTGTTACGCATTTCTTCTGTTTACTTTTGTTGTGCTACAATAGAGATATATAAAGTGATAATGCTCCTTTCATAAAAACAAGCAGGAAAAGAGTTTTTGTTGAAATTTGTTGTTGAAATTCTTACTGGAAAATGCCAATAAACAAGCTTCCTGTTAATGTGAGTTTCTCATTGTAAAAAGGGTTGTACTGTTGAGTTCATACTATGACGGTGATCTTGTAGAGTTAAAATGGTAGGTATGGTATTTGGAAAAATGGCAGCATTATTCTGTAGAATTGTTTCTTTAAAATTGTCAAATGAAATAAACATACTAAGCACTTTAGTATTTACAAAAATATATAATATAGTGAAGAAATTCTTTTTTGGCAAGACATTTATTTTGACTATTTAATTTAAAAAAAGCAACACAGGAACATATGTTAAGACTTCATTAATGCACTCTGCTTAAATACTGAAAAGGACCATAAACTTTTTTTGTTAAACTTCTGTTTTTCAAATAAAACATGTGGAATCTTATGAATCTAAGATCCTACTGAGCAAGTACTAAAAGAACAAATTTCTTAGTAATGCAAGCGTCTCATTGTGGTACAGGGTTGATATATTGACAGTGATCTTGTACAGAGAAAGAACAGTGGGTGTGTGCAAATATGGCAGGATCCATCTGTAGATTTAAAAAATAAATTATCACCTCAAATAAATAGCAAATATTTTGCAATATTTAAGCTTTTGCAGACACATGTTGATGCAAACATGTATTCTGTTTTATGACAATAAGGGTTTTTTGATGTTTCTTTTCCTATTTTTCCGAAACAAAAGTATGGTATCCTTAACAATACACAGTCCGCCAATAAAGGGAAAAAATTACCTTAAAAAAACTCCTGGTGACAGGGGCTGTCATGGCCACGGTCCCGGTCACCGGCGTTCTAGCCACATTTTCCACAGTGCCTATTCATTACAGCCCACTCCATCACACCTGGCCAGCCAGGTACTTAAGGAGTTCCAGACCGACCCAGACTTGTCTGTTCTACGTTCCTACTACCATTTTGTTCGCTTCCTGACTGGTTTGTTTTATATTAAAGTTACGTGGTAACTGCCTAGCACTTGCGCCTCTCCTTCCCCTTTTTTCCCCATCATGACAGGGTCACAAAGTAATGGGGATGGTTCTGCAGTGTAACTACATTAACGGTGGCCTTGTGCAGAGTTAAAACAGTGTGTGTGGTATATGCAAATGTTACACATTTCTTTTGACTTTGTAAATGTCACAACACGGAAACATTAAACATATATAAATAACACTTACATGTTTTTAAATGAACAATTATAGGTAGGCTTCTGTTTTTCAAACCAAATAGAGGGATCCTAGGAATGTAAGATACTACTGGACAAATACTAAAAGAGCAAATTTCCTAGGGACACATGGGTCTCATTGTAAAGGGGATTGTTCTACAGAGTTAATACATTGTCAGTGATCTTGTACATAGGAAGAAATGTGGGTGTGGTGGAAGCAGACATGGTAGGATTAATTTGTAGACTTTTTTACATTATCCCATTAACAAAGATAGTAAATATTAATGTTGAGTAAGAATAAGAAAAAACAGTGTTTATTTATAATACATTTACTGCATTTAGCAGACTTCACTATGAATATAGCTGATACTCTGAAACCCCTATATGATTAGAGATGCATAGATCAATGTTAAACACGGTCTTGGAAGCTAGTTTGTGTATGTTCATTGAAGTGCCATCTCTGGTTGGCTGACCTCCAAAATGACCAATAACAGTGTAATGTTTAGTCCAAAAACTTTCAACTTTTAAACATTAAATAAAATACTGGCTTGCCAATGCACAAGGATGTTAGCAATCTTGCTAATTATGACTCCAAGCAAAAAAACAATTCTAGACGCAACAATATAATTGTTGCAATAACAACGTAAGTCTATAAGTATCTCAATTATAGATGTATAGAGAAGCAACTAGGCTTTGTGAGTAGTGTGGTTCTGAGAGCTGTGGTTATTTTTGAATTTTGGTGGAGTGCTTGAGGCTGAAACTGGCTTGAATACAACAGGAATTATTCTGCACTGCATTTATCACAGCTCAAACCACAGCATCTTCTGTTAGCCCTAGCCACTGTTAGGAATCCACTGCCGAAAAATGTTTCTACCCATCATGAATAGAGTTATAATATACAAGATGTAGTTAGTAAATAGGCCTGTTAAAGGCATTCTGTTGGAATTTGCTTCACTACATTAAAAGGCATGTTCTGTTTTGACATTGTTTTTACTGTGTTGCAAAGATCATTATATGATTGCTTCTCTAGTTTTTAATCTTTAGGGTTTCTTTTCAACATCTAAAATGTCCCACAGTTTTTGGACTCTACTGGACAAATAATAAAAGAGTGACTGTTCCTCTGTTGGAAGTGTTCTTATTACATTAGTGGCTGTTTGGGAGGGCTGCAGTGGTCTAGTGGTTAGGAGCTCGGCTCAAGGGTTGGAAGATCTGGGTGGGTTTGAATCCTAGACCAGTAGGTTGCTTGGAGGCAATCTTGAGCATGGAACTGTTTCCGTCACTGTTTCGTTGGTGCTGCATATAATTGCCCATTGCTGCGTGGTGTGTGATGGGTAAAATGCAGAGGAAGAATTTTGTTGTGGTTGGCTGAGTGCTATGCTCTGTGCTAACAATGAAAAAATTGTCCTTTCTCTTCATATTACCCTGACAAATGGGTGTCTAACTTGCAGATGTTGTTTAGTTATACTTTTCTTACATATGCATACATCTTTATGTATATACATCTTTTCTTGTATACACATATACATCTTTTCTTTGGACATTACCTGTTTTATTTTTTACAAATTTAAAAGTAAATTATGGCTCTTTTGGTAATCACTTGAATTTAAACAATGGAAGCTCTTTCTTATATTAATGAACTTGCTCATTCTAGAAATTAGAATCTTTAGTAAAAGCTTGGAAATCCCATTTTACCCATTTTAGTTAGATTAACCTACAGAATATTCTGAATCATTAATTACACTTTTAGTTTGTATGAAAATTATACAATTGAGACAATAATTCAAATAATATACCAATCAGTATGAATGTGAAAAACCATAGCTGCCCTATCTATCTTTCTGTTTGTCTTTCTGTCTGTCTGTCTGTCTATATTCCATCTTATTTTTATATTTCATTTTCCTAGCGAAGATACTGAGGGTGTACTTCACTGGTGTAAGTGGCACCTCCCTGGTGAGAGTTTGGTGTCTTTTTTGTCCTCAGAGTGTAGGGTTTGGCAGATATGATGCTTGGCACTGAAACATTAAGTCAGAGGCACTTTCTGGCACAAAGAAGGGAAAAGTGGGAAGTGCAGAAAAAGAGAACGTGATGCACACTCTCTCCCACCTTCCATGTGTGCTCAGAATCCTCTAAATGCATCACTCATTGTCTATCCATCTGTATGTTTTTGTGTGTGTGTGTGTGTGTGTGTGTGTGCATGCATATATGAGGAATAAAGGCAGCTGTTAAGACTATGTGGACAATCAACAGTTGTACTTGTTACATTAGTGCATACTGAACTCCCAGTTAATTAAAATACTCAAGTTTTTGTTTATTTTGCAGTTCATTTTTTGTATGTTTAGAAGCTTTCCTGTGTGAAGCCTCTTTATTAATAGAAAAGTTCAACTAAGAGAAACAACGTAAATTAATGGAGTGTATCCTGATTCTGAGCATGTCCTCAGTCACTTGTTTAGGCCTATAAATCTTAGAGAGACAGCAGGGTCATTCTTCTACAATATAACCAGCCGTAAGCCTTCACAAAAGTCATTTAAAGTATTAATTGCTTTTGTTTGGAAATGTTTTACTAGAAATGGAAACTGTATTTTTCAGTTAATCAGTTAAACTAGGCTTCAGTCACAAAAAGGGATGTGTTAAAGTTGAATCCTTTTCCTAAGTAAAGATGTTTTGATTAAAAGATAACATGTCTAAAATGAGTGCATGTACTTGCATTTAAAATCAAGCATTACTATTTTTAAAGTTAGCATTGAAGTGCTGTGTCAGAAACCAGCACATATTCAAAAGGCCATAAAATGCTGCTCAGCTAAGCTATAATGCTGTAAGATGATCTTACCTCTGTAGTGTTTGTAAACCCACTCTGTGAAAGGTTGTTTGCAGCATTAATGCCTCTGGCAGCATTGATTCATTTGCAAGTCACGATATCTAAAGGCAGACAATTATTTTGAAAACTGAAGATTTTTTTTACCTTTAGCCACAGGCTGACTCATTCCCCACATGAACCAAGGAAGAATTAGACAACAGTCTGGGCATTGTGAGACTCATGACTGAGACTAATCGGGTGCGTGGTACTGGCACAGAATTAACGAAGCAGATCAACTGTGACAAGACCTTTTCAGCACCACAAAACACTCATCGCAGCTGGATGTTAACTGATCTATGTTCTTCAAACTCCTCCTGCCTCTGAATGCAGGGGTAATTAGAGGAAAAAAGAAAAAAAATTCCTTTGCACAGAGAACAGAAGACAACAACGCTGTCCTATTGTATGATGATTGTTGAGTGATAATAAAGATGCATACTGACAGCCATTGTAATCACTCTTAGCCATAAAATCAGAAGAGAGTAATTTTTTACATTTGAATTGAACCATTCTTTCAGAAAGGCATCGCTTTTAACCGAATAAAGATGCCTATAAAAGGTCAGATTAAATTTTTGTGCATGATACCCACATAGGGACTGTTTTACCAAATGATAAACAGTTTATCATAATTATAAATATAATTCCATTACTACAATAGAAATAAAATGCTGAAATAAACATCTTATAAAATGCTCCACTTTTGCAAAGTTGGCAGACAGAATGTCACACTTATAATGCCTAATCAACGGAGTCAACAGTATTTTTCCATGTCACATATTTTGGGACTTAGTCATGGGTTGATCCTCTAGATCTTGTCTAGAGGGTCTACTGGCTTTGACTATGTTTAGACTTGTTCACAACCTCGATGCTGGGCTGTCCAGCTTCACACATTCCTGACCTACATTCTCAACTAAACTCAAAAAACACTGGCAGGCCAACTGCCACAGGACTGCCTCACTGCCTATGTTGAGTTTGTATTATCTACAAATATAACATAAGATAACCAGACAAGCAGGTGTGCTAGAACTAACATAGGCACAAAGACAGTGTTAAGCTTGTATATGTTTTTTTATGTTTATTGGGTGGCTGGGCTATTTGATGAGTCTTCTATGCCAATTGTGGCTTTTAGGGGTCTATATAGCTTTTTCATTGGATTGCCAGTTTATCTAACATTAGCCTCAAAAGAAAATGCATCTGACATTATGTGGGCTCTTCCAATGAAAACACTCTTTTTCTGTCTTATGTTCAACATGGTGAATGAACAAAGAAAAAAAACATTTATTCTCATCCATGCTCCTTCCCTTACTCAGCAACCCATCAAGCAAAAGACTATAGTAACATGGCATGCTTGACCTCTAATTAAACAAAACATGGCCTAAAACAGGACTTTTCAGGCTCTGTAGCATTATGGTACTTTGAATTATGAGTGGACAATTTTGAAAGAATATTATATTAAGATATTTCAGAAATACACAATGTGCTGACCCAGACAAAGTGCTTTCCAAAACAGTTGTTACAGGGTACAGGGATTTTTGTCTTTAGTACTTTTAAGTAAACAGACACAATGTAATTTAATAGGAATTTCTAATTTTCTGTCCTTAGCTTCAGTGTCTCACATCAATTAATCCAAGAGGGACTAGATAAAAAAGTCATAACCAAATTATTAGCGGTGCTATGCAGGAGACCCCACCATTCTGAATCATTAGAGGAGTTTATGATAAATGATAAATGATCAAAAAGAGCTTTTCAAGTTCACAGTGAAACTAAACAACGTTCCTCCAGGATCATGGTACTACACTTAAGACAACATCTAACAGTACATAGAACACACCACAAGACAAGTGCAGAAAGGACTAACAAGTGTGTACAGACAACAATCACAGCTGAAACAATTGTACAACAGAGGACACGAAACATTCATCATGCACAAATCAGCAGTGGTGATGTCAGGTTAGCTGTCTAGCTACCAAGTATAGAAGTACTAGTGTTTTTTTAATGCTTGTTATAAAGTCTAGTAATTGCCAGTAATTGTTGAGCAATTCTCCTGACTGTGTTTGGACTGTGTGTTAAAAAAATCACCTTTTGTATGGCCATGTAGCTCTTATACTTCACCCTACCCAAAAAGAACTATTTTGTTGGTGCATTTTCATTCCAGCTTACAGAAAAGAATATGAGCATGTCTGTTACATTATGTTACTTGAACTGTGGTTTTCTACCCCTGTAGCCAATTAATTGTATTGTGGTTTTATCTGTTGTGTAGCATTATGCCAGTATATACAGGCTACTAAATTCAGAGATGTTGCCGGAGGAAAGCTGGCGATTGCACACGAAGGTAACCCCCCTCCAAACACTCTCCTCTTTCCCCTTCACCTCGGATGATGCTCCTCCTCCTTTTCACAAAAGACTTCAGCTCTGCTTGTGCCCTCTAACCTTTAACTTTTGACCGTACATGCACTTCTTTCACAGCACTCCATTTCTGCGCTCGGCTGCGTGCGGGTGAAGGGATTTTGAAACAATCACTTTTCTCTGTGGCCCTCTTTCCTTGACCACTCCCCTCTATCTACAGCAGCTACTGATCAACTGTTTGACTGTCACTGCCTCCTCCTGTTGTACGTAACTGGGCTCGTGCCAGAGGCCCAGATGTCTGCTTGGTCACTTTATGACCTGTTTTGCATTGCCCCCTTTTTCACTTGGAATGGGTTTGCCAGCCACATTTACTTGCTGTGTCATGTCACTACTGCTTCACTTTACTTTTGATATTCACTTTACTTTTGATGTCTATTGATTGTTTTCTTTGGCAAATCATTAAGCAAAATTTTTATTCTGTTCTGCTGTCCCCTTCCAAAGTTCTTGGCAAACAATTAAAGTTCCAAACTCTACATATTAAATGCTTGAAAGGATTAATACACTCATTGATATTAAACCTAAAATTGTTTAATTTTATTTTCCCCTTTTATTTAGATTTTTAGATTTATTCTAAAATTGCCAAGAGCACAGTGAAGTGACAACTAATTTCCCTTTTAATAACAAGCCAAATCCGGTGTGGAATGGTGCTATTTGTTTTCCATGTACTTGTGCTTTTTCTTTTTTTCTAATCCTGGTTCTCTCCTTTATCTCTCTCTACTTTTGGTATCAGGTGAGAATTTTGAGCAGAGTCCACTCCGGAGGACTTTTAAATCCAAAGTTTTAGCGCACTATCCTGAGAATGTGGAGTGGAGTCCATTTGATCAGGATGCGGTGGGCATGGTAAGCTTATTGATGGTGGTTTTCTATCTAATCTGCCAGATCGCTTCCTTTATTTGTTACAGTAATTCCCAAATTGTGATTTTGATGAAAATAAAATTGCTTAACCCTATTTTAGCTAAAAAAAACTGTAGCTGATGCATAATTTTTTATAACATAACATTACATTTTTTAGGAGCCCTTTAATTTATTGCAAATTTAATTCTGTCCCCTTTGTCCTGCAGCTCTGCATGCCCAAGGGCCTGTCCTTCCGCACACAGGTGGACTCACATGAGCCACAGTTCCACTCCTTCATCATCACACGTGAGGATGGCTCTCGCACCTATGGATTTGCCCTCACCTTCTTTGAAGAGGTGACCAGCAAGCAGATCTGCAGCGCCATGCAGACACTCTATCACATGCACAACGCTGAACAGTATGACATCCTGCACACGCCTGGCACTGATGAAACCCGGACACCTGGGGCGCAGCTTCATGCTGCCCCTGCCATCTCACGACTGCAACGCTTCAATTCCTATGACATCAGTCGTGACACGCTCTATGTGTCTAAGTGCATCTGTCTCATCACTCCGATGGCCTTTGCCCAGGCCTGCCGAAAAGTTCTGGAGCAGCTGCACCGGGCTGTCACCTCGCCGCAGCCACCACCACTGCCGCTAGAGAGCTACGTCTACAATGTTCTGTATGAGGTGCCATTACCGCCCCCTGGACGCTCATTGAAGTTCTCAGGGGTGTACGGGCCTGTTGTGTGCCAGAGGCCAAGCACCTCTGAGCTGCCTCTGTTTGACTTCCCCATGCGTGAGATGTTTGAGCTGCTGGGTGTGGAGAATGTGCTGCAGCTATTCACCTGTGCCCTGCTGGAGATCCAAATCTTGCTCTACTCCCAGCGTGAGTTTCAACCATATATATATATATATATATATATATATATATATATAATACATTTGTAATGTGATGTAATTATGGGAATAATACACTAATCAGTTATAGAAATGATTGTTATTGTGCACAGCAAATACAGCAAAATAGGGTTTTTACACATTGCAGCCATACGTTGCTGCAAATATTTAGCTGGATCTCTGATTACCAAGGATGTAAAGTAATAATACAATATGGCAGTTTTTACCAACTGAAAATAGATTTGCTCCTCTTGTGTCCCATGCTATGGCTTACTGTTTATAGATGGCTGACAAAAGAGTGGCACAAGTCTGAGCTAAACTCTGTCCATCATATCCAAATCATCATCATCACACAAAACAGTCTAATATAGTGTAATCTAAAATAATGTAATGATACAGATTTGCTAAAAAGCTAATTGGACCAAACATTTACTTGTTTAATTGATTCCTTCCTTCCCTCGTGGATTATATAACTTTTATTGACTTGTTGCTTGAAAGTGTGCTGCACTAATCTGAAGTCATAGCCCAGAATCCAGTCAATTCAAGTAGTGAAATAGGTTTTTATTGTGATTTCAACCATATACACGACATTCAGTGAAACAAAACTGTGCTCCTCCTGGACCATGGTGCCACACAGAAGACAACAGTTATCCAGCTCAGCCCATGGGGGCTGTTGTAAGATAAAGATAAACAGATATTATAGATACACTCTCTCTCTCTCTCTTTTATCTTCACTTTGCTTACAGTCACTTGACACACTATGAATTAAACTATGTGAAATGATAAAATGTTAAATGTTTGAAATGAACTAGAGTTTTGGCCATATATATGATTGGAAAAGTCTGGATGGTAGTTGAAAATTTGCAGCAGATGTGGTAGCCATATCTATTAAAACAACAAGGAAAGGCAAGCACTCAATAAAACGTCAGGGGGCTGCTTGGATGCATTGGTGAGAAGTTGCCTAGCAACCTACCCAGAGTTGAAGAGGATGGTGGTGATGCAGCAGAATGCAGCAGAAATATGATTGGTTAGAAATGACATCATACTTTTTTGAGAAGGCTCATCGGCACAGCATAACATGCAGGGAGTGTGAGATTCTAAACGAAAAGCGTGTCATTAAATAGTCATTCACACACACACACACACACACACACACTGGCTAAGAGATTGTCTTGGCATAAAAGGAGATGACTCTTAGGGTCGGTCTATAAATAGTAAGCTAATTCATAGCTTAGATTGAGAAGGCCCTAGCAAATGTCTTTCCCAATAATATGTGTCCTGTAGACAAGCAGCCATTGTTTTTGCTCCTGCCCTACAGCTAGATCCATTTGAATACACCCTGTCTATCTCATCACTGTTCCATCGCTCTGCTTCTGATTCAAAACATTTCAAAATGTTATATCGTTATCTTTAGCTAAGGTGTGTACGTGTGTAAGTGAATGGGCCCATTGTTGGAACTCAGGTTCGGAGCTCAATGGATAGATTAGTATTCCTGACACTGGCCTTTTCCTGGGGAAAAAAGTCCCCTAAGAGTGTACAGCATTGACAGGAATGGGCTATACTCTTAAGGACAAAAATAAGGGTACACATTTTGAACAGAACAGGTTCTTCAAAGCAATTTATTTAACTATTTGAGTAATTAGTTAAAGACTGATTCCTGATATATGCGATTCAATGTTTATTATAAAGAAATTAAGGTAAAATTATTGTATTTTCCAAAGACTTGGTATAGCCACTTGAAGGGCATAGGTGCTTAATATACATAATAATAATAAACTGTAAAATTGTCTTGTATTTTAATTTGAAACAGAAGAATTAGAAGACATTAGAAAATTTTTTTTTTTTCTACCCAAAATTTTTACATTTTTCATTTAAAATTGTGTTCAGTTCTTATAGAAGTTGACAAGCTAATGCAGGAGCTTGTTCTGAACTTGGACATTAATAAATGCCAATGTTATACCAGTGTGTTAGACCAAATTGGTCTTAAATTTCATTCATAATGGTCTTTTAAAGGTCTTAAAAAGTCTTAGTCTTAGAGCCTTTGCACGTTGTCTTGGGTGATTATGATTGTGGTAATGGGAAAACTCTAATTGGATTACACTTTCTGGAAGTCATCTCACTTTGCCTGTCTGTGTGTGTTGAGCAGATTACCAGCGGCTGATGACTGTGGCTGAGAGCATCACAGCCTTAATGTTCCCATTCCAGTGGCAGCATGTTTATGTGCCCATCCTGCCTGCTTCGCTGCTACATTTTCTAGACGCGCCAGTGCCCTACCTCATGGGCCTGCACTCCAACGGCCAGGATGACCGGACCAAACTGGAGCTGCCTCAGGAGGTCAGTGGACTGCACAAACAGGAAGAACTAAGCTTTTATTGACATAGCACCTTTTAAATGTGGAAAGTGTCATTAGGCACATTGTCAAAATGTAAGACTGTAAATTGAGTGATATAAACTAAGTAGGCAAAATATTATAATTCCAAAGAAAGGAAAAAATAAATAAAATAAAATAAATTAAAAAGACAGACTTACAAAGAGGGGGCAGCGGTGGCCTAGTGGTTAGGGTGTTGGCCACGTGGTCGGAGGATTGGGGGTTCGAACCCCTTCCCGATGGGTTGCCCTGAGGTACCGTTGAGCAAGGTGCCGTCCCCGTCCCGCTCCTCCCTGCGATGGGCTGGCAACCTGTCCAGGGTGTGTCCCCCGTCCTTGCCCTGTGTGCGCTGGGTTGGACGCCTGCACTCCCCCGCGACCTCGTCTGGGACAAGTGGCAGATAATGGATGGACTTACAAAGATAAAATGGTAAAATAAAAAAAGTAAAATAAATACATTCTACAGATTTTTAAAGGACAGAAATAATTGCACACATTGTAACAGCGCATGTTTTATCAAGGACTTTTTAAAGCAATTTATTGAACTATTTAAGTTATAAGAAAAAGACTGATTCATGTTCCATGCAATTCTAATTAAGTTTTCTTCTAATAAAATTAAGGTGAAATGAATGAATTTACAGAAGACTTATTTATTTATTTATTTATTTTGCAAAATTGGCTACATTTTGTTGAATTTTAAGAATACTTGAAAAGGGAAGATAACCAGAGAAGTGAGGCACATATGAGGGACCGGCTTACCACAGAAGAGTTATTTTCATTTTGATTTTTTGTTTTGGACACAGCTTGAATGCATTGTTGGACTTTCATTTGAGAATGGCCATTAATAATGGCTTTTCTCTGGTTTCTGTATTGTCAGAATATTACTTTCTCACCCTGGCTGCCTTTTGTAAGGTATTTGAATAATGTTTAAACTGTTAGACTTGATTATCTACTCTTTATTTAAAAACTGTCTGTCACAGTTAATACTGTGCCCTCTGTCACTGGGCTTCTAACATATCCACCCATTTTCTTATTCCACTCATTTTATCTTACTCCACTCTTATTTCATCCTTTTCCTTATTCCACTCCTGCCTCTTATATTTATATTTTTAATAAATTAAACAGATAATAATTATTAATATATTTAAGAAACAAGCTTTAAGATATGCCTCAAAATGTTTAGGAGGAGGATGGTCAAAAGTGTGGAAGCCAAAATACCAACCCTCATATTTGCAATAGTGTGTGTTTGCACTTGTGCCAGTTTTGCTCTTACATGCTTGGAGTTTATCCAGGGAGAGATGCAGTGGTGACAGTGGTAAATTTGTGAATGATGGTTTTATTAAATCTTCTTATTGCTTCATTCATCAGCAAATGCTTTTATCCAAACACCTGGAGCACAATTTCATCATTAAATTATTGGTGAAATGCAAAGAAAAAATCCTTTTTGCCTGACAGTTTTATGTAATATGCATGATAAGAGTACGAAAGCACATAGTTTGTCATTTGTGCCATATGATTAAAGGAATTTTATATATTTTATATATACATATTTTCTAAATTTTAGTATAAATTGCATATCTCAACAGTGTGGGTCTAATCCTGGCTTTAAACCTAATTTGACCCTACTCAGGATAAACAGTTAGGATAGTGAGTGTGTGTGTGTGACAGTGAGTGAAGGTCTGCAACAGAATATTGTAAGTATATCATACGTAGCCATCTAGTGGACAGGATAAGCATTGTGTGTTTGCTTGCTGTGAATAGAAACAGCTTTATGTTCACTTTATATTTCATTTTATTTCCCAGCTTTATATTAAATTTTTTCTCTTCAGGCCAATCTGTGCTTTGTTGACATTGACAACCATTTTATTGAGCTTCCTGAAGACCTGCCCCAGTTTCCAAACAAGCTGGAATTCATTCAGGAGATCTCAGAGGTTCTGATAGCATTTGGGGTGTCCCCAGAAGGAAATGTGCATTGCACTGAGGGTTCCTCCAAAAGTAAGGGATTTCGCTCAGGTGACATGGCCTCTGACAAGCGCAATGGTAACCTGGCCAGCTCCCCCCTGAACTCCTACCTGCTTAGAGAGAACCAGACCATCGCTCGACTGCAGGCCCTGGTGAAGAGGACAGGAGTCAGCTTGGAGAAGGTGAGTCTATATTAGTGATGCAAAACACCATTAAATTCAATAAAAGTCTAGAAAAAAGCCCTAGAACATTGACATTGTTTCATTACCAATTAAATGTGGATAAAGTTTTATTGAACCTTTTTTAATTTATAAAAACTAGAATTTCTGGGGGCGATTGTTACAGTATACAATCGAATAAGTTGGTCACAGTTTGAATCATTTCATACTGTGCTAATTAGTGGGGTAGCATGTTGGCACAGTTGGTAGTGCTCTTGTGTCACAGGCAGAAGGTCTTATGTTCAGTTCCCAGGTGGGGAGGTTCAGGTCTACTATTCTGAATATTTGGATTTTCAAGATAATATTCAACAGAATATATTTAAACAAACATTGATAGTTTCTGCCCTCATTTCCAACTTTTTTGGGACACTGAGTTAAGCAAAACACAGTAGGATTAGGATCTGCAATAGAGTCCTGCTTACAGTCATGATTTGGCCAAACATGTATATTATGTTGATAAACTATCCTAAAAAGGGTTCTCAGGGTTAATATTGGTTCCATAGAATTTTCAGTGGTAGGCCATCTAAAGACACATTTTTTTAAAAGAGATACATACAGAAAGAATAGTTGAATTCACAAATGCTGGCATTTCTGAATCCTTTTAGTTTTAGAAATTTAAATTTAAATGTCTTCCACTTCGTGTCATAAAGAGACTGGCGAGACGTTTGTGTATTTTCAGTGTTTGTTTTTTCTCCAGTGTTTCCTTTACAGCTGGATCTTAGAGTCTCAGGGGATTGTGCCCTGTTGGCCACTTTAAAACAAGCTTAGAACACTTCCTTTCCCAGGCTCCATTACCCTAGGCAGTGTGTTACAGAAGAGATAAGATAGCTGGCTTGGTGACTTTGAAGCAACCCTGTATTTCACACCCTTTCTGCCCGTCTACCTTGTTATCTTGCACAATGTCCACGTGTTCTGATAGAGATAGACATCCTCCTTGCCTAATGATGAGAATGGATGGTAGAGAACTTGACACTGAAACAGTGCCTTGTTGTGGTGAACATCTCGTGTAGTTTTTTTTTTTTTAATCCATCCACCAAGTTAGAGATGGCTTTGTCAGTTTGAATATTTAATGTTATTATTTTAATATTTTACTTTGGTTAGACTGCAAAAGATCATATCTCAGAAAACATCTTAAATGTATTCAATAAATATTATATTTTTCATTTTGAAATAAATGCTTAAAAGATTGTTCAGTTTCTTTCTAGATTTTTTTTACCACTTTTATTTCTACTCATATGTATTATGCTGTTCCCAGGTTATATTGGGAACAGCATATTGGTACAGGTTTAAAAACATGTAAATGTAATTAAATAATTTTTTGCAAAAACAAACTTGAAACAAGTAAAATAATTTGACCATAGAATTAAACAGTTATACTAAATGAAAGGAAGTTAACAGGAGGTGTAACAATCCTTTTAACCCATTATTCAGTTCAGTTCACCAACATTTCTTGATTTGTCTGGTAGCTGGATATGAAAGAGGACGCCAGCAGCAATAAAGATATGAAGATGCAATGTGACGAGGAAGAAATGAAGATGCACCAGCTGAACATTCAGGTGCGGGAGGTCTTTGCGAACCGCTTCACACAGATGTTCGCCGACTACGAGGTTTTTGTCATCCAGCCCAGTCAGGACAAAGAGTCCTGGTTCAGCAATCGAGACCAGATGCAGAACTTTGACAAGGTGAACATCTTTGGTCCTGTAAACTGCTCTTTATCTCAACATACTGTATAAAAGTGACAGTTTGGTAAATGTGAAATTTTGCACTTGTGGTCAATGAGGCAATAAATAAATAAATATAATTGATTTATTGCTGTTAATTGCAGACAAGGTGATCTAAGTTAAAAAAAGAAATATTTACTTTGCCTGTAACAAAAAAAAATCAAGGGTACATGGATATTGAAATACATAAAATACCAACATATTAGATATGAGGTGGATTCTAACCACCTCATTCCTAATTTGTATGTATTTTAATCAACTAAGTGCAGCAGTATGAATGCGTGTATGCGGTATGTATGCCCCTCTTCTTTGTTCAGAACCCACAGAGGTTAAAAGAGAGGGAGAAACAAGCACTGCATAAGGTCAGGCAAAGCCGCAAACCAGGTTGGTTCAAGGCGTAGAACACTATAAAGCTAGTATGTGTAAAAGGCTCTGCAGAGCTACAAAGCTAGAAGAGCATAGAGATAGATATATAGAAATACCAGATACATGTGTATGGTCAGACAGATTTGCTTATGCTGATCAATCAGATCAGAAGGAAAAGGTGTTGTTTAAAGAATATAATTTATGAATTTTGTTTTTACAGGCTTCCTTCCTGTCTGACCAGCCAGAGCCCTATCTGCCCTTCCTTTCCCGTTTCCTGGAGACCCAGATGTTTGCCTCCTTCATCGACAGCAAGATCCTATATCATGATGACGAAGACAAAGAGCACACACTGCGAGTGTTTGATGTCAGGGTAGACAAGATCCGGCTATTGAACGTCAGGACACCAACACTACGCACCTCCATGTACCAGAAGTGCACCAACATAGATGAAGCAGGTTAGAGCAGAGAAGGAAGAGTGAATCCACTGTACTCCACTTTAGTTCTTCTATTTACTATTTGCACCATATCACTGTCATAAGAAAAACATGTCAAATTTTGTGGCATTTCATAATGAATGGATCAGTTCAGATTTTTGTTTCAGATTCTCAATCAGATTCTTCATTTTTTTTTTCTAAATGTATAATTTTATTTTTTAAAGATGTAACTAGATCAAGTGTGATATGAAATTGACATTTTAAAAAGTTTTATTTATTTATTCTATTTTATTAAAATATTTTATTGATCAATTTATTTTAACAACTTAAGTGCCAACAAAAGAGTCAACAAAAATAGCAATTACTTTACTACTCAAAGCGACCAGTGAACCTACACAAATTTGCTGAATTTTTTACATGTAATGCTGATAATGGTTATAAAAGTAAACCTGAAAAAATTTGTTTCGGAGAAAAAAACCTCCAACCTAAAATATTCTCATTCAACTATTGTAAAAGCCTGAAAAACCTTTGATGTAAGGTTCCTGTTACCACTGCATTTAACACATTTGTACTCATGAGTTTCTCTATAATGTCCTATTTTAAATGAAACCACTTTTAAAGTTTTTGCTTGCATGTGAATAATTAGTCAACAAAATTTCATTTCAGGTCAAGCATGTTTTTTCCCCATAGTTGCCATGCTTAAAAACATGAGACTATATATGACACTAGCTTTATTGAATGTACATTGGAACAATTGCTTTAACTATGCTTGAACTAAGAAAAAAAAGGAGTAGCTTTGATGATGAACAGATCATATGAGGACTGAGATAGTGACTGAAAGAAATCTCATGGTTATAATATCTCCATTTTCAGAGACTCTCTTTAAAAAGCGCTATCAGAAAGTTGATCTGGTGGCCTCTCCGCCCCGTCCAATTTGTCTGGAGAACAAGACACATCTTAGTAATTCAGGTCTCTCATTCCATTTAGAATGTGATCCTGGGTGCTGCGTGAATAGATTGAAACCTGCAATGCATTATGGAAATTATTCTGATTATAATGTAGTGTCATTAACCTTGCTGCATCCTCCATTAGCCTTATTAAGACTGTGCTGGGTAAACAAGCCTGTCTGCTGTCAGTATAGTTCTATAGACATCATTAAAATCTTAAAATGCAATATTCTTTCTCTCACTGAATATTCTTTTAGAAATCTCTATTTTCTCTTTTTTATGGCAGTACATCACAGTAGATTTGCCTTATTTGAAGGCTTAATACATTGTGTGAATAATGAATAATGCATTGTAGGAGTTTCATATACTAACCATTGATAAAAAAAAATAAAAAATACAGCATTAACTGGCTAAAACCAAATGGTCGTGTCTGCAAAGTACCTTTGATCAGTGGATAGAGGAGGTGGTGTTGTGTAATGCTTACTCACAGCATGGTATGTGGGTGACTTAATGGTTATTTTTTTCTATCACTCTCACGGACTCACACTTCACAGTAGGCTCCCACAATGATGTAAGGCCCATGCGTTCAGCAGGAATGCTTCCATCTCCTGAATATCATTAATGTTCCACCCTCTGTGTCCCTTCAGAGAAGGCTATTGAAATGCGAATGACTAAAATTGACCACACTGCTCTACACCCACACTTATTGGACATGAAGATAGGCCAGGGCCGCTATGAGCAGGGCTTCTTTCCCCGTCTACAGTCTGACGTGCTCTCCACCGGACCCACAAGCAACAAGTAAGACTTATCAGTCGGAACTGCTAATACTGCAGGTTTAATTTTAGCAGTTTTGTTTCAGTTAACTATCAGGGTGTTTCACTGTGAAGGTGCCGATTCAGCTTCTGTGCTGTTTGAACATTTATGAGCCCTTTTGTAGTGATTTTGTAGATTTCTACATATGTCTTAAACTCTATAAACAAATAAACTCTAGACCACTGATATAAAAAATTATACTTGTTAACATATTTAAGAAAATTGTCCAATATCCAATATTTCACGATGCAGTATTGATAAGTGTCAAGAAACGGTACTTTTGTTTCTTGTGTAACAATAACTGCAACTAAGCATTTGTTGCTAAATTTGGAGTATTTGTTGGTCAGTCCTGCTCAGGTCAGAGGAATTTTAGTCCAGAACAGCTTTATTCCCTGTTTTCTTTGCAGTCCTCAGAAAGCAACTTTTCCCTGTCATGATACATTTGTTGTGAAGATTAGAATTAAATGGATCCCTGTTTTTTTTAATAAACCAGATCCTCTACTCATACCTATTGAATGCAAGGACCTTTTTAGAATTTCAATTTAAAATGACCTGCTTAACCACACAGATAAATAATCATGATTTTTTTCCAACAATAAATGGCTGAACACGTCATTATAACAATCCTTGATAAAATTGGTATTGATGCTTATTCTACTGTTTTAGATGGGCTAAGCGGAGTGCTCCTGCACAGTGGAGAAGGAGGGACAGACAGAAACAGCATGCTGAGCACCTCTACCTGGACAATGATCAGAGAGAGGCAAGCAACACAACCCAGCATGCTATACTTATGTGTAACCTAATGGATCTTACGTTACTTTATCTTGTCATTCTTTGCACTTGTGGGTTCTATCTGATGTCCTTTCTGTTATAGTTCACTGTTTTACTTTTTTAATGTATAAAGATTGATTAACGGTTTCGTTTGTTTTGTTTTTTTTCTTTCAACTTTTTGCATGGACCTCTTTTCCTCCTCCCTTTTTATTTTTTGCATGACCCTGATATTTTACCCTTCCATTCGCACTGTCAATCATGCATGCATACACACTATTAGCATCTGGAGTGTCTGTTTCCTGAGCTCCAGCTGCTGGTGGCTCTGGACTACTACTGGTTCTCCCAGTCCTTCAGACCGTGTATTAAGTCTGTCAAGGTGGATGCGGTATGTGCTCACTGTGAGGTTGGCACGACAGATGCCGTAAAACATCATAAAGGTTTTCCCTGTGTTAGATCCTACACTGTTACTGGTGACCAATTTCACATTTGTTAAGATGTACATCAGTTATGCTGACTTTAGTTAAATTGGACATTTATCCACTTATAACCACTGTGGAAATGTATTCCTATTGGACAGATCAATCACTTTGTTTAACACTTTAGTCGCAAGAATTTAAAACTCTTATCTTACCTACCAGGGACCAACCCAGAGAGATATTATAGCATACAAACATAAAGATTAGCAATTGCATGTTGGTGCTGTAATGTTTTGAGTATGAGTGAGTATGAACTATAGTAGTAACTGTAAATATAGTAACCCTTGAGCAAGGTGCCGTCCCTGTCTCGCTCCTCCCTGTGATGGGCTGGCGGCCTGTCCAGGGTGCGTCCCCCATCCTTCGCCCTGTGTGCGCTGGGTTGGACTCCAGCACTCCCCCGCGACCCCGTTTGGGACAAGCGGCAGAAAATGGATGGATGGATGGATAAATATAGTACATTTATTATTGCTGTCAGCATAGTTGATTGATAGTGAACTTACACATCAATACACATCAAACGCAAGACCCAAAGACAACAAAACCAGTAAAACATTATGCAAAAGATTAGATGAAGAGTGATTTCCAGTTTGAATACATTGTGTACATCTGTGAAATTTGTCAAAGCATAAGATTTTATCAGTAGTTGCTATGCTTATTGTGAGAAGTTGCTATATTCCCCTTAAAAGGAGCTCATCTGACTGCAGTTTGAGATGCTTTGCAGTTTCATGCACTCCAAGCTCATTTTATTTGCGCTACTCTTTGTTGAAAGCTGCAGTTGTTGATCAACATGCTTTCTCCCTAATTTTTTACTCACTTTGTTTTCAGAAGTACATCCAGGAGGCCAGAAATCTGGGGACCACCATCCGCCAGCCCAAGCTTTCCAATTTATCTCCCTCTGTTATTGCCCAGACAAACTGGAAGTTTGTGGAGGGCCTGTTAAAAGAGTGCAGAAATAAGGTAAACTTACTTATTTAGAACTAGTGTTATGAAGTGTTACGTATATTTTCCCCATCAACAGAATATCGATCAACCCTGATATGAAAAACATTTTGTATGGGATGGGAAAAACATAACAACACATTGCTTTTCATGATACAGTATTTGTATCATTAGTTAACATGTTGGTTAGAGGAAAAGCATGCCAAAGGAGTGCATGGTAGTTTTATTCAGTATTGGGCTGCATCAGTTCTACAGGAATCATTTTGCTCTTTTTGTTATTAATCTTGCACTTAGTGTTCATGAAAATTATAGCTGAAAAATTATATGATTCAGTTCTCTAACTGTCAGATATCTGTCAGACCTCAAAATGCAGAGACTCACTGAAAGTCTTCAAAATAATAAAACCACCTATACAAGGATAAAATAAAGTGTAATCTTTAAAAAGTAAATAGCATGAATTTTCTAAATGTTAGACTCTTAAACAAGAGTTCCCTTGGTGCCCTACAGTATTTGTTTAAAAAAACATCATGTGTGTGATTGTGGTTCTTGTGTAACATTCAGAGAGCTATGCTTTATCAACAGGATTTTTATTGGAGCTGATAAATCTATGAAACCCCAGTGTCAGATGATTTTATTGGGCACAAGCTGTTCTATGAATTAGTTGTGTGGTTATGCAGTACAATGCAGTTTCAGTAGATGGAAATGTCTATGCACTTTGATTACATAACCTATGACTGTCCTTTGCTCAGACTAAGCGCATGCTGGTGGAGAAGATGGGCAGGGAGGCAGTTGAGCTAGGACACGGGGAGGTCAGCATCACTGGTGTGGAGGAGAACACACTCATCGCCAGCCTCTGTGACCTGTTGGAGAGGATCTGGAGCCATGGCTTGCAAGTGAAACAGGTATACAAGAAGCACTAATGCTTAGAACGTCTTATTGTTGGATGCAGGTTTCAGAATCATATAGTGAACAGTCCTTACAAATGAGAGCATTTTTATGATACCAGTATCTTTGCGCAGATCTGTTGATAAAGCATGGGCTGGTTTTGCATTCATGTTAAGTTTCTTTTGGAGATGTGCTCAATTTGGAGACATGCTTGACTTATTTTATTTTCTGTGGCTTCTGCAGCACCACCACCTTGTGGTCAAATAATAAAATGAAAACTGAATGCGTGAGTTACAGTTCTGTGAGCTTGTGTCATCTCCTTCAACCTAACAGGGAAAATCAGCCTTGTGGTCACATCTGTTACATTATCAAGAGAGCAAAGAGAAGAGGGATGCCACGCCTGCTGGATTAGGCCCTCCTGGTAAGACAGGAGTAACTTCTCTAGCAGTTTTTTTTCTTCTTTTTTTTTTTGCCTAAATGGTTATAATGCAAGAAGAAAACAGTGCTATACAGGTAGATGTTTGTTTCCTTAAGGTACAAACAGTGTAGATGTATTTTAAGAGTCATTGCATGGACTGTAAGGTGTTATTATTGTGTTATTGTTATAGGTTTTTATTAAATGAAAAAATAAATAAAAGAAAGTATGTCACTGTTGCTTAAAATACTATTAACCACAAAATATGATAAAATTATGTTTCATACTTTTGAGATTGACATCTTATTGACAGCAGTTTTGTCCTGAGAATATAATTATAAAAGGCATCATTGTATATACTGATCTTTTCTCGGCCTGTCAGCTCATTTCTTCTACATTTTTCAGGGATTATTCATGACACTGAGAGGCGAAAGTCAGACGCTGGCTGCACTATGCCCCCTCTAAAAATCTCTCTAATCCAGGATATGAGGTCAGTCTCAAAAGGGTTATGGTTGTCTTACTGTCTAACTAAAAGGGAGGCGCTTCCAACCTTTTGAACATGGAACCAAAATGGCGAAATTCAAAGATTTGGATGGAACACTGAGGGACGTTACAAAGACACCAGGAGGTGTCCAGGAATGTTTTGCCTTTTTGTTTTGCCTTAAAAGAAAAGTAAATTTGAGGACTTCATATCTTGATTTGTTAGCTGTTTTCACACACGTTGGATTCAGACCATTAGCATCTACAGTAGCAATATTCAGTGTAGCTGTCCTGCATTATGTATAATTATTTTTCTTTTCTCAGCAAGTCGCAAAATGCACTCATGCATAAGACAGACTTGTGATGTTTTGGCAATATATACAATAACATAGTTTAGGATATTTTAATGAAAAAAATGTAAGTAAATAATTACAAAAATAATTGTTCATATATTATCAAATAGTAATAATAATAATAATAATAATAATAATAACAACAACAAAAAATGCATTTTGTAGTGCCAGATTTAGGTTACTGGTTCCCTCCTTCAAACATGCATTTTATAGACTTGTAATTAACAAATAATTTATCTGTTATTTTTGTTGGCACCACTGGCTGCTTAGTTACATTTGTTATCCATATGATGTGAAGATTTTGGAATATATAAGCTTTCTCACCATTAATAGAAAAGCAAGCCCATTTCAATTTTTTTTTATTTGGATAAGCGTGTGCATGCTGATGCAGATAAGATTTTTTCGGAGATGACTGAATTTTACCTTCAGTTGCTGGTAATAAGTTTATTCTTTGTTTTATTCAGTGCTGATCTGTGAGTTGTCTTTTAATCTTTGAATTTAAAATCACTTTCACATCTATTTCTGTCATCTTTGTAATGTTCCGGTACAACATGGAATTTTTGAATTTTTGGAATACTGACTCATATGTGGCAGTCTGGACTTTTTGGTTCTGTTGCACCCCCTGTTATTGCGTGAGGAAGACGGAGAGTGGGGGTGTGGGCATGTCGTCACATTACTTACAGTCTAATTAGCAGAAGCCCCCCTGCAGAGCCCTCTGTCGAGACAGAAGAGAGCGGGAAAACCTTGGCATGCAGCAGTGCCCCCTCTCATAAATGTTACTGATAAATGTCTGTAAGGGCAATGACAGTGTTTTAGTATAAAGCACTCACTGATGTCAGCATGTGAAGAAAGGATAAGGGATTTATGTTGCAAATATAATACTTGGAGGCATTTTAACAATAAATGCTGTTTACCTCCCTTTCAGGTCTTCTTGGAAAAATGGAAATGGGCAGAATGTACCAGACAAAAAAACTGAGCTCTGAAATGCTCTGAAAACGCATGCTTATTATATTGGCAAAAAATATGCAACAATACTATAATCTATGGTAACAGATCAATTGGTAACTGTTTGCCTTGATACATGCCACTGCTTTTGTTTCAGATGTACTGATGTGTATGATGAAATTACAATAACATAATTTTTCCCACCCCTAATCAGCGAGAGTTAATCGTTTTTCATACACTGTCAGAATGTGCCTTATGATTTAATTGTAATAGAAAACTGCTTATTGATGGCTTGATTATTGTACTGGCTCATGGTTTCATACTGACTTGTATGTGTTAGATGTGAAGAAAAGGTTCAGGGGGGGTTCTATGGAGAAATGGGGTTATTTTGCAAGAGCCCCAGGGGGAGGGGCAGCACTTAGAGAGGCGAGCAGACAGTGTTCAGTGACAGAGCTGGAGTGGAAGAGAATGTGTCTGGACAGGACTGCCATGATAGTGGCTCCGAGCAATGACAGCAGGCTGGCTGATGCAGCAGGGAGTCTGGGTTCAGAGCTGCTCCTCCTGCTGCCCTCCTTTTCTTTCCTGAACAGCAACCCCATTAGAGCCATGCATAGATAGAGGAAAATACTCCCAGCATGCATTTAAGTATCTCTCCTTCTAAAAGTGACTTGTATATATAAGATACAAAGACCAATCACAAGAAACCTGAATGAAAAACACATACCAGTCTATACAGTTGTATGCAAAGCTTTAAGTTTGTTAATTTTCTGAGACAAAATAAGACTCTACATACTATGTAACACTACATACTGGGAAAAAGCTTAAACCTGGCACTTTTTTGCTAATTTAATTAGCAGTTAGCTTAGTTTCTATTGACTGGAAAAAAACTTGCAGGCCAGGTTTTATGCTCAGAGGTGTGTTTTCTGTATAGGATGCGTACTTGTTTTCACTGATTTTAAATCAACAAAATTAAGTTGTAATTTAGGGTGGACGTTTGCATGGATTTTTGCTAGATATTGTTTTTATTTTAGACTTTGTAATGTATATTCCAGTATCTGGTTTTATGAATCTTTGAAATATTTCATTGTTTGTGTTTTGAAATTATATCATTTGGTTTTGCTATTTATCCCTGCGATGGGCTGGCGACCTGTCCAGGGTGCGTCCCCCGTCCTTCGCCCTGTGTGCGCTGGGTTGGACTCCAGCACTCCCCCGCGACCCCGTTTGGGACAAGCGGCAGAAAATGGATGGATGGATGGTTTTACTATTTAGCTTTTTTTTTTTTTTTTTTTAAATCATTTCATCTTGTTAAAATGTTGTCACAAGGTGCCCAAACATTACATTGTATGTATGATTGAGTAGAGGTTTTCAGTTCATTTCCCTAACCTTGCACATGAAGTGCTTTATAAGTACCTGATAAGCTCAATCATGTGTGTTTAGGCAGGGAATATTTGCAGCTAGGCTGTGCATGTTGAGAACCACTGTGATAGATAAGGATTATTTAGTGAAAATGGTTAATGGTACATTTAGGAAAATGGTTATTAAGTGCTTGATAAGTTTGGTTTGCCAGTATCAATTACCTACTCTCTTGTTTTTCTCAGGCACATTCAAAACATCAGTGAGATTAAGACTGATGTGGGGAAGGCCAGGGCCTGGGTGCGTCTCTCTATGGAGAAGAAACTGCTGTCCAGACACCTGAAGCAGCTCCTGTCTGACCATGAGCTCACCAAGTAAAACCAAATTTTACAATATATTTTCTCACATCTAAAATAAGATAGCTCAGTTCTTTTGTGTTTATGGAAAACTTTATTGAGGATGTTATTTTATTTTTTATTAAATTATAGAATTTCAACTGAGACGCATATCTATAATAAATGAACATATTGGAAGTATAATCTCTGAACGCACCACTCTAGCATTAAAAATGAAAAGTGTTTCATTATTGATGTAAGCTTCAGGATGAACTGGGTCATGTTCATTGTGGCAGTTTTTGCCAGACTCCCTCTTTACATGGCACAACAGATTTCAACACAAACTTTCATGTGATGTAAAAGTTTATGATAAACTTTGATAAACTATAATTGTATATTTTCTTTTCTGCAGGAAACTCTATAAGCGTTATGCTTTTTTGCGGTGCGATGATGAAAAGGAGCAGTTTCTCTATCACCTTTTGTCTTTCAATGCTGTAGACTACTTCTGTTTTACCAACGTCTTCACCACAATCAGTGAGTGGCAAAAAAATTACACAAATGAAAAATAATGTTACTAGTTTCTCAGTTACTGTGTAACTGAGAAACTACACATATAGGATTCCTGCCTACGTGCTTTTTATTTGTTTGTTCTTTTATTGTTGCAGTGATTCCATATCATGTAGTGATCATTCCCAGTAAGAAACTGGGTGGGTCCATGTTCACTGCCAATCCCTGGGTCTGTGTCTCTGGAGAGCTGGCGGAGACTGGAGTACTCCAAGTGCCTAAGAATACTTTGGAGATTACTTTTGAAGTGAGTAGAAATACATCACTGTTTTATATTGCTCTAGTTTATTTTAGTGAAATTCACTGAAAAGTGAAAGTGACAACCCTTGTCATTGCGAGGTCACAGCACAGCACACGTGAACCACAACAAAATTGGACCTCTGCATTTAACCCATGCAAACACCGTGCAGCAGTGGGCAGCTATTGAAAGCAGTGACAGGGACAGTACCATGCTCAAGGGTACCTCAGGGCAACCTACTGGTGAGGGAATCGAACCCACAATCTTCCAATGCAGGGCCAACTCCCTAACCACTTCCATTCCACCCCTGGAGGGCAAAGAGCTTTGGGACCCGTTTTATTTGTTTTTATTATTTATATTTTAATACAGTAATATTTGTTATTTCTTATATTTAAAAGAGGTTAGTATGTTAATGTTTGACTGGATTGCAAGAGAATATGTTTTGTGCACTTAAATGCCCACATGGATATACTTTCAGAATACTATTTTAAATATACAATAAACTGGAGTTTGGATGACTTGAATAAAGTTGTGTTGATGCTCACAGATGATTGTGCCTAAAAATAGTTCTTTTTGTGTCTCTCCCAAGTGCCAGAACCTGGGCAAACTGACCACAGTGCAGATGGGCCACGATAACTCAGGACTTTATGCCAAATGGCTAGTGGAGTGTGTCATGGTCCGCAATGGGATCACAGGACATACTTACAAGTAAGTGAAAAGCATTCAACCCATTCAACTCAATCACTGAGCTATGCTTGCTCTGTCTACAAATACATTTTTCTTACTAAGTAGCAAGTGTTATAGGACTTAGAAAACCTGAAAGGTTTTAATGACTTTAATAAACTTATTGAATATAGGTTTGTTTTTAGTGTTGCTACATAACACTGAGTTTCCACTGTAAAATTGCTATATTTGTGAGGTGGACAATGAAGCTTATCAAAACCTTAACATAAGCTTGATTAGACCACAAAAAAAAAATGACATCTCATCTGTTCTGACATTGAAAACAAACATAACTTTAACTTCATTTCGACAAAACTGAGCTGGGCACTGCAACTTGACATTAGGTCGAAAGAAACATTTGGTAAAATTTTGTCAAGCTTCCCCAAACAAGCGGCGGTTGCTAAGGAAGAAGGGCAGATCAGTTTTCACTGGACAAAAAAGAATGGAAACCACAGATTTTTGAATGTGTTTAGGTTCCCATGCGGACGCTGGCTGGGAAAAGGGGTGGATGATGGCAGTTTAGAGAGGATTTTGGTGGGTGAGCTTGTGACTGCTAGCACTGACAGTGAGGACAGAATGTGCCGTACTCCCCCCATGCAGCAGTCTCCTGGGATGATGCGGCGATTTGTTACAATCTCACCAAACAGCAAACCAAGTGAGTAACCTTAGTAAAAGCGCAAACTGTAGAGGACGAGTACTATAGAGCTTCATAAAGCATGAGTTGCCATATTTGCTTTGACGTTGTACCATGCTAGAATACTCTTTATAAGACATGGTTTTTCATTGTGTCTCTACTAGAACTGAACACAGGCCAGATCCAGGAGGGAGTAGGGGAGGCAATCAATGGCATTGTGAAACATTTCCATAAGCCAGAAAAAGAGGTAAATGTGCTTTTGCAGACGTATTGAATTTAGTTGCTTTTGCTGCACAGGCCAACCTACTAAACCTTACTGCTAAACCAGACTGGTGCTGTACATTCTTTCAGTTATATTGCTTATTATTTATTTTTTTTTTTTTTAAACAAGAGTCACATTTGAAGAATGTGGGAGTTTGGATGGAGCTTGGCGTCTAATTTTGAATATCTCTGTCTTGTTTCAGAGGGGTAGTCTTACTCTGCTTCTCTGTGGAGAGTATGGTCTGGTCTGGGCTTTGGAGCAGGTGTTCCAGCATGGCTTCAAGTCACCACGCCTCTTCAAGAATGTGTTCATATGGGATTTTCTAGGTAATAAACGATCTGAAATACTTTTGACCTGGAGTTCCAATATTTTTTTAAGAGAAGAATGTAATAAGTTTCTATTCTCTTGGCTTCTCAGAAAAAGCACAGGTTTACTTTGAGAGTGCTGAGCAGAGTCAGGTCACTCAAGATGAGAATTTTCAGACAAGAGTGCGCCATTTCTGCCGATTCATGCGTGCAATCAGCAGCACACCCAGAAACATTGGCAAAGATGGAAAGTTCCAGATGCTTGTATGCCTCGGGGCCAGGTAAGTTAGCGATTTTGTTTTAAGGAATTCTTTCAAACTAATCTGATTAAGAAAAACAGTAGGGATGCACAGTTTCACTGCACAATTGCACTTAAATTCACTAGGGGCAGCAGTGGTCTAGTGGTTAGGGAGTTGGCCCCAGGATCGAAAGGTCATGTGTTTGAATCCCAGACCAGTAGGTTGCCCTGTGGTACCCCTGAGCAAGGTACTGTCCCCATCACTGCTCCCTGGGCACTTTAATAGCTGTCCCCTACTGCACTGTGTGCGTGGGTGAAAAACAGAGGTTGAATTTCAGTGTGGTTCGCTGTGTGCTGTGCTTCATAATGCGAAAATAGTCTCTTTCACTTCACAGATTTTCACACACAGCATGTCTGCTTTATCTGTCAACTATCAAGTTAATCGGAGCTGTTTGAGTAGAGAAACTAGAGTTTTTTTTTTTTTATTCGTGTACCTCTGAATTAGAGGATGGTAACAGGAGTAATCCACTGTGTGGAAACTAATGTTTCTGTTAATTCCTGCAGAGATCACTTGCTGCATCACTGGATAGCCCTACTGGCTGACTGTCCAATCACAGCTCAGATGTATGAGGACACAGCACTGCTAAAAGACCATTCTTTGGTAAACTCTTTGATCAGAGTGTTACAGACTTTACAAGAATTTAACATTACTCTGGAGGCCTCTCTAGTCAAAGGGATTGGAATATAACCCCCCCCTCTAAAGAAGGTGAAGGACCTAACCCAAGCAGATGAGCGGGGACTATGGACTGTTTTGCTTTTTTTACGTAGTGAGACTTGAACAAAAGGACTAAACCTGGCTTACATTAAAGCGACTGTCATGTTTGCCATATATTAAGTGCAATGAGCCTTTTCAAAATGTGTCATTATTTTTATCTTTGACAATGTTGCTGTTATACATTTAAGATATGTTTTGTATTACAATCCATACTTTTCACAAGACGTTAAAAAACACCTACCTGTGCTATACCGTTTTATTGAAAGCTCAATATTTTCATTGTTATTGTGAACTGCTGACAATGGCTATATTTAAAAGGAGATCAAGGAAGAAAACTGCTAATATATTTTCAAAGAACAGTATTATTTTGATATGTTTGTCAAGTTGCTTGCTCTGTGGTCTATCTAATCCATACTGTCACAATGCAGAGTTTTAAGCAAATGATGTAGATGTATGCTTTATAAGTATAACTCATGGGAACTTCATGTTTTAATTAAAAAACAAAACACATAAAAATACAATAAACAAGAAATAAGCTCTTGTTTAAAAACATTTGCAGGGGACTTTGCCATTCCCCAAAAGTAGTATGCAAATCTCCATTAGCACATGCCGAGTTTAGAATATGATACAATAGAATGGATGATGGGTCTTGAAAAATAATGCACAAATTTTATCAATGAGAAAAAAAAAGCGTTCATAATTTTCTATAAAACTATTTTAAACTTTCCATCGCTGCCCAGATTATTTCTTAAATCCCCATAAATACCTCTGAACATTTTTTTCCCTTTTAGCTTAGAATGCGACATTCTTTGTCCGTTTTATCCCTCAGGTCTGCACACTGGCCTTTGCTAATTGCCCAGGAACAATATGAAGCAACATGGAGTGTATGTTGCCCTCCATTAAACCTCTAATTCAACCTATCCGTTTCTGCTATGCAATACGTACATCTCCAAAATCCCCATTACTTATTTAGATGATTTAGAACATACTGATAAAACAGAGATTTTCTCCAACTGTTCTAAAGTGTAGCATATTTTGTTATCTGGATGACAGGAGCTCATTAGAGGTTGTCACATATGTGCCAATACCACTCTAGACACAGTTGGCATGAGCATTGTTTCTTGATACCTTTATAGACAGAACTGTGTAATGTAGTGTTAAATAAGTGAGCAACAGTGTACAGTGTATAAAATGTATTAAAGTGATAACTCCATGCTTGTGGTCTTGAGTCGTTATTAATATGAACAGAGCGCTATTAAAGGAATAAAGAAATATGTCAATCAGTCAAGACTTAGTCTATGCATTTAGGTTGTAGGTAGACTTATTGCTTATCGCTGCTTTTTATAAAAATTTGATAGTAGGCATTCATTTTTTTTTACCACGATCTGGGGCTAATCACACAAATAAGCATTTTGGAGCCAATATGGGCCTAAAATTGTGCATTTTCCGAAAGGAGTATCTCTCAGCTCTTTCCTATCGGACAGTCTTGTCTTTGGGTTTAAGATCTGGCATAAATGAGAAACCCAGCTATTTTAAATATCCTTCTGGATTGTAAGCAACTGTAATCACTACAAATTAATGCTGTACTTTAAACTCCACTGAGTAAAACTCACAATAAATCAAGCCAAACGGGCTGTGACTTCGTTCTTTTAATTGTGTTCATTTCTGTCAGTGCATGAGTGGTTGATCTTCCTTTGTGTTTGATAGTTTGAAGCCATTATAGTCCTTTCGGCAATGTATACAAACAACAGCTCACTCCAGTCTGTTCAGTTCCCGCTCTTTACACCCCTCTACAAAACAAACGCATAGTCGCTGCATTGCATTCTGGGAAAACGAGTCCTCGTACCTCTTATAGTTTTTTATCCGACCCCACGACTGCAAATAACGCGAGATTACAAACGGTTATACTACAAATGCGATATTGTGTTGTAGTTTCATTAATAAAAAAAATCCGCGCACTATCAAAAACCGATAGCGCAGCGCGAATTGTCGTTTGTTGTTTTCCTGCATCTCCCAGGATGCACCTTTCTTAAAAGGTACGACGGGCTTCGCTGATAGGCTGAGCGTCCGTTCAAACCGTGGCGCTCTTCTCCATATATGGAGTTCCTGCGAAACGACGCACCATCTTGCTACAGCTTTAATGTGCTAATGCTACTCCACCATTCACATGAACGCAGCTGGAGGAAGACATGCGCAGTGTGGAGGAATAAAACGAACGGAATTCAAAGTTTCTTACGGTAAGTGCATTTTCTGAGTGTCTTCATTAAACTCACGTTTAAGTAGTGCGGTGTGTTAGCGACCCTGCCGTACTTTTTAATGCAGGTTAAAGGGTTATAATGCGAATTTGCCTCGCTAGTGCGCGGCGCGTTATTTACATCCAACAATGGAGCGTGGATGTGGAGCGTGGCATGGCAGCCTGCTAGCACGCTAAGCTATTCCCTAACAATAGCCAACTCCGGCGATTTGGCGCTCTCCATGGGTGAAAGTTTGAATATAAGCAAACGGACTTTCTTCCTTTAACCTTTTCACGAGCGGCTTGAATTCGCAGTGTCTGCCATGAACAGCAAAATAACGTCTGGAAGAGAGTTTGTATTAAATTATTTTAAGAAGATGACCTCCCACCTCCTTTTTTGTCTCGGAGCGCACACGTTAGACACCAAGTGCTTTGCTTTAACATCAGTGTGACGCTAACTGTAAAAGCAAACACGGTTTTAGTAGTTTTTCTACTGAAATGTTGGATTTTACGTCGTTTTTCGGCTGTAGTAACGGTAACCTCACGGCTCCATGGAAACGGGCATATGTGCGTGGAAGGTGCGCGCGCTTTAATCCGACGGCAGAATTCGACTCCACCGCGAGAAAAAGTTTGGGTGAACGCTCCGTTCATTCGACGTTTTTACCTTTGTTTGAGCGTTTTTACTATGTTCGGTTTCCCAATATCCCTTCCAATTGGTTTTATTTGTCCCGTACGCCTGAATTTGCGCGTCCTGCTGTGCCAAAACAAAAAATATCAGCCTTTATTAACAGGCACCGTTTACCGTTTGAGCGCGTTGTTGTTGATGAGCAGCTGAGGGGGAAAGTAGGTCAGCGACGCTCACTCGTGAGGTTTGGTCAGCAAAATGTTCCCTTTTCTTATGTTTTTCGCCTCCAGACGGCCACTTAAATACTCCTAAATCCCAGACTGAGATGTAAAGATTTGACAAGTGTCCTCAGTGAGTGACCGCCCCTTAATCACCCGCCTAAATGTAGTCCGGTGTCAGTGGGAGGATTTCTGCTCTAATACTGCTCTCCATCCGTCCACAGAAGCAATCGGAGATGTTTGGCTTTCATAAGTCCAAGATTTATCGCAGTCACGACGGTTGCTGTATCTGTAAAACCAAGTCGTCCAGCTCCCGGTTTACAGACAGCAGCAGATACGAGGAGAACTTCCGACTCTGCTTCGGGTGAGAACGAGACTCCTTCAGAGGAGCACACTGATTTTCCTGACCTGAACACCCACACGGTCTCCTCTTACACCTGATGTGCACTGCGGTCCGTTCCTCATCGCATCGTGTAAGAGCTTTGCTTGGAAGCAGAGGTTTAACACTGGTTTGTTTCGACAGTTTGTCTGAGGACAGAGTTGGAGACATCTGCAATGCCTGCGTGCTGCTTGTGAAAAGGTGGAAGAAGTTGCCCCTCGGATCCAAGAAGAACTGGAGCCATGTAGGTTGAAATTCATTTCTTGGGTTGTTTGAAAGACAACACACTACTTTTCTCATTTGGTATATTTTCCTTCATTTTCAGGTTGTGGATGCGAGAGCAGGACCAGGCTTCAAGCTGACCAAACCCAAAAAAGTGAAAAATAGTGATGGGAAGAAAAAAAGCAAGCTGAAGAAGCTGCATAAATTTAAACGGCAAAGTGGGTGGCTCTCATTTCATTTTTTTTTTTTTTTTTCCTGCTCAGCTTTTTGGTTTAAAGAAGTCCCAACTCTGTAATGAATCTGTTGATGTAAATGTTTTTTCTTCCAGGTTTGCCTTCAATGCATTTTTAACTTAACAGTCTTCATTGTATGCAGTGTGTATGACAAATTGCCATATGCTAATCCAGAATGACCTTTTTTATTTAGTAATGGTGGTAAATTCCCTGCATGTAACCCACTGCAATGCACATGTTTAATGCCGAAATTGTTTCAAACTGCATTGGAAGTATATTCCGGTCATCAAGCAGTGTATTTTGCACTGTTGCTTTCTGAGGTAACTGAAAGAGGTAATGAAACCTTGTCTAGGTGCTATCAATTGGGGGGGGTTTGGTGATGACTCCTGTCGCATCAAAGCGGTCTAGTGTACTTGTAGTCGGTGTGCAAAACTCACTCCTTAAAAATGAGCATATTTGTAACTTGCAAGTCTTATGCTTGCTAAGTGCCATGTCCACATGACCAGAATGATTAACTTTTAACCCTCCCCTTTGATTGGTAGATTCTGATGCTCACAGCACTACATCCAGCATGTCTCCCTCTCAGTCTCCCAGTCACAGTAACCAGTCTGATGAAGGTTCAGACATTGAGACTAAGCAGAGGCGCCCAACTCCCGCTGGCTTCTCATTCCTTGACCTGTCCTACTGGAAAAGGTAATGTGCTGAGTAATACATTTAAAACTAACATATTTGTTCAAGTTAAACTTGTGCTCATAACTACTCCCTCTTCTATATTTGTAGGCAGAAAGTGTGCTGTGGGATCATCTACAAAGGGCGTTTTGGTGAGGTAATTATAGATCCTCGCCTATTCAAGCCCTGCTGCAGCACCAAAGAGCAGGCAGCACTGGCATCCACCTCAGACTCACAGAGCTCCAAAACACTGTCCTCTCCCCTCCCAGAGGACTTAAAGGAGACTTGGTGACCAAACTACTGCACCTCCTCCTGTGTCTCAATGAGGCTCCTTAGTTTTGTCTCCAGTGGCAGACTGAAATATCGTTCCCAAATTCGTTCACTATGTATGAATATTGTTGACGTTTTTTTTTCCCTGCTATTTGTTATTAGGGTTTTTTTTTTTTTTTTTTTTTTTTTAGGAAAGGGAGCAAAAATAAGTATGGGCATTAGTAAATACTCATAGGATCAGAATCGGGTTAAAATGGCTTATTAAGGCATGTAATACAGGTATTTTTTATTATTTCTTTTTATAACTTTTGGCACTGTAAAATATCTGATGTGAAATTTCATAGTGTTTGTAAATATCTTTATTTTCAATTCTAGTGCACCAAAAGCCTCCTATCTGGCTCCTAGTAACCTGTTTGGAAAAATGAGTTCTAATTCATGAAATGCCGTATTCATCTGTCAAGCAGGGCTCAGCGGATTAATGAAATGGTTCGAATCTTAAGTAATTTGGAAATACCGTGCCTATCAGTTTCCCCCCAATCTGCATGTGTTGGCAGTGCAGTGAATGGGTCGTTGGATATTCACAATGTGAATACAGTTCTATTGTGTCAGTCATATGCACAAGTATCTGTTTAATCTCTCATTCTTGGTTTGGCTCCAAGTTACTGTTTTCATGAGAGATGTCAGGATTCAAAAGCGTTTCCCCCCCCCCCCCGAAGTTCACAAGCTGCAATTCTTTAATGCTTTTGAGCAAAAACTCTTTACCATCATATTGCTTATCCATCAAAAAAATAAAAATGCCTACTATAATATTGCTGTCTAAAAATCTATTTATGAAGCATTCTAAATAAATGTGCTTTAAGTCTATAGACTCTGGTTATCGTTGCTTAACAATAAAGGAGCTGGCGGGTCTGTTGCTACTGTAGTTTTGTATTTTAAGACCACCAGCGAATGTTTCACTACACAGCCAAACCATGGTGCTGTTGCAAAATTTTACTGGATTTTGGCATCTACTTATGGAACGCTTGTCACTTGGTGCAAATGTGCGAATATACAAAATACTAACTTTGGAAAATTGGTTTGGTAATCTGATACAAATTGTAGCTTTTGTAACTTGGAATGTGAAAAGAAGAGGAAAAAAATAACGCAAAAGTAAACTAGTGTTTTTAGGAGGACATAATGTTCGTGTATCAAAAAAATAATGGTACAATGGAAACCGTGTTCAAGTGACTGTTAAATATTTCATTCGTGTGGTTGGTTTATTGTTTCATTGTATTAGTTGGATTGAATGAATGTTTAAACTTACCAGCAATACTGAGTCAATAGTGATGTTGACTAAAAGAAACTTCTCTTGTCAGAATACGAGAAAGCTAATATTACATGATGTCAGTGTGGTTCAGGGAAACTTGGTACATTTACAGTCAATGTTGATGTGCCTTATGAGAGATTTAACTGATATTGGAACATGAATTTGTCTTTTCTAATTTATACTATTTATTCAATTCTGTCTGTACAATTAATGCTGTAAAGAGGTTTTTGTGCACTTTTGTAATACTTTTATAATGTTTTGATATTTTGTATTTTTTTTTCATCACGTTTGTATTTTAATAAAATTTTGTTAAGGAGTTTCTGGTGTTGATTTTTGTTTAGAAATGGTCTGAAAATAAAAATGAAGTAAAAAAAAAAAAAAAGGCAAGACCAAAGGGCAGCAGTGGCATGTTTAGGGACTAACCCCCAGGTTGCGAAGGTTCAAATCCCAGACCAGTAGTTTTTTTTTGACAAGGTACTGTCCCCATCACTGCTCCCTGGGCTGGATGTGGCTGCCCACTGCTGAGGGTTAAATGCAGAGGCTGCATTTCTTTGTGGGTCACCGAGTGCTGTGCTGTGTGCTCGCAATGGTATGTAGTCACTTTCGCTTTCATTTCAACTGTTGGGTTTGCTCGAGCTATTACACGACTAAGACACGAGAGGGCGCCAAAGACTAATAAACTAAAACCAGCTCCTGTGACCTGGAACTTAAAATTAGTGTTGGACTTTCTTTTTAAATAAAATCTCCACTGATAATGTGTTCTAACACTAGACTTCATCCTAGGAGGCCAACCCTTCGAGAAATGCATGCTTTTATAAAAGTAACCAATTAATGACTGGAAGGATTAATTGTTTATTTTACAAATAAAGATTTGACAGATTTTGACCTAAAAACAATTAGAATTCATTGTAAGAAAAGCAAACCAAGATAAAGTTGTCAGGGGTGTGCAGACAGAAAAGTATAGACAAACATGTTAAATGCTACAGCTAAAAGATCAACTCTGAGCAGCTTCATGTTCCTGTGACCACAGCTTGAAAAGAAGTAAACGCAGAGGTTGAATTTCGTCGTGTTGCGCTGTGCTGCGTTTCACAATGACAAGGGTAGTCACTTTCAAAATAACACTATATCTTCTGTAAAACATGGAGGCTTGGTTCTTTTCGTTTCTGACATGGGGGCACAATAAAGTTTTTAGACTATCAAGGCATATTTGAGCAAATCCTGTTGCCCAGTGTTGGTCGTGGGTCCTCCAGCCATATACTCAACATGACCCAAAAAACAGCAAAGATCCCAGTAATGGCACACGAACACCTTTGAACATTTGTGCAAATGCTGTGTGGAGAATACACACTTCAAAATAAAAAAAAAATAGAAATATAATATTACAGCACATTGCAGTATTGCATTACGGTGGCCTAGTGGTTAGGGCGTCAGCCACATGATCAGGGGTTCAAACCCCTTCCCAATAGGTTGCCCTGAGGTACCCTTGAGCAAGGTGCTGCCCCCATCCCGCTCTTCCCTGCGATGGGCTGGCAACCTGTCCAGGGTGCGTCCCCCATCCTCGCCCTGTGTGCGCTGGGTTGGACGCCAGCGCGACCCCGTTTGGGACAAGCGGCAGATAATGGATGGATGGATGGATGTATTGCATTATGACAGCATAAAAATCATAGCTTCTTTTCAAAGTGCCTTTGTTGCATATAAATTATAATAAAACCCCGACACAATAAAAACACCTTTCTTGGATGATCCTTTTTATGTTTTATGTAACTCACTTTACTAAAAGAAATTTGACCAAAGTTCTTGCAGTCCTTCAGTGTTATTGCATTATTTTACACAGACAAATGCTAAATAAAAGCAGATCTTCTCAGGACCAGAGTGAGAAGTGTTTTGTCAGGAAATAACTCTCCAGTGTGTAGCTTCTCAATCCATCATGTTACACTGTAGTCCAGGGTCAGTGTCATGAGCTGGTGTGGCTAATGAATAAGTGCTTAGTAGACTGTTGTTCCTTATGACTGGTCTTACAGGTGATAGATAATATCCAGGAGAACATCAAGACACCTGGAGGATGAATCGCACAGGGACTTAAATCATGTTTCACCTTTATAGAAGCATCAGTTCCAGCCTATGTTTTTGAGCCTAAGGGTTATTTCAGGCCGAGAATAAGTGTAGGCTAAAAAAAATGACAATGCTGATCCTAAGCCTAGGCTGAATCCATGGCTGGTAAACTCGTTCTAAAACAGTGGTAATGCTGTTTAGTGTTTAACTAGAGCAATGTTGTTAAGGACGCTTATATGTGATGGAAGATGGGTTTCAAGCCCCAGTGAGCACCGTGCAATTATGTCTGGTCTTTGCTCACTTCAGGCAAGGCTGAAGTTATCTTTTCATTATATCGTCCATTTACACTCTAAACTGTGCAGCTGTGATGAACAGCACAGTAACTGCTGTCCCAAACAGAACATTTGAAAGCCAGCATTCTCAGCTTTCCCTTTGGAAGCGATGCAGAAAGTCCCCAGACGTTAAACGAGTGTATGGGAGAGTATGGAAAAACATCCTTATAATGTACCATAGGGATCAGCAGCCTTGCTGTGGTATTGTGGTATCAGGCAAAAAAAGATGAAAAATTCTTTTAATTTTATAATTTTTTGTGAACCTGTTTGAACCTGCTTTTTGTGCGTGTTTTGTGTTGTTATATTTAAAACATACATCAGATTGATATCAGTATTATTAGATAGCCAGTGCTATGTATTGGTATTTGTACTGATTGAGAAAAAGTGGTTTTGGCACTTTTAAAGGTACTTTTAAAGGTAATGTTGCATTTGGAGTAAAAAGAAGATTATAGTTGGAAAACAGCTGATTTAAAGTCAGTGTTCTACCATTTACATTCAGACTTACCTTGAAAGGCATTCAGTATCGTGAAGAGATAAACTCCTGGTAGACTTAGAGGCCCTTGGGTTGTGAATGCCAGGCCCCAGGGGAGCCCCAGAATGAAGCTGAGCCCCAGCACATTGGCCCAGTCCTTCCAAAACCTACTCGCACTGTTCTCAGCCTGAACGTTCCGCACTCGAAACCTCCGCATCTTCATCACAGTCTGTATCAGAATAAGTGTGTTGAAAAGCAGCACCAACCCCAGGTATGCATTCACTGTTGTGTATCTCACAGCCTTAGTGGTCACCCAGCAGCTACACGTTTGAGGAATAAAAAAAGAGATATGGTAATAGTAGAGAAAATGCATGCAGAGGTGAAGGTATTAACATGTTCTGGAACTGTTGCTTAAGCCTTACAGGTTGGTAGCATTGCTGGAGGTCTCTGGTTGGACTGGCTGGAGGGTGGACTGGCCATATGCTCCTACCACTCTGCATATTATCACTGCAACAGTAGGACTTCCTACAAGCAAGAGTGAAATTGCTTTTATTGTTTGCTTTGGTGCAAAATAAAATGAAAAGATCACTATCCAAAGCTAAGCTGTTTCGACGTGGAGACCATTTTCTTCCACTTTATAAGGTACACCACCATTTTTGCAAAAAATTATACAGTTTCATACCCTATCTGACAGATATATACAATACAAATCAGGCAAATCACATTTCAAGCACCAGTTACTGTTGAACTGAGGGTGGGAATGGACAAAACGAGTCCAACGAATAAAAAGAACTGATAATGCAGTTGATGCAGTGCATACATCATATATGCAATGTGCTTCTGAAACACATTATCACCTTGTTTCCCTCTGGCAACACTGGCTTCATGAAAGTTCATCAACTCACCCCAGCCCACAAGGCTTAATTTGAGTGGGTATCTCCTAATGTAGATGTTAAAGACCTGCACCAGCAGCAGATATAGGTGGAAGCCTTCAATCGCAGTCCAAGTTAAAGTGGCCAGAACGGCCCAGTGCAGCATCAGTCCCAGAGCCTGACACACTGCCCCCTCCACACTGGACCAATAGGAGCTGGCCAAGAATGAGAGGTGCAGTAAAAACAGTGAGCTTGTCAGATTCATATGAATAATGACAGAGTGCTCTAATTTGGTTTTCCTGTGGAGAGAGAGAAAGAGGTCCAAGTTAAAAAGTGATTAAACTTGAAAAAACTGAACATTAAACATCATATTTTATTTCAAATATAAAGCGAATTCGTATGATCAACTATGGAGGTAGTGTTTGCTGTACTTTGTTTCTTTAAAACTTTCTTTCAGACACTGCTTTAACATTTTTACTCCATCCTGTGGAGGTTAGTTCAGAGCCCTCTGATCAAACAGCACTTTCATCTGACTAAAAGGAAGTCTAACTTGTCTAACTTGTTGCTGCTTCTTTTTTTTTCAAGCTCTTTCACAGCATGTCAGTATACACCGGGGTCCAGTTTGTACTACGGAGCAGAATTTGCTTTCCTTTTATATCAGATCCACAGAGCGGTGAGTCTCACTGTGTGCATGTATTGTAGTTTCCTCTCACCTCCTGCTTAAAACCATGATGATGGTGACGGCTGTGAATATCACAGAACATGATGACCCAACGTATGTAATATACTCTAGAACCTGAACATTGGCAGCGCCTGGCACTTCAGGGCTCTGTCAGGGAACAACATTGTGAAAGGAATTATGTCCAGAACCAGGAATAAAGGAAAAGCAGTTGCTGCAATGAATATAAAATGTATAAATAGAGTTTAAAGCCTTTACTTACAATAAGTACTGCAAAGAAACTGAGATGATTGCAACTGCAAATAAAATCTGTGTTGTTCTGGCTGCTGCTGCTGCAGCCATCTGTGCTCCAACTGCCTAAAGATCCCGAATACAAAGATGAAACAAGCCACCATCAAACCAGTTCATGACAATAAAAGACAAAAGAGTCTTTTAAAGATCCACTGCTTGTATATATCTTCTCAAAACCATGTAATTGCTAGAGATAATTCCATCATTAAAAAAAGATGACACTTTGGTTGAGGACCTTGATTACTATTGTTCAACATCTTCCAGAAGACACATGTTCCATACTGAGCCTGAAACATAAAGAAGGATGCCACAAATGAAAGCAGCTCAAACAAACCCAGAAGTTGCCAAAACTGTATATTTGTAGTAGTGGAGAGTGGAGATAGAGGAGGGTTCTCCTTCATTAATATGAGCACCAGCCAAGCATTTTATATATATATATATATAGTCCAATCCAGTAGATTTGTTACAAGCTTGCGCATTTTCTTTGCTGCATTTCTTACCTGGACCAGATTTGAGAACTTGATCGTTACAGGGTGAGAAAGGTTGTGGACATCACTGGAACCAAGCCACACCCCTAAGACCTGCTCATGAAGCGCTCCTTTTGCTGAAGGTGCCTAGTTTACAAAAACACTAGTATGACTAAAGTATTATAGATATCATGTACTTGAAGTGGCTGTAAATGATCTAAAACAAGTAGATTAGAATATTTCCACACATTTGTTTTTGCTCTAACCTATAATAAGCCTGTCATAAGAGTAACCCGTAAGAAGTGTATCTTAGAGCAATGTTAGAAGATGGGGCTGACAAACACTGCTCTCACTTAAATCAGAGAAATCAGACTCCAGTGCTAAAGGACCATAAGAATGCAGAGTTGTGTGTTTTTGCTGCTCAGAAGTACGATTTATTGTCGATTATCCACCAATGATCCGAGAACGAATCAATTGTTTAATCATTATTGAATTCGTCACTTAATTTTTGGGCACACGGCTACCACTATAACTCTTCTATCCTTTCAGTCTTAAAACCAGCTAGTTCTATCTGCTGTCATGCAGATTTTTCCTTGGCCAAAGGAGATGTTTCTGAGGAGATCAGATTGGATGTAAAACAGAAAGAACAGAAGAGGGAAAAAAAGGAGACACAAGTTAAAAAAACTGATGTTCAAGATGTGGTACACCCTCAGTAGTGTCTAGAAATGCAATAAAATTGTGAAATAGTGTCTAGAAATGAAATAAAAAGTGTCTCAGAATTACACTGATATTATATAGTGTCTGTTAGTCCATTAAATAAATGTAATATCTTAAATCAGGGATCACTTTTAACTGTGCAATTGTCTGGTCTACCAACACTGAAGGCTGAAACACTTCATTTTAGAATTATAGTTGACACCAACCTCAAAAAGGCTGTGGTTGTGAACAGACACAGCCAAGGGGACACACTGCTCACTACTGTTTTCCTGCTTCCCACTGCTTCTCTGTACAGCCTCTGAAGGAATATGGATTACATGTCCATACATTGTTTCTACTCTGGCCTGTGAAAAGAACATGTTGTACAGAATTAATGTTGTAAAGCGACTTCCCAATGCTACTAGCTAGCAAATCAGAAATACAAACCCAGAAAGATTTATCTGAGGACTCCCACCAATCCACCCAAAGTTAAGTTAACCCATCAGAACATTTACAAACTAACTTTATAGTATTCTATCATGTTTTGACCCTGATGGCCTCCCATAATGTAATAGTGAAAATTAAAAGGTTAAATCCATGGTCAAGCTAAAAACATGCATTTAGTGGTAAATTTTTTTCATAGTGGTAAATTTTTTTTTGGTAAGTTTTTTTGATAAGTTAAAGCCTTTTTAACACCAAGTGTTTCGACACTTTGCTCACAGCAAAATTCTGAAGATATGTAAATAAAACAAAATGCTTCCGTGGGGCTTTGGTGTGCTCAGCATGTGTGAAATGAGTTCATGTTCTTATTTTCCTGTCTTCGTTTTTTACTAGTTGAGTTTGAACAGTTCTGGAATCTGAGAGTTCTGTAAAAGTTCTTTTTTCAAAGCCCAACAGGTAAAAGACACACTAAGCTGTTGGGGGTGCCTGATCAGGATGATTACAGAACTAACTGCCCCTTCTGAGTCTGGCAAAATCCTGAATACTCAGAAATGTGAAGTACTAGGGCAGCGCTGGCCTAATGGTTAAGGACTAGGCCACAAGACCAGAAGTTTGTGTTTGAATCAGAAACGAGTAGGGTTCCCAGAGTTACCCAGAGGTGAAAAGCAGAGGCTGCATTCTGTTGTGTCTCACTGTGTGCTGTGCTGGGCTGTATTTCACAATGAGGAAAGTCCCTTTCACTTATTTCACAGTAACTAACACTATCTAATGGTAACATGTACATTCAGACATGTAGCAAGTGGAAGCAAGAGGGGAAAAAGACATGATTTCTTCTGATCCTCTTTTTGTGATGTCCTTTAAATGTGTAAAAAGAAGTGAAACCAAAGCTATTAAATGCCAGCCTTGCCTTAAAGATGATGAGTTATACAGAAATAAAACAGAATTAGATCTGTCATTTTTTTATACGTATCAACAGCAGTTAAATATTCACTTTGGAAGCAGTACTGAGGAGATATGCAAATGTTCTTGGGTGAAATGGCCATGGCCCTTTGGGCGAAATATCATGAAGTCACACTGTTGTATTAGTATATGCAAAAAAAACAACATACATCCCTAGGCTTTTCTGTGCTTAGCATATTTTTTTTTTTAATTATTTTTTTACATTTTTTCCTCTTTGGTTTTAGCACTTAGGTCTGGAATCTGAGACCTTTATGGAGTGTAATATTGAAAAAAAATGAATGTAAAAAATAAATGAAACAGTTTTACCTCATGGATGGAATTCACAGTCTGCATGTAGAAATCTGGTCTGGACTTCCTCCGCCGTTGCGTACAATTTTTCATATTTTCTTCAACACACCTGTACCGAACAGCTCAGTATTAGGCACTTCTTTGTGAATTGTATATAATATGTAATATGTCCTTAAGTGTAACATTTTGAATGAATAATGTAAACTCTTTTCCAGCACAGAAGTTTTTCAATGTGTAACAGAGGTGTGTGTGCGTGTGTATATATATATATATATATATNCTTGAGGAAGGATCTGAGTCCTGTAAGATTCTCCAGTTTATTCCTGAGTCAGTTTGGTTTAGGATGAGGGTCAGTTAAGCTCAAGAGGGCCTTAAACTGAAAAACAGGAGATTTGGGGACTCAGAGGTTTAAATCATAAAAACAAACAAACAAACAAAAGCAATCAAACAAACAAATTAATTTAATAGTGATCTAAGATTTTGTGCCGGGAACTTGTGCTGGGTTTGAAGCTCTCTCTCTCAAAAAAAAACCAAACAAATATATATATATATATGGGGGAAACGTAATATGTGATTGGATGTGATTGGTTGTTTTGTGGGTAATTTTATAGTTATTTAAGATTTTGTGCTGGGAATCTGTACTGGGTTTGAAGTCTCTCTCTCTCTCTCTCTCTCTATATATATATATATATATATATAAATTCATAAAATGTATATTTTTCTCACCTTTTTAGTTTCTGGCCCAGTAATAATACCTAAAAGCACTTTGTAAGCTTACCTTTAAGGCATATACATAACATTTGGTTCGATGTTTTGAAATGTAATATATACTGTATATAATATAACAATCTAACATGTTATCTGATTATATAAACTTTGGTTCTTTAGTTCTGAGTGAGGTAAAGAATTAAATAAACTGTAGAAATGTCTCAACTGTAGAAATGTTTTATTCACAGCACCTCCTGTGTTCCCTTCTTTTAAAGATAAAGACATTTTATTCAGCCTTATAACTCACCTAGGGAAGTCTTGCCGACAATTATTTTCACAAAGCGAAGCAACATCAGAACATTCTAAAATTTTTTTTTTTGGCAGCTCTGGATTACACGTAGACACTGGCACTGTAAACAGATATGTTTATTTAGATCATCAGGTGAACATCTCCTGTTAATGAATCATATGTTCAATGACTGGTCCTTAACAATTAACTTATTAACTGATATACTAACCAATACAACCCTAAAGATAAATACCAAAATCAAGTTACTTCAGCCAAACCCCAGATCTTAAAATGTGAGACATTTTTAATCCTACCTGTCTTAGCCAGGACCATGAGCAACAGAAAAATGATGTATAAACAAGGTCTCTTCATTGCTTTAAAAAATCTTTCACACTGGTTGTCGGCTGGCTTTTAGTCTTGGTTCCTCTTTATGAGGTATGAACATGTGTGTGGTTCTTGCTGAATCAGAAGGCAGCTGTCGTCATGCAGACATGTCATTTGTGCATGCATTTGTAGTTAAAAAAAATTTATTAGGATCTTAAACACAGTTGTAGAACTGATTTACAGCTCTGCTGTATTTTGTTTGGGATAAAAAATTTATTTTTTTTATCCCAAGGAAGGAAGCCTAATAAGAATCCTTCTTCTCAGCTTAAAGAAACTCACTCAGAGTGCTATCCTGGATTAAAGCCATATTAACATTTTAGCCCATGTTTTCTGACTTTTTTTAGTTTTTGCCCCAGAATAATACCTAAAAGAACTTTGTTACCTTAACTTTAATGCATATACAGAAATGTTTGAATCAATGTTTTGAAATGTAACTCTTTTAAAAGTAACAATTTTAAGTAAGGAGAATTTATGAGCCCTTTAATACGCAATATAAAATCTTCAAAATGTATAAATCTGTTGTTAATAATACACACATGAACTAGCCATTTGATTGGCTACTCCAGCTTTGTATATTTACTGCCCATTATCAGCTCCACTGAAGCCATTTATCAATTGTCACGGTCTGTCGTGCCTGTGGTTCCGGCCGGGCACGACAGATGGCGCTCTGTTCTGACTGAGCACACCTGGGCTTGTTCAGACACAGGTGTGCTTCATTGGGGCTGCTATTTAAACCCCAGTGAGTCAGAACAGAGCGCGGTTCATTATCAAGGCTGTGCCTTACAGTTAATGGTGGCACTTTTGGTTTTGTATGTTAGTTTATGTTAATAAAGTTACGTTTTGGAACCCTGGCTCTGCGTTGGCGTCCTTCAAACTCCCCGCCACCGTTTCATCAATGTTCTGAACAACAGGAGCAACTGGCTGTTCGGTCATTTAAAGATAGATTTATTGTGTTGGTCCACCTTGATCTTGATGAAAAAGTCATTAAGTTTGGACATTGGTCATTCATAGTCCAGTGAATCTCAATCCTGGTCTAGTGAAAACACCGACGTGCAGAGCAGTGTGTATTTTTTGGTAGGTGGATTCTTTTCAGCCCAACAGTGACACTGAGGAGTTGAACCTCTACTCTACATCAGTCAAGCACCCAGTAGCACCTTTTGTGTCCTGTGGGGACCGGACCGTAGATGATTGACAACGAGAACCAACAACTGATGCAAAGAAATAAATCAAATTAAAGACATGTAGATTCAATGCAGGTGCACCTTCTTGTTGAATACATTACATAGTATGTAACTATTTAATGTAACATAACATGATAAAACTAATAATACAGTATGCCATCTTGCATACTTCTTCAAAACAATATGCATGAACTAAACAATTAAAGCTTGAGTTATTAGCAGTAATAACAAAGGCATGGCTTAATGTAATATTTTTCACCTGCTGCTCACGAGATGAATATTTTTACAATCCATTGAAAGGTTGATCTTAAACAGTCTGGTATAACATATTATAACCAAGAAATGCAAAGTCACACATGCAGACTTGATGCTGTTGATATAGAAGGGTATGACATTTTAGTTCACCGTGTTTGTGGTTCTGTATTTACAGCACTACATTTTAATTGCAAAACAGAACTAGATATAATGATATAGCGAGATGGTGTTAAACAAGGTGTTCAAAAAAACTTCTGCTCTTCTCTTTCTGCTTTTAGGAGTTTTTGGAAAATGAATATTTCTTTGGTTTGTGAGTGGAGCTGCTTGTTTCAGATTGAGGTAAGGTCTCATTTTCTAGACGTCTGTTCTTTTGCATCGTCCCATAGACCCACAGGAAGATGAAAAATCCTGGAAATCAACAGATGAAAATTCAATGTAAGGCTCACACTCATCACAGTTCCCCACTGAAAACTACGCAGATGTCTCTCTGGCAGTTTCGATCCCTCATTTGTGACTTCCTGCATAGCTAGACTTCACATTTTCTTTGTATTTCTTTTGTCTAATCACTAGGCTAAATTTGGTCTCCCAGTTCTTCAACTAAGCTGACTTCCGTAAAGCCTCAGAAAATGCAATTTGATGTGGTTTAGTGAGTCAATGCTCCCTGCGATGGGCTGGCGACCTGTCCAGGGTGCGTCCCCCGTCCTCGCCCTGTGTGCGCTGGGTTGGACACCAGCACTCCCCCTCGACCCCGTTTGGGACAAGCGGCAGAAAATGGATGGATGGATAGTGAGTCAATGCTGCATTTTACACTTACACAGCAGCCACTCAGAGGGCACACAGATATATCTGACAGGATGTCTGTATCACATCTACATTTCAGTGTCATACATTTCAAAATGTGCAAGCCTTTTGCACTGAAAATAGATTGGTGGTCAGCACCATACACACACACACACACACACACACACACACATGACAACTTACCAAAACCAGCATGACCAAACTGGGATATTAAAGTGGAAACAGGTCATGTTTTCAGGTCATGAACAAATTCATTTACTGAGTCAGCTGGCCAATCATATGAAGCATTCATATGTTTGGGTTATCGGTAATTACAGTTCTCCTGAAATATTATTTTTCATGTGATGGCAGAAATAATACAGTAATACAGAAACAGAAAGAATAAAACACACAGATTTTCATTGGGTGTCCTCATTTTTTCACATGACTGCACACACACACACACACACACACACACACACACACACACACACACACACACACACACACACTATATATATATATATATAACAGATACAGAATTAAAAAGGATCCATATTGTCTTTGGTGCCTTAACTGCCTTTTCTAAGAAGAGTGTACCCGATTCACATTACCTTGCAGTGTGTTGCAGATGCAGAAGAGGTAGAGGATGGGGTAGTTTGTATATCCGGAGCTGAAGAAAGCCAAGCCCCACGTCATTCCCAAAAGGCAGGACAGCCCCAGAACAGTACAAGCATCCTTCCAAGTAGGTTGCTTACTGTGTTTAACACCCAGGCGCCGTATTTTAATAATTTGCCGAGTCACTATGGTGAGAATTGCTGTGTTTACCAAGAATGTAACGCTGAAGAAGGTGATGTTCATTCCATAGAGGAATTTAACATCAGTGATCCAGCAGCTACAAAGCAGAAAACACACACTTTTGTTGAGAATAGAGAACTTCTTTGCATTAGTTTTTGATTAGTGTTGGGTACTAATGGACTAAATGCAATCCAGATTATATAGAGATTTCCATTGTATAAGTAAGGGTGTGATAAATATGTTTTAGCTGGCAACAAGTTTTGAATCCTATCTTATACAGTGAGTAACATTTCTTAGCTTCTCATGTTGGAAGATATATCCCAAGATCGTAGAACAGATGCTACGCTCTTTAAGAAGGATCACATTATTAGCCTGAATCAAGTAGAGGTAACAGCTAAGAAGATTGCTAAAACTACAGAAAGTCTGATCTCGGGTGATCCTGATCACAGATCACTGAAGTATTTCAGTGTAGTGAAAAAGTTCACAGCTTTGTTTAATCATGGCTATTTTTTATAGTTAAAGTAAAAGCACTACCATATGTACAATGCAAAGAGAAATTAAAACTAAACAGCTATGTAGCCTTAAAAAAAACACGCTTAATTGAGGCTAATCGAAAAAAAAGGAAGGCTTCAGATGCTAAAGAGCAGAAAGTTTGGGCTCTAGAGAAATGGAAAAAGTTAATGTGGTCTGACTAGTCATGTGACAGTGTTGAGGGCATCATTGGACGTGATGCCTAGTGCCTATCACACAAACTGTCAGTCGATCAGGTTCAGCACTGTTATGTGCCTAAAACATCTGGTCAGCTGACTACCTGCATGCTACCTGAATAAACAGGTGAAAACCAAATTGTGTCTCGGTTAAAGGGTGTCTCAGGGAGAATGAGACATAATTTTCACACATGGAATGGCCACTGCATTGTCCAGACCTCAGCCCCACTGAGAATATTTAACAGGTCCTGGAGATCACATTATGTAGTTGTCAAAAACTCTGTGAAAATAAATACTGTGACATTGCACGAGCATACTGACATGACCACAATGACCATGTGCCGTCATCACAGCTAAAGTTGGTTTGACAAAATAGTTGAGTCAATGACTTTTTTTTGGCCAGGCAAGGTATAATCTGATTCCTGGGTGTAATCTGCTTTATTTACCCAATGCGGCATTTATTTGCAACTGCTTAGTCTGTGAGTAAAACATTTACAGGCATAATCTATATTTATTTTTTCATTTGCAGTAAAGAATACATAAAAATGTATAGGTTTTAACTCACATTTCTGTTGTTTTATTGTCTGTTAATTCCACTCTTTTGGTACCGTAGAAAGGTCCCGTCAGTGATGCTGCAACAAACACAGCAGGAACTCCTAAGAGCAAAAAAACTATGGTTTAAATGTATCTGATGTAATGGTGTGACTCACCCTGAACACAGGGAATCACACTGGGTTAGAGAGAGCAGCTCCCGATCAGAGAGCAGCTCCCGACCCCCCACATCATAATTATGCTCGGCAGGAGTGAGGCAGTGGGAGAAGTAAGCACATGGGTGCAGTTTTTTATCAGGGGCTGAACGTTGGGACAGGACCACCCCAACTCCCACCTTTGAGGTGTCTACTTCAACAATGAAAGGGAGCTTGGGATCAGGAAGTTGCAAGACAGGGACTGTGGACAGTCTGTTCTTTAATTCAGTGAAAACCTCCTGGGCTTCTGGGGTCCAGTGAAATCGTGCCGCTGTCTTGCGGGTTAGGGCAAGAGAGCTGCTATGGTCTTAAAATTGCATGCGAAACAACGAAAGAAATTCGCAAAGCCCAGAAAGTGTTGCACTAAGCTGACTGAGGTGGGGCGTGGCCAGTCGGCCACTGCTTTTCTTTTATTTGGGTCCATGCTTAGTTGTCCCTGGGAGACCATAAAGCCCAGGAAGGTGACAGAGAGAGCATGGAAGAGAGACATCTCCAGCTTAACAAATAAATAATGGAGGATCCTTTTGATCCTTGGAGGACCCTTCTGACATGGATCTCGTGTTCGGCCATGGCCCGGCTAAAAATGAGAATGTCATCCAAATATACGAATGCATAGCGATTCAAGGCCTCTCTTAAGTCCTCATTTATGAAACGCTGAAAAAGTTCTGGAGCATTCATAAGCCTAAAAAGCATAACAAGGTATTCATAATGCCCCGATGGTGTGATGAAGGCAGTCTTCCACTCATCCCCTTCCCTGATCTGGATCAGGTTGTAGGCACTACTCAGGTCCAGTTTGGTGAAAATGGATGCCGGTTGCAGCACCTCAAAAGCCGTTGACATAAGAGGCAAGGGGTCTCTGTCTTTAATTGTTATCTTATTTAGGCCCCGGTAATCAATACATGGATGGAGACCACCATCCTTTTTGCCCACAAAAAAGAACCCCGCCCCTGCGGGGGATGTAGAAGGCCTAATAAAACCCAGAGCTAGGGCCTCTTGGATGTAATCCTCCATGGCGCCTTCTCGGGACCCGAGAGGGAAAAAAGGTTCCCCCTAGAAGGAGTGGTACCCGGACGAATGTCTATGGCACAATCATAGGGTCGGTGAGAAGGAAGGAGTTGGGATTTTTGTTTACTGAAGACCTCTTGGAAATCCCAGTATGCTGGGGGAACGGCATTCAGACCCAGAATCACCTCAGGAGTGCATGGAGTCTGGGGTTTGCCTAGAGGTAAAATAAGAACGACTACAATGAGGTCCCCAGGCCACTACTGATCGGGTTAACCAGTCCAAATGTGGATTATGTCGCTGCAGCCAGGGAAATCCCAAAATAAGGGGTAGATCAGGAGCCCGGACAAGAAGCAGAGGCAGTTGTTCACCATGCAGACCAATACACAGTTATAGGGAGGGTTTGATGAGCGATAAACCCCGAAGCTAAGGCCCGCCCATCGATAGCTGCCATGGGGAGTGGCTGATCCAGCGTCTCTATGGGTAATTTCCATTTCTTGGCCAGCTCTGTGTCTATGAAGTTGCCGGCAGCTCCTGAGTCTATGAAGGCCCGAAGTCTTTCCTCTCTACCTGAGCCCCAACATATGGTTGAGCTGAGAAATACCCCTGAGGGCTGTGGGAACAGTGGAGGACCTACCACAGAGTCCCTACGCTGTGACAGGCTTCCTAGTTTGCCTTTAGATCAGGGCAGGATGCTCGAAGGTGACCGGAACGACCACAATAAAGGCATCTGCCTTCCTGCATCCGGTCCTCCCATTCCTGATGGGAAAGATGAACATGACCGAGCTGCATGGGCTGAGGTTCCTGTGAAGTGTCCTCAGCCTGTGGGAGTATGGGGACTACGTGTTGTGGGCTGGCTCGTACTCTTTGAGACCTTTCGGTCTCCTGAGTCTGTCTATGCTCACTAAGGCGGTTATCGATCCTTAGGGAGAGTTCAATTATGCCCTCTAAAGTGTTTGGGGGTTCCCAAGGAGCCACTTCATCTTTAAGGTCACTATTCAGACCCTGAGAATAGGCCGCCATAAGTGCCGTCGAGTTCCAGCCACTTCGTGCGACTAGGGTATGGAACTCGATGACGTAGTCTGCTACTGACCTCCTTCCCTGTCGTAGTTGGAGCCGGGCGGAACTGGCCTACCTTCCACTGCTGGGATGGTCGAAGGTCTCTGAGTGCAGAGGTAAACTGAGTGAGGGAGGAGCATACCTCTGGCTGGTGCTCCCACACTGGGGTGGCCCATGACAGGGCTCTCCCTGTGAGCAGTGAGACAACATAGGCCACCTTGGCTCTTTCAGTAGGAAACCAAGTGGGCTGCTGCTCAAATGCCATTGGAGAGCATTGGAGGAAGAAACCACCCAATTGCCCCTGTGCACCATCAAAGTGCTCGGGGGGTGGTAAAAAAGGCATGGGGGGCTATAGGGGCGGTTGCAGGAGGTTCAGGTCTAGCTTGCAGGGCGGTATTGATTTCCTGCAGCTGTGACCTTATTTGCTGCAGGATCTGTTCCTGCCTACCTATGGTAGCACCCTGAGCAGCTAGGCATCTCTGGGTGATGCTGGGTCCATCCTGGCTGGGTCATTCTGTAATGGTTTGACTCACCCTGAACGCAGGAAATCACACTGGGTTAGGACCCAGATGCAGCACCTGAAGCTGCCAATACCCAAAATACACCAGGACACCCGAGCTACCACAAAACAACCCAAAAATGGATGAAAAACAAATGGCTCAAAAGGGGTGGAACGCAAAGGCTCAAAACAGGGGGAAACAAAAATGCTCAAAAACAGGTGGAAACAACAAGGCTCAAAAGGGATGGAGTCAAAAGGCTCAAAACAGGTGGAAACAAAAGGCTCAAAAACAGGTGGAAACAAAAGGCTCAAAACAGGTGGAAACAAAAATGCTCAAAATGGGTGGAAATCAAACTTGTGATTTTTTTTTTTTGGTGAAAAAGGAGGGTGTGTAGCGTCAGTCAGCACAAAAAGCCGAGGCTCGAGGGTGCTGACCTGATGCTGACACGCAGAGAGAGAGACAAGGAGACCCAAGAGAAAACCCATGGAACTTCACCAAATTACTGTCTGTGTCGTAAAATGACCCAGCAAATCTGCACTGTTTTCCCTTCCTATGTATGTAAGCCAGAGCACAGGTGAACCGAATCACTGTTGATTACTGCGCCTGACTCGCTGGTCTCTCAACAGCAGTCTGGCTCCCCCTAGTGCCCCGTCGGGGTAGGGCTCTTACATCTGGCTCATATTATTTTTACTTTTTCATAAAATATGGCATTGTTGGGTGATCAAACACGACTAGTTCAACTTAAGAGCCAGGTCATGTCTGTGTTAAAGCAGTGAGCTGTACAGTGCCCCAGTTGGGTTGATGTTGCAGTATGATTTGGATTGGACTATTCCTTACCCCAGCCAAGTAAGGACAGCTTGACCATGTAGTGTCGGATGTAGGTGTTAAACACTTTCACTAGAAGCAGATACAAATGCAGTGCTTCAATGGACATCCATGAGAAGCTACACAGCAAGCTGTATTGCATTGTCACGGCCACAAACACGCAGGCATTTTTAGTCCATGTGGCCGCCCACTCACTGAACAGAAAACTGGTGTTGAGGAGGAACAGGGTGGCACCCAGTGACACATGGATGCTGATGGAGGAGTCCATATTTGGGGGTCTATGAGAACACAAAAACCAAATACCTGTTAAACAAGCTTCGTCCTTTAGTTATTGTTAAGTCTCATGTGTCATACACCAAGCCCAGTTTATGACAGGCTTAAGTTAAAAGATTTATACCACATTATATAGTTTTTTAATATGGTTCTATGATTTCATGGTGGTCTTCACTTATTATATGTGACTCTAGGAAATTCCATTATTGCCCAATGCATTTTGCCTATTGCATTATTGGGACCAAATTCTCTGCATGCTTCAGTCACTGAGATGGATCTTTGGATCTTTGCAGAGAAACAAATTTTCTTTACAGCTGAGCAAGGAGTTGTAATGTGTGCAACAGTATTCGTGTTTTCATGAATTATTGAATTCACCCGTTTAATGGTTATAAAATCTTCAGTTTTATATCTTCAAAGGGTTCTTCACACTTGTGCAAAAAGTCATTTTGTACTTACAAAAAGGGTTTCATGAGAATAAATGACTCCCCTATGTCCACACCACAAATAAACTATATCCTATATCTATTCCCTATATCTGTCTATATATATCTATACCTGTAGTGCATATTCTGACACCAACTCAAAACATATATCTGTGTACTTACTTCTTGACCATGAAGAAAAGAACAGAAGCGGCAGAGAAAACCGCTGAGATACAACATCCAACATAACTTATGTATGACAAAATTTCCCACTGCTTTTGATCAATTTGGACGTCAATCTAATATTAGAAAGAGGTCGGGGGAGAGATTTATTAGCATATTTAGCTAAACAAATCAGCTGATTTTATGAAAAAATGTATCAGTCGACAAATTAAGGGCTTACCAGAAGAACAGCAAAGGGAGTCATGTGATCACATGTGCACTGCACATTATTGTTTTCCCGCTTGCTGAGACTGCATCCTTGGCTTTTCCAAAGGGGATCTATACAGAATTTGTGTTGAATAAAAATTCATTGTTAGCTTTGCACTGTTGTCTGTGAGATAGATAGATAGATAGATAGATAGATAGATAGATAGATAGATAGATAGATAGATAGATAGATAGTTAATGTGTGTGTGTTTATATATATATATATATGTGTGTGTTTATATATATACCTGTGAAGACATGAATTTTTGTTGTTGAAAAAAAGGAAAAATCAATATAAAGGCCAGAGAGCTGTCTATGGGGGAAATGCATGCTCTTTTGATGCTCAGAAAAGGGACAAATCTATTAAAAAAGGTTGAACAAAGCTTATACAAAGATTATTGGCTGTCTTGAAAAGAAGAAAAACATTGGTGTACTGAGCAGTCTTTAAACAGTCTTTAAACTGATCGCTCAAGATAAATTATAAATAACTAAAACTTAAATAACAGCAGCTGATGACAAATTATGGGTGCAGTAAAGAACAACCCCAAAACAAGAAGAAGACTTCAAGAGCAGAAAGAAATTCTACCACCAGATGCAAACAAATAAGCAGCAGTGTGCACCAGAAAACCAGACAGGACTTAGCAAAAAATTGAGCCCCCTCAAAAAAAAAAAACAACAACAAAAAAAAACAACAGAAAAATGAAACTGTTTGGTGAAGTCAGTGTATCACAGGCTTCATTCATTATATACAAGGGATGTGCAACCAAATATTAAAACACTTTGTTCCAGTAAAAAAAATGGCTGCTCAGACATAAACTGTGCCTTGTTCCATGTAATTCAGATATACATATATTTACATATCAGGAAATAAAAGCTTGATCTGTTTCATTTCATATTCATCTTATTCACAAACCCTGTCTTCAGTGCTAAACAAAAACAAGTAACTGGCCTTGCTGTTCCACAGCTTTCATACAGGATATACACCAGAATGAAAAAAGTTGAGCCTATTAAGAGAGAACACTCTTAATAGGCTCAACCAGTGTTTCAACCAGATTAACCAGTGTTTCAACATGCATTTTTTTTTTTAGCAATTATTTTGTTCATGCGTCATTATGGTTCCTGTAATATTTGCCAAAATAAAACTTCTGATACTATTCTGAAATTGAAATCTTACACACCTGTATCATCATAGTACTGGCATGACAATGTTTGGTTTGACTACGGAGAAAAAGAACATATGCTCAGAATAAGAGTGAAAAATAAACATTTTTTGATTTTGGAAAATGCAGTTTTAAGGAAATGTGGGCAGATCACTTACAGATGCGTCTGTTTGTGTATTCACAGGGAATGTGATACATAGTGGTTTTCTCAAGTTCTTAATCTCACGTTCAACAACTTCAAGGCGAATGACCACAGATACAATTCTGGGAGTAGGCTTTCCAGTCTGTAGATATAAAATCAACAGCACTCAGAAAAAGCTCACAGGTTTCAAAAATCCCCTTTTCATAAGAAATCGCTCAACATTGCATGAGCAGTAGCTTTCAAGGCAACTAAAAAGAATGACATTGATCATTTGTTTCTTACCAAAAACTGCTGGGAAGAGGAGTAGGTAACTACAGCAACATTACGCTGAACTCCTGTAACATTCTGAAAAGGTTCTTTAGGTATCATTATATCCACTGGCTGGCTTAAGCCCAGGACCTGTAAGACAGCACCTTGTTAAGCTGAGATTCCACTTTGACCTAGAAAGGCCACAATAATCAAGTATTTATTGTTTTATTATTATTATTGTTATTGTTGTTGTTATTTTCAGCAGTGGACTAGCGGTTAGGGCCAAGGCCCCAGGATCACAATGTCATGGGTTTGAACAATTTGGGTGACTATTGAGTACCAGTGCTTGTTACCAACATCCAGTCTCAACTAAAGATCAGCTGAACGGAGCAGCGGTTGCCTAGTGGTTAGGGAATTGGCCCCAGGATGAGAAGGTCATGGGTTTGAATCCCAGACCAGTAGGTTGCCCTGAGGTACCCTTGAGCAAGGCACTGTCCCCATCACTGTTCCCTGGGTGCTTTAAATGGCTGTCCCCATAATAATAATAATAATAATATTTTCCCATGCTTAACATGCAAGCTGATTCTTACCTGTGGTGCAGTTATATTTAAAAAATCCCCAGTCAAGTTGTACATTTCAGTATTAATCACAGACAGAGCAAGGTCCTCTAGATCGTAATCCTTTCTTTTGCCTTCAAAGGGTATACGGATGATGTCATGTATGCACTTGTTTTCCAGCCTGTGTGACAAAAAAATGCAAATTTCAGCCAGCCTAGAGACCCCTACCAAACTGGGCATTTTTTTCCTAAGATAATTACTTTCTTACGAGTTGTATTGAAGCAAAAATTTATCGTTAAACAAGACCTCACACATATTTTTCATATTCAGCAGCCTTTTCAAGTCATCTGCAGTACAATTATTGTTATTTGCGTCATTCATTAGAGGCTGAATGACATTTGTGTTGCACACTGTGACATTGCATTTAGTCTGGGACTGATCTGAGGAGCAGAAAACAGAATAGTGTTAATCAATACAGACATTAAATCCTTTTCATTTTCCTTGAAGACATTCTAAGCTTATTTTTGAGAACAAAAAACAGGCACTTACTTAACATGAAGTTAAGCTGCTGGGTTTCATTTTTAAGTATGGAAATGCTCTCTTTTATTAAGTCTGATATGTTACTGAAGAACTTGAGGACTTCGCACTGTATGTAACATGAAGATGTCCCCCAGGTGCATTTCAGTTTAGCTAAATCATCAGCAATGCTAATGTTAAATCCAGAAGGGTGTTCAATGATCACTGTGATTGTATTATTCACATACTCCATGGCGTGATTTACTGGCCGAAGAGAAAACAAAACAAGCAAACAGAAAATGAACAACACATAACACAACAAGCCATTACAATAACTCCACTAGCAGATGAAGCGATTGTGTTGTTACAGTGCCACTTATCAAGATACATTTGGAAGGTATGTGAGATATGTGATATGATGATACTGCTGGAAAGTTACTTCTGGCTTTGACAACCTCCAAAGTGGCTCATGGAGCAGTGACAGAAGATGGGCTGGTCAGAAGAATCTCCTTTTGCAGGATAGCAGGCATTCAAATCCCAAGTTGGGAGAGTGTTTAACAGTACCTGTAGATGATCTTCACCAAAAAAATCACATTTCCAAAAAAATGTCTGTAGTTTCTGTTTACCTGCTAATTGATTTTATAGATTTACTCTGTTACACTTTGGCACTTTGTTACTTTGCTATACTGTCACACTGCTCAACAACCTGGCCTGCTTTGTTCCACAACACTGCAGCCTCCTGATGATGAAGGTACTGTCTGTGATGAATGTACTGTTTGTGATGAATGTACCGTCTGTTGTGCTGTCTGTTGTCTGTACTTGTTGCCTTGTCTTGTTGTGTCTTGTGTCTTATGTTGTCTTATGTCTCATGTTGTGTCTGATGTCCTATGTGTAGCACCAGGGTCCTGGAGGAACGTTATTACTTCCTGTTCCTGTTACTTCCAACACCTCCCACCCCCTACACGAGACTGTACGAGCACTGAGCAGCTCGTTCAGCAGCAGACTGTTACACCCGCAGTGTAAGAAAGAACGCTACCGCAGGTCATTCCTACCTGC